>JAQQAC010002837.1:98706978-98723383 GCA_029783875.1 Phataginus tricuspis
CCCCCCCCACTCCCACTGCTTTTATAGTGATATTGACCTGCATATAAAAGAGGTGACAAAGTAATGCTTTACACCCTCAAGTTAAAATACAAGACCCCTGCAACAAATCTTGCTCTCACCTGGAGCAGCAAACAACTGGGTGTGTACGGGCTGATGGAACTACAACTAGACACCTCTGCCTGACATGAAAGGCTCCCTCCCTGCTCCCCATGGTTCTCAGAGGGTCTGTGCTCTGGGCCATTCCATAATCTGACTCCCAACTCCCATCATTTCTGCTCAGGCAAAATGGGCAAAAATAAATGTGTATCACTGGCTTCTGACAACAGGCCAGTTAGAGTAAGACCATTTCTAAGCTCCCTTCTGCATGTTGTTAGCACCAGGCTGCGTTCAGTAGGCATTCTTCCCTACACCTTCTCTCCCATGGGATGCCCTGACTGACACAACAGCTTCTTGAAAATCCACATTTTTAAAGTGTCCACATCTATGGACAGAGGAGTTGGGACAATTTTAAAACAGAAACCAGAGTATATGGTGTCAATATTTAATACTATAAAAAGATATATTTGAACCCCACAAGACCCTAAGGAAACAGAAGTAATAAATCCAAAAGGGCTTCCTAAAGATTCAGCTTCCAGAAGCTGGGGTGGCCCGGGCACTCGTGTAAGAGCAACATGGAACAGACGTGCGAAGGAGGCTGCAGAGAGAGCACTCTGCTCCATCTAAGCTCTGTGGACAATCAGGCCGGTCATTGGAGCTCCGCCAAGTAGCTTTCTGAATATGTCACTGAAACAAGGTCATTACACTGAACGCCTCCATTTGGTGACATTTATTATGGTGCTGACTGTTTGAAAGATGTATCCATTTCTGCTTTTATGTTCCATTTCTGGCTACTCAGAAATGACACACACCTTGGGGCTGGGGGAGTTTCATGAACATGAATATTCCAGCTTCCTGCGCTGCTTAGCGCTTGTGTTAGGAATTCAGAAGTTGCCTGAAACTCAGAGACTTACTAAACTTCAATTATTTAGTGGACCCACCCCTAAAATCTTTACTCTTTTAACATTTTAAGCACATATTCTGCCCTAAATGAGTAAATACATTTTTGATCACAGAAAAGGGTCCAGGAAGGCTTCACATCCATCCACCAAAGATAAATAAATAAAATCTGAGGAGGAGAGAAGAAAGGGAAAAAGGAAAGAAAGACCACGAACCTGCACCATCCCGGAGACCCCACTCCACATCCTAACACTGCATGGCGGTGTCTCCCTTACTGGTTGTCAGGGTTAGCAGGGCCTGGCCTGGAGCCTCTTCTTTGGGGTCAGAAAGACCAAGGCTTAAATCCCAGCTCTGTGACTTAATTGGCCTTGGGTGAATGCCTTATTCTCTAGGTAAACTACCCTATAATACAGGGACGGTACCTTTGTTGGCCCACGTTCCAGTGGGGAAAACAAGGCTCAGAGAGGTTCAGTACTCGTGTAGAATGTTTTACTTAGTGCAGAGCTGAGACCTGAGCTTTCTGACTCCAGAACCTAAGCTCTTGGTCGTGGGGTCTTTTAGTGACCTCAATTTTTTTAATCTATAAAATGCAGGCAGCAATTATGACACAGGGATTAAATGAGTCTAGCCAAAGTCTAGAAGAATGGCTGGCTGACATTAGTGCTCAATGTAATTAGTTCCTTTCCGGGTGGACAGATAATGTCTGATTTTTCTTCACATCTCGAGCCCAGCACACACAGTAGGCAATCAAAAATGTTTACTGGGTGTCCGGAACAAGTGTCCACAGTTTTTACAAATTGAAGACTGCAACTTGTTCTCTACAAGGGTACAGGAAGGGCAAGCCCAGAACTACAGTTTGTGCTGACTGTGTCTCTGGCGTGCTGGGACTGTCCTAGGTACTCTGGGGTTTATTTTCTTATTTGCATTGGCATTACTATTCCACTTTACAGACAACTTGCCCAGGGTCACACTGAGAGCAGGGAGCAAGGACTTAAAGTCACACATATCTTAACTACAACAGGAGTGTCCCCTTTCACTACACAATGGTCTTGATACATAGTAAGACATGAAAATTTGATTGTTAAAACTCAGAAGCACATACACCATTTTCCTATTTGAAAGGTTCACAGACTATCCTAAACCAACAAAAAAGACTAAAAAATTGGCCAGGACCCCACCTGTCTCCTGTCTGACCACTTAAGCTTTCATGAATCACCTATGCTGAAAGCACTTGTCTTCTAATAAATCTGGATACTGCACATCAAATTTATTTGGCCATTAGCAGATGTTCACCATTCCTTTCCTGCGGATGTCTGCCAATATTCTCTGGGAGATTTCTGCTTCCTAAAAGTAATATGAAGAAAAGCTAAAGACAAAAACACACATGCTTAAAGAGGTCCTCGTTTTACTACCCTGATGGTAAAACTGAATTTTAGGAAAGTTATTAATCATCTTAGATGTCTTCAAATATCAAATTGCTTAAATTCAGAGACCTCAGGATGTTTTTTATGAGGTTGCAAAAGGGCTTGTGAAGATGATGTAACAGAGGAACTAGTCATGATGGGGCGGGGCAAGGGAACAGCACACTTGCAGGTAAAAGGTACTTCTTTTCTACATTTCACTTAAGGGAATTGTTAACTGCTGGTAATAAAGGCAAGGAACATGCTAACGTATTAGACAGGAAATAATTACTTGGCACAGTGACTGCAGACTGCTTTGGTACTCAAATCCCATGTTTAACACTTTTTGAAGGACTTCACTAGACTTAGGCTTTCCCTGAATGGTAGGCTAACTGCACCCAAGCACCAGACTCAGGAGAAGCTAGACTTGAACACCTCACATGTCCACAGGGAACAAATGAGGGGTCTTTATGCTCTTCAGACAAAGGGGGCCGCCTTCTTACCACAGGTCTGGAGCAGTTACCTCAAGGCAGCACCAAATGTGGTGGGGGCAGCAGTGGGCAGTGAGGCCATTCATTGTCCCTCCAGGGCCTGGCCTCCCCTCCCCAGATCAGCCTGGGAGCAAGAATGGCATCTGCATTCACCTCTTTTGCACAATCTCCAGACAAATGCCCAGGCGGGGAAGGATTCAGCAACAACCGCCACGCATGTGTTTTTGTTACAGACTGTGTCAGTCCTTCTCATTTGCTACCCAAATAATCCTTCACCCTGTTCTAAAGTTTGAAGCTATGTGGACATCTATGGCTCTCTCTCTCTCTCTCTCCCCATGGAAGGTAAGTAGGTGTAATTACAAGAAAGTGGTCAAAGAACACTAGAATAGCAAAAATCATTATAGTAGCAAAGGTTGTAATTACTTAGACTGAATTACAGTTTTGTTTAGGATTTAACTTGAAGAAGTTGGCAAAGTCCTTCCTTTTTCACTCTAGTTTAACCCCTGACCAGAAGCCAAGGGAATTTCTGAGCATGACAAGCCATCAACACCTCCTCCCTCAAGGGACATTTTTGGCTATTTGTACCAAGTAGTTTATAACCCAAGCATAGGCAAAGAAGAGTACCAGGATGGCACAGAGAGTGCTTTATCTACAATGATTTAAGCATTTTCAAACTGGAAAAGCACACAGGGACGAGAAATCTGATTTCTGATTTAAGGGCAAGTCTTACCCTTTACGGCCATGCAAGGCTGAAGCGTCTGAAAGTGCAGCACATGTCAGATCTTAAAGGGCTGCCCAAGTACACCTCTCTACAGCGTGTACTGCAAAATGCCGCAAACAAACTCTTAGAAATACCGCTTTTCCATCCGCAGTGTGGAGTATTTTCAAATGATGTTTATCTTTCAGAAAGATTTTTAAATAGTAACCTTATTGCTCCGGATCAAATTTGCACCAAAATCTCAAAACAAAAGGAAACAAGAAATGTATTTATCTTTTGCTAAATGTATATGTGGATCTACTAACAATGGACTTTTGCAGACCTCGGACAATCTACACACTATTAGAGCAGATGATTCTCTCTCGTAGGTTTATTAATGTGACATTATTCTTTCAATGCAGTTGAGAATTTGAATTACTGAGCTGATAATAGCTTTTTGTTTTCTGGGTGTTGGTTGTTCTTAGGAGTAATTCCTCACATCGGCTCTTTCATAGAGCACACAGTACACATACGTGCAGTATCTCACCTATCTCTGAAGTAACCCTCGAAGGCTGGGAGGGCGGCTACATTACAGGCCAAGATACTGGTGCTCAGGAAGGCCCTAGGGTCTCATTCCTTAGTTGAGGGCAGAACTGAGACTTGACAATGTTGTAAGTCCAGCTCGTTGGCCTGCCCTAGATATGTGGCTCTGGACAAATCCATTGCCTGCTCTACATGTCCTCCCCCACTGCTGCAGGTCCTGGCCCACAGGAGCCTGCCTTCTCTCCCCCACCTCCCACCGACCTAAGCGCTCAGGGTGCACTCCAAAGCATTACTCAGAAGAAGGAATTGTAATGAATGCAAATTTCCTGAATGGAAACAATGCAATTGTAAGCACATCTTCGCATTAGCTACCTTAAGGAATGGAACCACCAAATGCATACTTATTTCAACACATGGAACTTTTAGGGTATTGTTAACTTTAAGAAAGTGCCCTTCCTTATCCAGAATAACTAAATCTCCATAATGCTAACTCTGTCCCCAGGGCCCAGGAAGGTGTCAACAAAAACGCACTCTCTCTTAGGGGTGGGGGAGTAAAGACTCCGGACCTCTGGAAAATGAATCGAGACTACCTACTCATTTAACAGAGCGAATGACTACGTGTCATGTGGAAACAATTACACATCATAATCAGTCTGAGCTGGCTTCAAGTCTAGAGGCAGAGTTCTTATTTTTGATCATGAATTTTACAAGTCAAATGGGTCCAGCTGTTAATAAAGGATCCTATAAAAAATGTTTTCTCTTTTCTCAATCACGTCAACAAAACACCCAATCCAACAACCACTAAACAATTTGGAAAACTATTATTTTCTAATAAAGTCGACATCCTGAAAGCACACAGTTGTCAATTTACTGGCTTTGCATCTAAACTGGCAGTGCACAATTCTTGGGCAAATCACAGCTTCAACTTACATCAACTGTAATTCTAATTTACCTTTTTATATGCAACAACAAAATGTATGTATTTATTAGGCAGTAAAACCTATCACTTACTACATTTTTTTTTAAGCATCTGAGTTCTCATTAAAGCCTCACTGGAAAATGCGTATGACTCAGTGATGGATAAACAATATTGCATGTTGTCACTTTGCTCTTGGGTGAAGGTCTAGAGAATGGCCAGATGTTGAGATCTCCACATTTTCTACACAGAGCAGTTTAGCCTTCGGTAAATTGTGGAGCGGCCTCTGCTCTCCTGACACTAGTTAATCTACGGTGCTGTCAAACATGTCACACGGACTGTGAATCATCGCCTTCTACAGAAATCGCTCACACCCCCAAAGCACTGCTCAAGGCAGACAGCTGCGCCGGCAGCCCTGCACCCGCAGCGCAACTCTCCCACCGAGGGCTCGATAAATCATCTTTCAGATAATCCAAGGGCCTGAGTGAAGGCTTTAATAAAGATAAAAAGAAAAAGAAAATTTTGTCAGAAACAAATTGGTTGTCTTTCAAGCAGACACCTTTTTAGCAGGGTTTTTTTTTTCTTTCCCTAGGACACTTTCTTTTCTCAACCAACTGGTGGAACTCTCTTCATCCAAACAATCTGGAATTTCTGAAGAATGCTGTTTTTGCATAGTTAATATTTTCACATTTTTCTCCCCCTCTTTGGTCTCTCCCAGTATAATATAATCCTTTGCACCTGCGAAAGCTCCACAGACTGCTGACTGCCAAGAATCCACCACACGTTCCTGCCTCCAAGACCAGAGGGCCTGTGTTTAAGGAGAAAGAAAAATACAAGTTATTAAATATTTGAATTTATCGGAACCTCCTGTGGGTTAGCTCTGGGGATGGGAACTTAAGTGAGAAGCTATTTTGGTGACATTCCTCCCTGATGACATAAGTGATTTTCCCAAGGACTTGACTGCATTCTAAAATAAGTCAAACGACGGTGACAGATGCATTGGAGTGTACAAAGGAAACAATTTTCAAGGAATTTGTGTGATATACACCCACATTTGTGTGTATGGATATAAATAAAAATACATACCTACAACAATATAACATTTAAAATTGTTCCCACATAATTCAAACCATGTAAGTACCGTAACTCACAAATTAGTCCACGGCAGTGTATGCCAAATTCCTCAGTTCTTTTTTTTCAATCTTTATCCATGTTTCCACATGTTTGAAGGATGCTAATTCTGTTACTTAAGTATCCATTTAAAATTTGTCAAAATTATTTGTGTGCTGTTCATGAAATAAGTTGAGGATATACAAATAAATACCCATGCGAGTCTGAAACAAGGCAAACCGATGGCTGAGACATGGTGCCTTGCTCAACAAGAGTTGATGATCTAGTGAAGGATACAGTCACAGTGAACGGTGAGCCGGCACCGCTCTAACCTCTGAACGCGTACTAACACCCAGTCCTCGCGGCATCCCTAAGAACTGGGTCCTGTCACTAACCACCTTTTACCCGGCTGTCTAAACACTGAACAGCACTCTTTTTTCTTTTTTTGCTTTACTGAGGTGTAAGTAATATCCAGTAAATATATATGTTTAATGCGCACAACTTAAGTTTCGGCATACACATACACATATAGGAAATCACTTCCACAGTTTAGGTCTGAACATATCCATTACTCCAAAAAGTTTGTGTCCCTTCATTATCGCTGTTCCCAGTCTTCCTTGCCACCTCCTAAACAATCTGATCTATCACTAATTTGCTTTTTCTAGAATTTTATATAAATGTATCATAAACTTTTTTTTAAATCTGGACTCTTTCCTTCAGAATTTCTGTATAATTCATCTGTTATTGTAAATATCACTGCACCATTCCTTTTTAATTGGTAAATAATAGTTTGTTGTATAAATATATCATTATTTATATATTCACCTACTGATGGACATTTGTGGTTTTTCCACTTTTTATCTACTATAAATAAGCTGCTATGAACATTTTTACAATGTTTTCATATGGACACATGCCTTCATTTCCTTCAGGGAAATATACTGGAATGAAACAGGTGTATCATACGGTTAGCATATGTTTAACTTTTTAAGAAACTAAAAACTGTTTCCAAAGTGCTTGTACCATTTTACATTCTACCCAGTTCTAGTTTCTCCACATCCTTTCCAACACTTAGTATTGTCACTATTTTAAATTTTAATCATTCTAATACGCGTACAGTAGTACTTCACCATATTAGTTTGTATTTCCCTAACAAATAATGCTGAGCTTTTTTTATGTACTTTTGCCATCCATATGGATTCTTTAGTGTCTGTTCAAATGTTTTGTACATTTTTATTAAGCTATTATCTTTATTATTGAGTTTTGGGAGTTCTTCATATATTTCAGATACAAGTCTTTTGCAAATACTTTCTCCTAGCCTGTGGCTTGTCTTTTTATTCTCTTAAAATGTGTCTATCAAAGAACAGAGTTTTCAGTTTTGATGAGGTCCAAATTATCCTTTGATGGATTTTGCTTTTCGTAACATACTTAAGAAATCTTTGCCTAATTCAAGCCACAATGATTTTTCACCTATGTTTTCTTCTACAAATTTTATGTCTTTAGGCTTTAGATTTAGATCACCCATTCTGAGTTAATTTTTATACACACTGTAAGATACATTTAAATTTTGTTTTTATGTACAGATATTCAATTGTTCCAGTAATTGGAAAAGGTTATCCTTTCTCCAAATAACAACCTTCTCACTTTTTTCTAAGGTATCATTGATATACACTCTTATGAAGGTTTCACAAGAAAAACAATGTGGTTATTACATTCACCCTTATTATTATTGTAGTCACTGTCCATCAGTGTAGTAAGATGCCACAGAGTCCCTATTTGTCTTCTCTGAGCTACACTGTCTTCCCTGTGACCTCACATACACCATGTGCACGTGCACCCATCATGATACCCCACAATCCCCTTCTCCCTCCTTTCCCACCCGCCCTCCCACAACCCTCCCCTTTGGTAACCACTAGTCTGTGAGTCTGCTGCTATTTTGTTCCTTCCGTTTTGCTTTGTTGTTATACTCCACAAATGAGAGAAATCATCTGGTATTTGTTTTTTTCTGCCTGACTTATTTCAGTGAGCATAATACCCTCTAGCTCCATCCATGTTGTGGCAAATGGTAGGATTTGTTTTTTTATTATGGCTGAATAGTATTCCACTGTGTATATGTACATCTTCTTTTTATCCATTCACCTACTGATGAACACTTAGGTTGCTTCCACATCTTGGCTATTGTAAATAGTGCTGCAATAAACATAGGGGTGCATCTGTCTTTTTGAATCTGATAACTCTTCTTTGGGTAAATTCCTAGGAGAGGAATTCCTGGGTCAAGTGGTATTTCTAGTTTTAGTTTTTTGAGGAACCTCCATATTGCTTTCCACAATGGTTGAACTAGCTTACATTCCCACCAGCAGTGTAGCAGGGTTCCCCTTTCTTCGCATCCTCGCCAGCATTTGTTGTTCCTAGTCTTCTCTATGTTGGCCATCCTCACTGGTGTGAGGTGATATCTCATTGTGGTTTCAATCTGCATTTCTCTGATGATTAGCGATGTGGAGCATCTTTTCATGTGCCTGTTGGCCATTTGAATTTCTTCTTTAGAGAAGTGTCTTTTCAGACCCTTTGCCCATTTTTTAATAGGGTTATTTGCTTTTTGGGTGTGGAGGCATGTGAGTTCTTTATATATTTTGGATGTCAACCCCTTGTCAGATATGTCATTTACAAATATATTCTTCCATACTTTAGGATGCCTTTTTGTTCTGCTGATGGTGTCCTTTGCTGTACAGAAGCTTTTTAGCATGATGTAGTCCCATTTGTTCATTTTTTATTTTGTTTCCCTTGCTCGAGGAGATTTGTTCCGGGAAAAGTTGCTCATGTTTATGTCCAAGAGATTTTTGCCTATGTTTTCTTCTAAGAGTTTTATGGTTTCATGACTTACATTCAGGTCTTTGATCTATTTTGAGTTTACTTTTGTGCGTGTGGTTAGACAATAATTCAGTTTCATTCTCTTGCATGTAGCTGTCCAGTTTTGCCAACACCAGCTGCTGAAGAGGCTGTCATTTCCCCATTGTATGTCCATGGCTCCTTTATCGTATATTAACTGACCATATATTCTTGGGTTTATATCTAGGCTCTCTAGTCTGTTCCATTGGTCTATACGTCTGTTCTTGTGCCAGTACCAAATTGTCTTGATTACTGTGGCTTTGTAGTAGAGCTTGAAGTTGGGGAGCATAATTCCCCCACTTTATTCTTCCTTCTCAGGATTGTTTTGGCTATTTGGGGTCTTTTGTGGTTCCATATGAATTTTAGAATGATTTGCTCTAGTTCATTGAAGAATGCTGTTGATATTTTGATAGGGATTGCATTGAATCTGTAGATTGCTTTAGGCAGGATGGCCATTTTGACAATATTAATTCTTCTTATCCATGAGCATGGGATGTGTTTCCATTTATTGGTATCTTCTTTAATTTCTCTCATGAGTGTCTTGTAGTTTTCAAAGTATAAGTCTTTCACTTCCTTGGTTAGGTTTATTCCTAGGTATTTTATTCCTTTTGATGCAATTGTGAATGGAATTGTTTTCCTGATTTCTCTTTCTGCTAGTTCATTGTTAGTGTATAGGAATGCAACAGATTTCTGTGTGTTAATTTTGCATTCTGCAACTTTGCTGAATTCAGATATTAGATCTACTAGTTTTGGAGTAGATTCTTTAGGGTTTTTTATGTACAATATGTCACCTGCAAACAGTGACAGTTTAACTTCTTGTTTGGCAATCTGGATGCCTTTTTTTCTTTGTGTTGTCTGATTGCCGTGGCTAGGACCTCCAGAACTATGTTGAATAAAAGTGGGAAGAGTGGGCATCCTTGTCTTCTTCCCGATATTAAAGGAAAAGCTTTCAGCTTCTGAAAGCCTTCTCACTTTTGTCAGAAAGCAGTAGTCCATACATATGTGGGTCTATTTCTGGACTCTCTATTCTCTTCTAATCTATACATTTGCCTTGATACCAATTTGTTACTTTCTTCACTACTATGGCTCTATAGTATATATTGAGATCAGGTAGTGTTAGTTTTCCAACTTTGTTCTTTTTCAGCGTTGTTCTAGGTTCTTTGCTTTTTCATATTAATTTTAGTAGCAGTGTATCAATTTCTATAGAACAGCCTGAGATTTTTATCTGAATTGCACTGAATCTATGATTTATTTTGAAGAAAGTGGAGGCGTTAACAATATGGAATTTTCTGACCCATAAACATAGAGTATCTCTCCATTTACTTTGGCCTCCGTTATTTTCTCTTTGTGTTTTGTAGTTTGCAGTATATAGGTCGTGCACTCATATTGTCAGATTTATCCCGAAGTATTTCATGATTTGATGCTATTGTAAATGGTATTGCTTGTTTTTAATTTCAATTTCTGACTGTTGCTAATATGGGGAAATACAATTGATTTTTGTATACTGATCTTATATCCTGCAACCTTGTCACACTTATCAGCTCGAGTAGCTTCTTTGTAGATTCCATCAAATTTTCTACATCAACAATCATATCATCTGAATAAAGACAGTTTTGCTTTTTCTTCTCCAATTTGTATTATTGCCTCTTACTGCTTTTTCTTGCCTATTGCACTGGATAGGATCTTTAGCATAATGTTATGTACTACAATAAGGATGACAAATATTAGGAAACAAGACCTCTAGAATATATCAGTTAAAATGGTTAGAATAGTAAAATGACCTACTTGATGGTGGCATGGCATTTTTACGGATAATCAAATATATCACAACTAAAAGAAAAACAGCAAAGTTAGTACTAATTTCCTGCTCTATACTTTCCCGCTGATAAAATAGCTGGAAGGCTAAAAGGGTAGCTACAGAAATGGAAATACCATATAAACAATCAACACATATATGTCCTTGTTTGTCAGTTTTAACTTTGTGTGTTCTAAGTTACTGCTTTTATATTTTTACCTTTTGACCCTATTCACCCATTACTCCCTCCCCTCATATGTATGGGTTTATCTCTCAGCTTCCTTCTCTGTCCCACTGATCTATGTGTCTGTTTTTATTCCAGTAGCAAACTTTTAATTATCATAGCTTTGCAATATGATTTGAAATCAGGGAACAACTTCTCTTAATTTGGGCACTTAACTATGCAAACTACCTAATTAGATATATAATAATGTGTGCTATATGAAGACTTGAACATTCCTTTCACCTAACTAATGAGGATGGTTAGTTACTTGAAAAGTGCATTTATTAATTTTGCTGGACTAAAAGTACAGTTATCAAATAGATTTTTGTAATCTTACTCACAGAAATAGGTAAAAGTTTTATTAGGAATATCTTTCTGAGGATAGTCTTGCCATTAAGTATAGTATTTTAGTTTTCAATAAATGTTCTAATGTTTGCAAATGTGCCTGTGCTTCTGTACATTTTCTCCAGAGCTCTTACAACCATTGGAGACAGCATAAAAAAAAAATGGTAGAACATCTTTTTACTTTGAAATTGGCAAAACATATACTTATCAGCCTAACGTCAGTTTTAACACTGCAACTTACTTGGCTGACTTTTTAGAAAGAAAATGTGAAACAGAAGCTGGACTACTGAAGGTCATCTTCAGTTAGTCTACTGATACCTTTCAGCATTCCCAAGAGCAAGAGTTTACTCTCAAACAGACTTAAAATACTACTAATAATGCTGAGTTTATAAGCAATAATGAAGAATGAATAACTATGTGAATTACATGTCATACAGGATGAAAAAAATCAAAGATGCTATGTAATTCATAAATTCAACATTTACTGAGTACTAAGTGACAGGCACTGTGGAGTCAAGGGAAAAAAATAGCAGTCCTTAGGCCTAATATTTGATGGGGTGCAGTGCGGGCAGAGAAGTTACAACAAAGAGAAGGGAGATGACTAAGAGGGTTTCACAGAGGTGCCTGCTGTATTCTACAAGAAACAAGAACTGGTTGCCAGGGGAATAAAAAAACACTGAATCAAAACAGACTCAGATGGCTAAAGACACATTTTATAAATAGACTCTCCATAGATAAGCATAACTTTCCACCACCACCTGGCCAGAATAATTTAGTTTCAGAACACACGAAGAATACATTTGTATTTGAAAAGGATACTGAGAGATATCTGTCTTAAAAAAAATCTCTAAAACTTAAAAGATTTAGAATCAAGTGAAAAATTTCGATTTGAAACTGAATTGATAGAAATCAGTGATAGAAATCGAATTGCTAGAAATAGCGATTGTAAGTTACCATGATAAACACAGAACTTAATTTCAGGCATTAAACTACATTAACTCATGTAATCCAAACCATATTCTTCTGAGGTATGTGCCATCTTATCCTCATTTTATAGACAAGGAAGCTGAGGCTCAGAGAAGTTAAAAAACTTACCAAAGTTTAAACAGGCCAGTAGCAGAACTGGTATCTCAGTAAGACAACCTGATACAGAGCATAAAGCTCTTGGACTTGGGTCTAGGGGTTATAGTTGTCTTGGTAGCAAAAAGAATGGTATTTATAAAACACTGTTTCCATGTACAGGTAATTTTTTACAGGTAATGAACAAAGTATGTCAATGCCCAAAACAACTTGCTTTAAATAATGAGTGTGCAATTTTTTTTTAATGAGGAAATGCCTGAATACAGAAACTTTGGACAAATGATATTGAGACCAAGCTAAAAGGAGGAGTGTCATTTACAAATGATTCATTTGGGAGGGCCTTTCAATTCGTTAAGCAATACTATCAGTAAGAACAAAAACCTGACTGGAAAAAGCACTGGACGTAAATTATAAGAATATGGTGAAATTACCCAGTTGCTCACACCCGTGGACTGGCTGGGGGATTGCGAACAAAATAAAGGATAGCTGGAAAAACAGGAAAGATTACTCACTGGAAGCGTAAATATTAAATTTAAGACTAGATTGGAAAATGGAATTAAAACATAGTATAGTCATCTTACTATGCTCATGGACAGTGACTGCAATGAGGTGGGAGGGGGGCTTGATAATATGGGTGAGTGTAGTAACCACAGTGTTGCTCATGTGAAACCTTCATAAGACTGTGTATCAATGATACCTTTAAAAAACAAATTTTAAACAGAGCATAGGCAACAGTATAATTACTAATCTATTGACAATATTAGTTACTATTTGCTGAGTGCCTACCATGTTCCAGGTACTATGCATTTTACATTCTGCATTTGATTTTAGAGAATGTGAATTATTATCCATAAACACAGGTGCAGAGCTGGTGCTAAAAGATGTTAAATAACTTGCCTGAAGTCATACAGATAGTAAATGGAGGAACTGAACTTGGCTGTGACCACCCGCAAAGTCATGTCTTGTACACAGTAGTATATATGCAATTCTGTAAGACTCCTCATTACCACACACAGCTCAACTTCTAGTGCAGCTACATTATAATATGCAAGTTATTAAAGAAAATATTTTGAGACTTCCGGGAAAATGGCGACGTGAACACACTGGCAGAAAAATTCCTCCCAACATTGTATTTATTCACGAAAACACAGCAAATACAACTATTCCTAAAAGAGAGACCAGAATACACAGGAAAGCGCACAGTGTGCTACTACACCTGAGAGGACTCGGCACCTGGCGAGGCGGGTAAGATACGGAGCCGCGACCCGGTGGGACCCAAGCACTCCTCCACCCCAGCACTCTGGCGGGCAGATACACCTGAGAGAGGACTCGGCATCCGGCAAGGCGGGTAAGATACGGAGCCGCAACCGGGTGGGACCGGAGTGCTCCGCCGGGGTGGGGGAGAGGATTCAGAGCCGGGAGGGAGTGGAAGTCTGCACCGGAAGCGCCGACACACAGCGCGTGGTGTAGCGGAGATGGAGAGACAGAGGGCACAGGGTCTCAGCAGGAAACGTGCCAGTTGCCTGCGGCAGGCTCCGGGAAGGAAAAAGAAAGGAAAAAAAAAGGGAAGGAAAGTGCACACTTTTTCTCAGCGGTCATAAAGAGACAGGAGCCCAGTGGAGGGACCGGATCGCCCCGGCACACTAAGCCCAGCAGGCTGGGAGTCCTGGGAAGCTTTGGACCCCTAAGCTGGCGACTGGGAAAGGTTGGACGCACTTAAGACCACCACAGAGATCAACAGCCTCCCATTTGTTCCAAACCCGGCCAGAGCTATAAAGGGCCTTACGGAGCGGCGCGGCGACGGCTCTGGAATAGTGGAGCAACAGTGCCACCTACAGCATTCACACAGAACCCACTCCCAGTGTGCGGTTTTTTTTTTTTAGTTGTTGTTCATTTTCCTTCCCTTTCTTTTCTTTTTTTTCCCTTTTTTTTCTATTATTATTTTTCTTTTATTTTATTTTTTTTCCTTTTTAAAGTCATAAACAGCCCAGCTGACATACGTGGCAACTACCAACAACCAATTCTATAGGCATGAAAAGACAGAGGAATATGGTACAGACAAAGCTTCAGACCCAGACAACCCCAGAGAGGGAACCTGAAGGGATGGACATGCACAGTCTTCCTGAAAAAGAATTCAGAATAAAAGTCATAGCCATGCTGACGGATCTACAGAAAAATGTGCAAGAGATGGGGGAGGAAGTGAGGGAAGTGAGGAAAGAATATGCAGAAATGAGACAAGCCATCAACGGGCTTAACAGCAGACTGGATGAGGTCTCAGAGACTGTTAATGGATTAGAATATAGAGAATAGGAATACAGAGAAGCTGAGGCAGAGAGAGATAAAAGGATCTCTAAGAATGAAAGAATATTAAGAGAACTGTGTGACCAATCCAAACAGAGCAATATTCGCATTATAGGAGTACCAGAGGAAGAAGAGAGAGAAAAAGGGATAGAAAGTGTCTTTGAAGAAATAATTGCTGAAAACTTTCCCACGCTGGGGAAGGAAATAGTCTCGAAGTCCACGGAAGCCCACAGTTCTCCGATCTCCCAACAGAAGGGACCCAAGGAAGACAACACCGAAGCACATAATAATTAAGATGGCAAAGGTCAAAGATAAAGACAGAGTATTAAAGGCAGCTAGAGAGAGAAAAAAGATCACCTACAAAGGAAAACCCATCAGACTGTCATCAGACTTCTCAACAGAAACCTTACAGGCCAGAAGAGAATGGCATGATATATTTAACATAATGAAACAGAAGGGCCTCGAACCAAGAATATTGTATCCAGCACGATTATCATTTAAATATGACGGAGGGATTAAACAATTTCAAGACAAATGAAAGTTGAAAGAGTTTGCCTATCATAAACCACCACTACAGGATATCTTAAACGGACTGCTCTAGAGGGAAGCACCCCTAAGGCTAAAAAGATGTCACCAGAGAAAATAAAATCATAGCAAAGAAAGCAGACCATCCAAATACTAACTAAAGGCAAAGAATAAAACACCCAATATATAAAAAATGGAGGAGGAAGAATAGGAAGGGAGAGATAAAGAAACATCAGATGGTGTTCACAATAACTTAACAAGAAAGTTAAGTTAGATTCTTAGATAGTAAAAAAGCAATCCTTGAACCTTTGGTAACCACGAATCTAAAGCCAGCAATTGCAATAAGTACATATCTATCAATAATCACCCTAAATGTAAATGGACTGAATGCACCAATCAAAAGACACAGAGTAACAGAGTGGATAAAACAGCAAGACCCATCTATATGCTGCTTACAAGAGACTCACCTCAAACCCAAAGATATACACAGACTAAAAGTGAAGGGATGGGAAAAGATATTTCATGCAAACAACAAAGAGAAAAAAGCAGGAGTTGCAGTACTTGTATCAGACAAAATAGACTTCAAAACGAAGAAAGTAGCAAGAGATAAAGGAAGACATTACATAATGATAAAGGGGTCAGTCCAATAAGAAGATATAACCATTATAAATATATATGCACCCAACACAGGAGCATCAGCATATGTGAAACAAATACTAACAGAAGTGAAGGAGGAAATAGAGAGCAATGCAATTATTCTAGGAGACTTTAACACGCCACTCACTCCAAAGGATAGATCAACCAGGCAGAGGATAAGTAAAGACACAGAGGCACTGAACAACACACTAGAACAGATGGACCTAACAGATATCTACAGAACTCTGCACCCAAAAGCAGCAGGATACACATTCTTCTCAAGAGCACATGGAACATTTTCCAGAATAGACCACATTCTAGGCCACAAAAAGAACCTCAGTAAATTCAAAAATATTGAAATCTTACCAACCAACTTCTCAGATCACAAAGGTATAAAACTAGAAATAAATTTCAGAAAGAAATCAAAAAGGCTCACAAATACATGGAGACTTAACAACATT
>JAQQAC010002837.1:98731168-98755385 GCA_029783875.1 Phataginus tricuspis
CGTGGGACTATATCAAGTTGAAAAGCTTCTGTACAGCAAAGGACACCATCAGTAGAACAAAAAGACATCCTACAGTATGGGAAAATATATTCATAAATGATGTATCTGATAAGGGGTTGACATCCAAAATATATAAAGAACTCACGCACCTTAACAAACAAAAAGCAAATAATCCTATTAAGAAATGGGCAGAGGACATGAATAGACACTTCTCTAAAGAAGAAATTCAGATGGCCAACAGGCACATGAAAACATGCTCCACATCGCTAATCATCAGAGAAATGAAGATTAAAACCACAATGAGATATCACCTCACACCAGTGAGGATGGCCAACATCCAAAACACAAACAACAACAAATGTTGGCGAGGATGTGGAGAAAGGGGAACCCTCCTACACTGCTGGGGGGAATGCAAATTAGTTCAACCATTGTGGAAAGCAGTATGGAGGTTCCTCAAAAAACTCAAAATAGAAATACCATTTGACCCAGGAATCCCACTCCTAGGAATTTACCCTAAGAATGCAGCAGCCCAGTTTGAAAAAGACAGATGTACCCCTATGTTTACTGCAGCAGTATTTACAATAGCCAATAAATGGAAGCAACCTAAGTGTCCATCAGTAGATGAATGGATTAAGAAGATGTGGTACATATACACAATGGAATATTATTCAGCCATAAGAAGAAAACAAATCCTACCATTTGCAACAACATTGATGGAGTTAGAGGGTATTATGCTCAGTGAAATAAGCCAAGCTGAAAAAGACAAGTATCAAATGATTTCACTCATATGTGGAGTATAAGAACAAAGAAAAAACTGAAGGAACAAAACAGCAGCAGACTCACAGAACCCAAGAACGGACTAATAGTTACCAAAGGGAAAGGGACTGGGGAAGATGGGTGGGAAGGGAGGGATAAGAGGGTAAAAGGGGTATTACGATTAGCAGACGTAAGGTGGGGGGGGCATGGGGAGGGCTGTACAACTCAGAGAAGACAAGTAGTGACTCTATAGCATCTCACTATGCTGATGGACAGTGACTGTAATGGGGTTGGTGGGGGGACCCGATGAAGGGGGTAGTTTAATTACCATAATATTGCACATGTAATTGTAGGTTAATGATACCAAAATAAATTGTAAAAAAAAAAAGAAAAAAAACTAGGAAGTAACAAAACTATGTTCTTCCCTGCAGAACCCAAAGTATATCAGAATAATATCATCTGTTAGAAGGTATTTTCTTTTTTTTTTTAACAATTTATTTTGGTATTATTAACCTACAGTTACATGAGCAATATTATGGTGATTAAACTCCCCCCTTCATCAGGTCCCCACCACCAACCCTATTACAGTCACTGTCCATCAGCATAGTGAGATGAGAATCACTACTTGTCTTCTCTGAGTTGTACAGCCTGTTAGAAGGTATTTTCTACAGAGATCCTTAAGTGTATGCCCAGCATATGCACAACAAAATGGTGCTGTTTGATAGGAATCCTGTTTGGGACTCTGTCAAGCTGGAAAACAAAGTCCGATATATAGGTATAAAGCATGTCAAAAGTATTGGTGGATGTTATTTATCGTTGCTTATCATATTATAGCTTACTTTCTTTTCTATTGTTCACTTTTTTCATTAATTCTTTTTAATGACTACTTCTTAAGGGTGTGGTGACATTTTTCCCTCTAATAAAATTGTTCTTATAAAAAAAAAAGAAAATATTTTGATGTCAATAAAAGTTTAAATAATGTAGATTTGTAATGGAGGGTATTTTTTCTAAGGACCTATCGGAAAACCAAAGTATTTTAAATTGCCAAGATTTCTCCACCTAAATAAGCATCTCCATTGCCACAGAGGTGTAATGATCATTCCTATAAAGGCAGATAAACGTCTAGGAGACATCAGGGTGGGGGACAGAAAATGAGCCCAAATGTAAAGACCACAATGTTGGAATCTCAGCTCATATGATAGAAATCGTATATCAAAATAAGCACAAAAAAGCAGGTAGCCAGGCTTACCTGCTGTTTGCTCATATATCCCAATTCAATGCCGTTTCCTTTCTCTTTACAAATAAAAATAAAATTCTCAGAGGAACCTATGCACATTTGTTTATATCTCATGTTAGTAAGAATTTCAAGCTGACGTAATGCAGTGGGTAGCCAGAAATTATTAATTTTACTTCTATGACTTTGTTTTCTGTTGTTGCTTTTTTGAACTAGGATTGTTAACTATTAAGTGACAACAGGCAGAGATGATGATAGTGCAGCAAGATTGCAGGTATGAAAAAGAGCAAAGAATCCACTGCTTACCATCCTATCCTCGGCAGCTGCCCGATGCCTGGTGTATAGTTTAGTTTTTATGGTTTTTCTAAAGTTTCCTTAATGCAAGTTGCCAGGAAAATA
Source organism: Phataginus tricuspis (assembly GCA_029783875.1). Lineage (NCBI taxonomy): Eukaryota > Metazoa > Chordata > Mammalia > Pholidota > Manidae > Phataginus > Phataginus tricuspis. The sequence continues at coordinate 98,733,558 of JAQQAC010002837.1, forward strand.
TTTCTAAGCTCTTACATAGAAAATTTCATTCTGAAATATTTTAGAGTTAGAGATAAGTTGCCAAAGTAGTAAAGTTCCCAAATGCCCTTTATCCAGTTTCCCTTTATGTTGACATATTATGTAACTACAGCACAATTATCAAAATAGGAGATTTAAAAGATACAATACTACTAAGATCCAGAATTTAAATGAATCTCAGCATTCATACTGTTTAAAGGTATGCAATTTTTAAACATCAGCCTGCTTTTTTCAATTAATGGTATTTCCATTACCTAGTAGAGTATTATAAAGAATCCTGAATACTTAGTGGTTATTATTACAAAAACAATAAGGTTGTTCCAACTTCTCAAGTGACTCTTAACTCATTGCTCAAGACCTATCAGAGGAAGAACAGCATGATGTAATCTGGCTACCCCCACTCCCACCCTGCCCCCAAAACTATTAGCCCCGATGTTCATTCACAGGATGGGAAAGCAAACACCAGGGACAATACTACAAAATAGCTAGGAGTCCAAACCCGGGTCAGGTGTTTATTCTATTAAAGTATAGCACGAAGACAAAGGCTTTGTTTTCCACTCCAAAAGACCCACCCAAATGTACCCTATTGTTGCCCTACTGTCTTACAAATGAGTAACAAATTGAAAATAGGTATTCTGGCTTTAGTGCAGGAAGTATTAAAATTTGGGACTCCATCAGCCATAGTATTCAAAAGTAATTACGTAGCTTCCAATTTTGCAAGATCATGAAACTTTACCAAATGCTTTTTGTGGGACGACAGAATCATCTACTTGATTCCAAATTAATAGCTCTGGATGATAATTTAAGAGAACAGAAAAGACAATCCTCTGCTATCAGTCTACCACCAGAATTTTCTAACACATTAAAGACAGCAAACAATTTCATGCACATGCTCTCCATACTGCTGGTATCAAGCTGTTGTACAACTTTTGGTTGTATCCTTTCAAAAGCAAAGCAACATCTACCTAAAATTTCATTATTCAATTAAATGAACCATGTTTCTGGGAAATATATATGCCAACATATATTTTAAAAAGAGAGTTCCAAAGTGAAGCTTTAAACCAAAAAGAATATTAAATATAATTGGGAATCAGTTAAGCTTTTACTTCTGTCATACTGTGGCTCTAACAAATAACCACCTGGCTACAAGGCTAAAATGAACTTCTATAGAATTAGATCTTGTAAGTAAAACTGGATATACCTAACTGATAGGGATCATTTACAACACATATGCTAATTTTGGTTATAAACTGAAATGGTTCTGAGATGTAAAATAGCACCAACTTTGTGTAGGTTACTTTGTACCTTCTTTTTGGTTAAAATTCTATTTTGGTTGGTTGAGATACTTAGATAAGCAAGGTGGTGAAAAAATAGATAAGCAAGGTGGTAAAGGTAAGAATTCGTAAGAACTTTAATGAATGATTGTGCTGGTGATTAAAGGAAAAATTTTTCATTGCTTACTCTTGAGAAAAAGCAATATGGAATCACAGGCTGACTTTGCTTCACAATATTTAAATTTTACATGTAGAAAGCAGTATTTGGGGATATAAGTGGGTAGGTTTTACTGGAGGATTATTTATTCTGAAGGTTCTCTGAGCTTTAGGAATCTGTGGTTTGATGTCTTTAATTAGTTTTGGGTAGTGACAAAAGACCCCATTCATGTCAACAGTATATAGGTATGCCACTGAGCATACAATAAAAAAAATTATTGTAACTGATGCTCATGATGTTGATGTGAGTCACCAAGAAGAGGTGTGATTATTTTTAAAACTTTTGCCCACAAAGGCATGTCTGGATTGTTACATTCAAGTATGCAACAATCTTTTTTTAATTCATTTTTATTATTAAGGTATTATTGATATACACTATGAAGGTTTCACATGAAAAAACAATGTGGTGACTACATTCACCCATATCATCAGGTCCTCCCCCGTAACCCACTGTAGTCACTGTCCATCAGTGTAGTAAGATGCCACAGAGTCGCTACTTGTCTTCTCTGTGCTACAGTCTTCCCCATGATCTCCCTCACACCATGTGTGCCAATCATAATATCCCTCAATCCCCTTCTCCCTGCCTCCCCACCTCTCCCTTCTGGTAACCGCTAGTCCTTTCTTGGAGTCTGAGTCTACTGGTGTTTTGGTCCTTCAGTTTTGCTTCGCTGTTACACTCCACAAGTAAGAGAAATTATTTGGTACTTGTCTTTCTCCACCAGGCTTATGTCACTGAGCATAACACCCTCTAGTTCCATCAGTGTTGTTACAAATGGCAGGATTTGTTTCTTTCTTATGGCTGAATAGTATTCTATTGTGTATATGTACCACATCTTCTTTATCCATTCAGATACTGATGGACACTTAGGTTGCTTGTGTATCTTGGCTATTGAAAATAGTGCTGCAATAAACATAGGGGTGCATATGTCTTTTTGGATCTGAGAAATTATATTCTGTGGGTAAATTCCTAAGAGTGGAATTCCCGGGTCAAATGTTATTTCTATTTTTAGTTTTTTGAGGAACCTCCATATTGCTTTCCACAATGGTTGAACTAATTTACATTCCAACCAACAGTGTTGTAGGAGGGTTCCCCATTCTCCACATCCTCACCACCATTTGTTGTTTCTTGCTTTTGGATGTTGGGTATCCTAACTGGTGTGAAGTGACATCTCATTGTGGTTTTTCTTTGCATTTCTCTGATGACTAGCGATGTGGAGCATCTTTTCATGTGCCTGTTGGCCATCTGAATTTCTTCTTTGCAGAAGTATCTGTTCATACCCGCCGCCCATTTTTTAATAGGGTTATTTGCTTTTTGGGTGTGGAGGCGTGTGAGTTCCTTATGTATTTTAGATGATAACCCCTTCTCGGATATGTTCTTTACAAATATATTCTCCCATACTATAGGATGCCTTTTTGTTCTGTTGATAATGTCCTTTGCTGCACAGAAGCTTTTTAGTTTAATGTAATCCCATGTGTTCATTTTTGCTTGTTTCCCTTGTTTAGGAGATGCATTCAGGAAAAAGTTGCTCATGGTTATATTCAGGAGATTTTGCCTATGATTGTCTTCTAACAGTTTTATGGTTTCATGACTTACATTCAGGTCTTTGATCCATTTTGAGTTTACTTTTGTGTATGGAGTTAGACAGTAATCCAGTTTCACTCTCCTACATGTAGCTGTCCAGTTTTGCCAACACCAGTTGTTGAAGAGGCTGTCATTTCCCGTATATCCATGGCTTCTTAATCCTATATTAATAGGCCATATATGTATGGGTTTATATCTGGGTTCTCTAGTCTATTCCATTGATCTATGGTTCTCTTCTTGTGCCAGTACCAAATTCTCTTGATTATTGTGGCTTTCTAGTAGAACTTGAAGTTGGGGAGCATAATCCCCCCAACTTTATTCTTCCTTCTCAGAATTGCTTTGGCTATTTGGGGTCTTTTGTGGTTCCGTATGAATTTTAGAAGGATTTGCTCTAGTTGGTTGAAGAATGCTGTTTGGTATTTTGATAGGGATTGCATTGAATCTGAGATTGCTTTAGGCAGGATGGCCTTTTTGACAATATTAATTCTTCTTATCCATGAGCACGGGATGTGTTTCCATTTATTGGTATCTTTTTTAATTTCTCTCTTGAGTGTCTTGTAATTTTCATAGTATAAGTCTTTTACTTTCCTTGGTTACGTTTATTCCTAGATATTTTATTCTTTTTGATGCAACTGTGAATGGAACTGTTTTCCTCATTTTGCTTTCTGCTAGTTCATCGTTAGTGTATAGGAATACAACAGATTTCTGTGTGTTAATTTTGTATCCTGCAACTTTGCTGAATTCAGATATTAGTTCTAGTAGTTTTGGAGTGGATTCTTTAGGGTTTTTATGTACAATATCATGTCATCTGCAAACAGTAAGAGTTTAACTTCTTCTTTACCAATATGGATGCCTTTTATTTCTTTGTTTTGCCTGATTGCTGTGGCTAGGACCTCCAGAACTATGTTGAATAAAAGTGGAGAGAGTGGGCATTCTTGTCTTGTTCCAGATCTTAAAGGAAAGGCTTTCAGTTTCTCGCTGTTAAGTATAATGTTGGCTGTGGGTTTGTCATACATGGCCTTTATTATGTTAAGGTACTTGCCCTCTATGCCCATTTTGTTGAGAGTTTTTATCATGAACGGATATTGAATTTGTCAAATGCTTTTTCACCATCTATGGAGATGATCATGTGATTTTTGTCCTCCTTTTTGTTGATGTGGATGATGTTGATGAATTTTCTAATATTGTACCATCCTTGCATCCCTGGAATGAATCCTACTTGATCATAATGAATGATCTTTTTTATGTATTTTTGAATTCGGTTTGCTAATATTTTGTTGAGGATTTTTGCATCTATGTTCATCAGGGATATTGGTCTGTGATTTTCTTTTCTGGGACTATCTTTGCCTTATTTTGGTATTAGAGTGATGCTTGCCTTGTAGAATGAGTTTGGAAGTATTCCCTCTTCTTCTATATTTTGGAAAACTTTAAGGAGGGTGGGTATTAAGTCTTCACTAAATGTTTGATAAAATTCAGCGGTGAAGCCATCTGATCCAGGGGTTTTGTTCTTAGGTAGTTTTTTGATTACCAATTCAATTTTGTTACTGGTAAATGATCTGTTCAGATTTTCTGTTTCTTTCTGGGTCAGCCTTGGAAAGTTGTATTTTTCTAGAAAATTGTCCATTTCTTATTGGTTATCCAGTTTGTTACCATATAATTTTTCATGGTATTCTCTCATAATTCTTTGTATTTCTGTGGTGTCCACAGTGATTGTACCTTTATCATTCTGATTCTGCTTGTGTGTGTAGACTCTCTTTTTTTCTTAATAAGTATGGCTAGGGGTTTATCTATTTTGTTTATTTTCTCAAAGAACCAGCTCCTTTCATTGGTTCTTTCTATTGTTTTATTCTCAATTTTATTTATTTCTGCTCTAATCTTTATTATGTCCCTCTTTCTACTGACTTTGGGCCTCATTTGTTCTTCTAGTTTCATTAATTGTGAGTTTAGACTGTTCATATGGGATTTTTCTTCTTTCCTGAGGTAGGCCTGTATTGCAATATACCTCTCACTTAGCACGGCCTTCACTGCATAACACAGGTTTTGTGTTGTTGAATTATTGTTGTCATTTGTCTTCATATATTGCTTGATATCTGTTTTTACTTGGTCATTGATCCATTGGACATTTAGGAGCATATTATTAAGCCTCCATATGTTTGTGGGATTTTTCTTTTTTTTGCATAATTTATTTCTAGTTTCATACCTTTGGGGTCTGAGAAGCTGTTTGGTACAATTTCAATCTTTTTGAATTTACCAAGGCTCTTTTTGTGGCCTAGTATATGATTTATTCTTGAAAATGTTCCATGTGCGCTTGAGAAGAATGTGTATCCTGCCGCTTTTGCGTGTATAGTTCTGTTAGGTATCTGTTAGGTCCATCTGTTCTAATGTGTTGTTCAATGCCTCTGTCTCCTTATTTTCTGTCTGGTTGATCTGTCCTTTGGAGTGAGTGGTGTGTTGATGCCTCCTAAAATGAATGCATTGCATTCTATTTTCCCTTTTAATTCTGTTAATATTTGTTTCACAGATGTACATGCTGCTGTGTTGGGTGCATAGATATTTATAATGGTTATATCCTCTTGTTGGATTGACCCCTTTATCATTATGTAATGTCCTTCTTTGTCTCTTGTGACTTTGTTTTGAAGTCTATTTTGTCTGATACAAGTAGTGTATCTCCAGCTTTTTTCTCCCTATTAGTTGCATGAAATATCTTTTTCCATCCCTTCACTTTTAGTCTCTGTATGTCTTTGGATTTGAAGTGAGTCTCTTGTAGGCAGCATATAGATGGGTTTGTTTTCTTATCCATTCAGTGACTCTATGTCTTTTGATTGGTGCATTCAGACCATTTACATTTAGGGGGATTATCGATAGGTATGTACTTATTGGCACTGCAGGCTTTAGATTCGTGGTTACCAACGGTTCAAGGCTAACTTCCTTACTTACTATCTAAGAGTCTAACTTAAGTCACTTAGTATGCTGTTACAAAAACAATCTAAAGCTTCTTTTTTTTTTCTCCTTTTTCTTCCTCCTCCAGTCTTTATATATTAGGTATCATATTCTGTACTCTTTGTCTATCCCTTGACTGACTTTGGGGGTAGTTGATGTAATTTTGCATTTGCCTAGTATTTAACTGTCCTACTTTCTTTACTGTGGTTTTATTATCTCTGGTGACAGCTATTTAACCTTAGGAACACTTCCATCTATAGCAGCCCCTCCAAAATACACTGTAGAGACGGTTTGTGGGAGGTAAATTCTCTGTTTTTGCTTATCTGAAAATTATTTAATCCCTCCTTCAAATTTAAATGATAATCTTGCTGGATAGAGTATTCTTGGTTCGAGGCCCTTCTGCATCACTGCATTAAATATAATGCCACTTCCTTCTGGCCTGTAAGGTTTCTGCTGAGAAGTCTGATGGGAACCTGATGGGTTTTCCTTTGTATGTGATCTTATTTCTCTCTCTGGCTGCTTTTAATAGTCTGTCCTTATCCTTGATCTTTTCATTTTAATTATTGTATGTCTTGGTGTTGTCTTCCTTGGGTCCCTTGTGTTGGGAGACCTGTGCACCTCCATGGCCTGAGAGACTATCTCCTTCCCCAGATTGGAGAAGTTTTCAACAATAACCTCCTCAAAGACACTTTCTATCCCTTTTTCTCCCTTCTTCTTCTGGTGCACCTATAATACAAATACTGTTCCATTTGGATTGGCCACACAGTTCTCTCAATACTCTTTCATTCCTAGAGATCCTTTTCACTCTCTGTGTGTCAGCTTCTTTGTATTCCTTTTCTCTAATTTCTATTTCATTTATTATCTCCTCTACCATATCTAATCTGCTTTTAAAACCTTCCATTGTATTCTGTAATGATTGGATTTCCAACCAGAATTCATTCCTGAGTTCTTGATTATTTTTCTGTACCTCCATGAGCATGTTTATGATTTTTATTTTGCAATCTCTTTCAGGAAGATTGACAAGGTCAGTTTCACTTGATCCTTTTTCAGGTGTTTGAGGGATTTTTGTTTGAACAAGGTTTCTTTGACATTTCATATTTGTACGTGGCACCCTCTAGTGCCCAGAAGCTCTACTCTCTGGAGCTGCTCGGCCCCTGGAGCGATGTTGGGGGTCACAGGGATGTGGTGCTGGTGCCTGGGGGTAGAAATGAGCTGTTTCCTGCTTCCCGGCTGCTATGCCTGTCTCCACTGTCAGAACCAGTGGGCTGAACACATAGGTGTAAGCCTCTATGCTTTGCGTTTGTAGTTTCCATAGGTGGGGCTTCCCTCTGGCTGGCCTGATGCCAGGGCAGGGACTGCCGGTTTGCGAGCCTGGTGCGGGTTGGCCGGGAGGGGGGCGCAGCAGGCTGTGTATCACTCTGTGCATCATGGTGGGGGGCCTTGGAGCTGCATATCCAGCCAGGGGGATGGAAGGCCTGTAGCTCCTGAAAGTTCCCAACCTGCTGGGCAGTGAGCCCAGACAATTTTTTTCTACCTGTCCTTTCTCCTGAGCAGTAAGCCCTGTGTAATCCTTGCACCTTTAGGAGCCCTCTCGCTTTTAGAAAGTCTCTCAGACTGCCCACCTTTCTTTTGTCCCAGAGCAGCTGGATGTGGATCCCGGTTTTCCACAAATGGCTGGAATCTCAGTCTCTCCAGGTATTCTGTCTATCTTAGCTTTTCAACCCCACTAATCACCAGAGCACCATGCAATGTAGGTTCGTGCTCCCAGAGCAGATCTCCCAGAGCAGATCCATTTCTCTTCCTAATGCCAGTGAGCTGGGGTGGGGAAAGGGCTTGGGTCCCGCCGGGTCACGGCTTTGGTACGTTACCCTGTTCCGTGAGGTCTGTTCTTTTCTCCAGGTGTATGCAGTCTGGTGCAGCCTTGTTTTCTGTTTCTCTTTCAGGATTAGTTGTATTAATTATATTTTCATATTACATGTGGTTTTAGGAGGAGGCCTCTGTCTCACCTCTCATGCCGCCATCTTTAATCTCTTTGCAACAATCTTTAAAAAATATTTTTAGCACAAATTGTTAAAATGAAACAATTGAGGAACTCCACTAACAAGCTTCTGGAAACAGTGACAAGCCTCTATCCTCAACAGCACGAGAAAAATACAAATAATAGGGAGTCACTTGTTTTCATTAACCTCCAAAAGCTCTTTCATCTCACCCTTGATTCTAAAGGAGAGGGACCTCATCTCTGGAGATCCAGATGGCCTTGCACAGTTCCTTATACAAAGAAGGCAGGCAAATACTTGGTACCTAAGTGAATCCCTACATTAAGCAAGTGAGTGAGTGATCAGTAAGTTTTCCATCACATAAAGAACAGGAGAAGACAGGAACTGGCCAAAATCGTGATCCCCAGTTTTCCTCTGGGTGCAGTAGAGTACCTCTACAGAATGGCAGACAGGTTCCACCACAGAGACCAAAGTTGCTTAACTGCACAAGGCTCTCCAGTGAGCCGCGTTAGGATGCTTCCAAGGTTCTGTCTAGGTTCAGCTGGAATGAGGGCTATGGTCAACTCTCTCTTCAGAGGCTAGAGCAGGACAAATGCTGTTACATCACATATTTAAACCAAACACACTACACATACACACTCACAAATAACCTGCAAGCTAATCTAAACGAATAAAGACAAAACTAACTCCTTTTTTCCCATTTTTCAAAGGAGGCTACATGTGAATCTATAGATGGGTCCCTTGAAATCAAACACTGGCAGGGTTTACATCTCCAAAGGACCTGAGGATCGTTACAGGCATTTTTAAATGTCCTTTTCAGTATCTATTTTTGATAACCTGATTAAACTATAGTGTGGTCAACTCTCTTCTTTTCTCACACTTTTTCTCAGCCAAAAGAGTCACTGTGACTCATCACGGGAAACTTCCATCTGATTGATCATCTCTCATTTTAGTCATGAACTTACATAAATAGGAGAGAAAGGCCTACAAGAAAGAAGACAAAAGAGGAATCCTGGCATGCTTCTGCTGGTTTGTTTTTGTTTGTTTTTTGACACAGGACCCTAGCCCACTTCCCTTTCAGCTGTGGCACTCATGAGGCAGGGTTACATCTCACCTTCACTTGGAAGTAATGGGACCTGCAAGCAACATGCTGATGCTGTGAGGACTGAGGCTTTGCAACCTTAACTGCAGCAGGATGCCGGGCAGCTGCTACAAGGGGCTGCATGTTAGGCGCTGGCAGAGGAATCCAGAGCTCTGGGCCCACACCCCTTCCGTCCACCCTTGAGGCCTCTGCTGCACAGGGCGCCCCTCCTTCCCCACTGAGTGTGCTCTGGCAGCTCCTTCTCGCCCTCTGTCTTTACCTTCTCATGGGCCAAACTATAAAATGCTAGCATTTTCTGAATATTTTTTTTTTACGGACTGAATCTCAACTAAAACTAAGAGCAAGGACTTTCCATATTTTCCTAATTCTCACCTTCCTTATGTGGATCTCAATAATTCCCTGTCCCTCCTCTCTCACTCTCCTTCCTCCTCTCCCTCCTTCCCTGTCTTTCCAGCCCCCTCAGAGTAGCCTTAAAAACAAAATTTACCCATCACTTTTATAAATTTAAGAAAAGGACACTGTGGGGATTCTACTTTCCTTTCTTTTTCTTTTGCATAAAGTATCCCACATTTTCCAGGATGCAAATTAAAAATTCAAATTTTCATGAAATGTTTGAATTGTTAAAAGATGCCTGTTTCATTATATACTTGCTAAAATTCTAATCAGCATCTTGACTGGTGATCAGGACATATAATACTTTGCTCTTATTTTGGGTGTGTTTTCTTCCACACTGATATGCTGTGTTTAATTTAGGCTACAAGCCTATTATGGTGAGAATCCCACACACAGACACATACACACTTACTCTATCGTAACTCTCATCTCAATCTTTAATACACCTTTGTAAGAATCTATGTTCTGATCAAACACATCTGTGCAGACACCAGATTCTCCCAAATCTCATGAAAAGGTATATGTGGATACCCTGAACACTGAACATCTTCCACATTACCATTATTTTGTTTATATTAACTAAAGGTATGGGAGAATTTTGTTGTGTTTGGGTGGTGACAGTCATTTTAACAATTATTAAAATAAGAACCAACAACAATAAACAGGTTGAAACAATTCTTCAACTTGTATAAAAACAGTTTTTATAAAGTATTACCTGTTCAAAATACTTATAAAATATAAATGAAAAATACAGGTAATTATTTCATGCATTGTACTATAACTGAAAAAATAATCCACTGGCTCCTGACCTCTATTACAAAGGTCTGATTCCATCTTTAAAAAATCACCAACATATGCAATAGCCAAGATAGGAAGCAACCTAAGCGTCCATCAGTAGATGAATGGCTAAAGATGTGGTACATATTCAAAATGGTGTATTTATTAGTCAGCTATAAAAAGAAAAATCCTAACATTTGCAACAACATGGATGGATCTAGAGGGTAATATGCTCAGTGAAATAAGCCAGGCAGAGAAAGACAAACACCATATGATTTCACTTGTTTGTGGAGAATAAAAACAATGCAAAACAGAAGAAACAAAATTGCACTGGAGTCACAGACACCGAGAAGGGACTAGTAGTTACCAAGGGGGAAGGGTTGGGGTGGGGACAAGGGCGAGGCGTATAAAGGGGCACAATAATTCACAATCACAATATAAGTTGGTCATGGGGATGGTAGTACAGCATGGAGAATACAGTAATGATTCTGTAACATGTTTTTATATTGACAGATAGTAACTGCACTAGAGAGGGGTGAGGATTTAATAATATGGGTAACTGCTGAACCACTGTGTTGTATATTTGAAACTAATATAAGATTGTATATCAACGATACTTTAATTAGAAAAAAAAATCACTAGCATAATGTCACAGTGTCGTATAACCAAACTGATTTTACTGCATTTTGCTTCAAATGCTGCACTGAAGCTTAAAGCTTGTATTTCTTCTAGTTTCTGCTTTTTAACTTTGTGTAACACCTTGTGGCTACAAGCAAAACTACTTAGACCGGACAGCATTCTTAATAATCTCCTATACTGCACTATACACTTTTGTTAAATATTCAGACAATAGAGAAAATCTGATGTTCTTAAAGGAAATTTTATCAAAGCCTTTCAAAACATGCTTATTGTTTACCTAAAGCCCAGTAAGAGTAATATCTATGGACATACTTGTAAAAGAAACTAATTATAAATAAAAGTTAGTGTATACAGTTACCCAACTTTACACTGACCTTGAAAAAAGAATGTTAATCTTCACTTAGTAAATACTTATAAACACCTGCTATGTAGAAGACAGAACTACAAAGAGTATAAACATAAATATTAACCAGAAGACAAAGTTCCTTCCTCCAATAAGCAGTCTTGCAAGGAATTAAACACAAACACGTGGGAAAATGTGGTCTGACTCCACTCATCAGCATAAACTATCTGTGTCCCCCATGGCTGGTCGCCGAGAGCTGCCTCCTGAAGTGCATACTCTCGAATCCCTGTCCAAGTGCAGCAGCAGCAAAGATGTTTGGGAGAGCTGCTCTAAAAAATACGGGGGCCAGGGTTTTCAAACTTTATGCCATCAAGTTAAGGAATCAACACAATTTACAGAAATGCCTTAAATAAGCAGGTTTGACATAATATGACTTCACCTTTTTACTAACGTTTGAGCATATGAAAAAGCAAAAGGATTATTAAAGACATCGTGTGCTATGTGCAAAGTCATGTGTTAAATGATTAAGAACATCAGTTCTGGAATCAGACTGCCAGGGTTCAAATCCTGGCTGTACACCTTAATATTTAGTACGCCTGAGGCCATGGGCAAGGCCCTCAAACTCTTCTTCAGTTTCTACATCCACAAAATGAAGACCATAACAGCACCTATCTCACAGAATTGTCATAAAGATTAACAGGAGATAATCCATGGGAAGTGGCTATCTCAAGGCCTGGCACACTGTAGCTTTGAGAAATGTTAAGTATTATGATTGCCTTTATTACTACAGTCTTTAGCATTAACAATATTAACACAGTAAAAAAGTGGTGGACAGGAAACCCACAGCTTGGGTTACTAGATGAAAGGCAATGGCTCTGAGCCCAGGTTTCCTGGTTTTAGTGGGAACAAGGCCTACCTCCCCGGGCTGTGTGGCCCATGAATGAGATGCTAATACATATCCAGCTTAGCCCAGTGCCTGCTCAACTCAGAACTGACGTCTTGTAAGTATTCAGGTGATAATAAGAGCACAACTCAATAAAAAAGTTATTAAAATGCTAGGAAGGAAATAAAAAGGTGCTGAGATAACTGAGGAGGGAAGAAGGGAAGGTCCTCTTTAAAAAGGGGCAGACAGGGAATGCCTCCCTGAGGTGACATAGGATCTAAGACCTGGGGACAAGAAAAAGGTGGATATGAGAAAAGCTAGGGAAAGAGGTGGAATGAAAGCTTGGTGAGGGAAGGGATTTTCGCCAGTCCTCTTCATCACTGTATCCCCAGACTCCAGAAAACGCCTGGCACACAGGAGGCACTCAGTTACGGTGTGTAGAATGAATGATCAAAAACTATTTCTGGCCAAGGCACAATATGTGTAAAGGCCCTAGGGTAAGTACCATCATGGCATGTCCAAAAAGAACCGAGAGGAGGCCAGCAGGGCTGTCTTGGGTTAAGAGGAAATAATGTGGCTGGAGGGTGGTGGGAAGGTGGGCTAGGATAAGGTCGGTGAGGTAGGAGGAAGCCAGATGACAGAGAACCCTCTCAGCCATCCTTTCAACTCTAGATTTTATTCTTTTTTTAAAGAGATGCCACGGATGGGTTTTAGCAGAGAATGGTATGCTCTAATTAGTTTCTTTAAAAGAGCACTCTGGCTGCTATGAAGAGAAGATATTTTAGGGAAGCAAGAATGAAATAAGGGAGATCATTTGAGAGGCCAAGGTAACAGTTCAAGCAAGAGGTGAGTTAGAGGCTTCGATTAGAATAGTGGACCTGATGGGTTGGATCATGTGGGATGAGGGAAAAGGAGAACTACAGACTAATTCTTAGGTGTCTACTTCAACAAGCAACAGACGTTTGTGCCATTTACTGCAAAAGGACAACTGGGAAGGAACAGGTTGGGTGGGAGGAGGATAAAACCCAAGACTTCTGCTATGAACTGGTTCCCCTGAGACATCTTGAGTGAAAATGCCAACTGGGAGGCTGGTCACATGAGGCTGGAACTCAGAGGAAGTGGTCCACAGCAGGGCTCTGCACAGGAAGTCAGTCATACAGACGTGGCGTCCACAGCCAAGGAACAAGACTCAGCAAGAAGCTATGGGTCTTGGCTGGGTCATAAGAACCAGGTAATCTATCACCTTTCTCTTTTTGGTGGACTGCCAGAAAGTCCCAAACTAAACATAAATCTTAAAGGAAAATTACTTTCTCAGAGACTGGATATGGTCATTGACCCCTGTTACTGTGCCCTCCTCTTCATGACGTCAGGTCTTTCAACTAAGATACTTTTTGTTATGAAATAAAGAGCTGAAAATCGATCATTTGAAGCTGGGCAATGGAGTGAAGGAGGTTCATTGATACTATTTGTTTTCTGCTTTTATATACATTTGAATTAAGAAAAAATAGTACATAACAAATAAATATGTATATGCACACATGTGTATGTATATATATGTGTGTGTGTGTGTATATATATATATATATATAAAATAAAATCTTTTTTTTAAGTATAGATACTATGAAAAAGGAAAATGTAAGAAATGAGGTAATTAGGACAATCTAGGGAGTCAGGGGGACCGGGGAGGCCAGCCCCCACATTATCGTGAGTTGTCTGAGCTACAAATGCACAATCCTGAAGTTATCTGCTGGTGTCCCTCTGTGACAGACTATACGCTACTCAACGGTGTTAGTCCCGCCTCGCTCACCTTTGCCTTGCTGTGAAATGGAATAATGTCTATTTTGGGAGAAGATGGTCAAGTAGGATGATCCTGAGCTGGCCTCTTCCCATGGACACACCGAAGCTACAACTAAATACAGGAAAACTCACTGTGAAAAAGACCTAAAGACTAACTAGCAGAACAGCTCTTCCACAGCTGAAGGCGTAATGAAAAAGCCACATCAAGCTGGTAAGGGGGGCAGAGCTGCACTCAGAAACCAAACCCACAGGCAAGAGGAATATCAGAGGCATGGAGGGTCTCCCCGAGGGGTGAGGGGGTCAAGCCCCACACTAGGCAGCTCCCATCCAGGGGATCTAAACAAAGAGCCTCCATAATGTCTGGCTCTGAAAATTAGTGGGACTGGACCCCAGAAACTTTGAAAATCAGCAGGGCTTCACTCCCAAAGAGCCAGAGGGCTATGGAAACTGAGACTCCATTCTTAATGGGCCAGCCTGAGGTACCACTCAGTCCGATACTAGCATGAAGGCAGCAGTTTGCAAAGTGCCTGAGTTATTCAGGAAGAGGATTTATTGGCTAATTTTAGGATGTGTGCCCAAGGGGCAGGGATCTAAAGGAACTTTTTCCAGGAACAGGAGTGCTAACAGGTGCCATTTTTTTCCCCCTCCTTTAGCCAAGCTGGCCAGATGGTGACAGGCGGTAGGGCTGACAGTCCCCAACTCACCTGCAAGCCTCACTTGCTCTGCCCTGGTGTTCCCTGAGGAACCATCCACCCAACTCGTACCCCAGCAGGCACCCCTCCAAAGCAGCTCTACCCTGCCACGCCTGCCGGGTGGCCTCCGTTGAGACTGATGTCCCTGCAAAGCAACTACTGCTGTGTTACACACCTGCCAGGCAGCCCAGCCAGGCAGGTGCCCTTCCAAAGCAACTCCTACCCTGGGGAAAGTCAGGGGCCAGCCCTGCCCAGCAGCATGCCCACCACTGTGGCCCAGCAGTGTGGCCCGGCCTCTCAGCCAGCCTTGGGGGTGGGGGAACCCCTGCAGCAGACAGGGCCCAGCCACAGCCTGATGGTTCACGCAGCCCATACAGGGGCACCCTTGGAATGCCTGCTTCTGGTGGCCAGGGTCATTGTGCTTCTGGGCCCCATACTGCACTCGTACATGAGACCATTATTTAAGACCAGGAAATGTACTGACCTACCTAAGAGAAACAAAAACAGAGAATCAGATGAAATGCAGAGACAGAACAAGTTCATGCATTATGTCACCCTGGGCAATGGAAACAAAAGCAAAAATGGACAAATGGGACTACATCAACCTAAAGAGCTTCTGGACAGCAAGGGAAACCATCAACAAAACAAAAAGGCAACCTGCTGCATGGGAGAATGTATTTGCAAATGATATGTCCAACAAGGGGCTAATATCTAAAAAATATAAAGAACTCATACAGCTGAACACCAAAAAACTCTAATACTCTAAAATATGGGCAGTGGACCTGAACAGACATTTTAAGACATACAGATGGCCAACAAACACATGAAAAGATGCTCAAGATCAGTAATCATCAGGGAAATGCAAATCAAAACCACAGGGAGATACTGCATCACACCAGTCAGAGTCAGGCCACTAATCAAAGACAAGAAATAACAAGTGTTGGCGAGGATGCAGAAAAATGGGAACCCTCCTACACTGTTGGTGGGAATGTCACTTGGTACAGCCACTGTGGAAAGCAGGTGGAGGTTCCTCAAAAGATCAAAAATAGAAATACCATTTGACCCAGTAATTCACTCCTAGGAATTTACCCAAAGAAAACAAAATCCCTGATTCAAAAAAATATATGAACCCCTGTGTTTACTGCCACATAATTTTTTTTTAAGGAGCCATTCGATGAGCTCGAAGGAAGGTCAGTGCTGGGTCCCTCTGCCCCATGGGGTTTCCTGCTCTGACACCTCTGGGCCACTGGGGGCAGAGAGAGAGTTACTGAGGTGGGGAGGAGGGGAGTGATGAAGGGGTGCACGGCCTCAAGGGTTGGCTGGGCTCCTGAAGGTCCCTTGTTGGGATTCCCTGCCTTTGTTAGGAGGAAGCCTGGTATCCACCTTGGTGGAGAAGGTAATGCCAATGTACTGCCACATTATTTACAATAGCCAAGGCATGGAAGTAACCAATGAGTCTATCAATAGATGAATGGATAAAGATGTTGCACATATACACAAGGGGAATATTATTCAGCCATTAAAAAAAATCTTGTCATTTGAAACAACATGGATGGACCTACAGGGTATGATGCTTAGTGGAATAAGCCAGATGGAGAAAGACAAATACCATATGATTTCACTTATTTGTGAAATATAAAAACAAAATAAAACAAAATGAACAAAATAGTAGACTCCCAGACACTGAGAAGTGACTGGTGGTTTCATGTAGGAGGGGTTGGGGTGGGTGGCTAGGGAGTATGTGAGGGATAAAAGGTAACAAAAATACCAATCATAATATAAGTTGGTACAAGGATGGTAGTATAGCATGGAGAATATAGCCAATGATTCTGTAACCTGCACTAGTTGGGGTGAGGATTTAGTAATATGGTAACTATTGAACCACTGTGTTATATACTTGAAACCAATGTAAGATTGTGTATCAATGATACTTCAATAAAAATTAATAAATGAAATAAAAATAAAGGTGACAATGGACAAAGACAAATACCAAATGATTTCAGTCATTTGTGGAGTACAAAAACAAATCAAAACAGAAGGAACAAAAAAGCACTGAACTCATAGGCACTGAGAAGGGACTGATGGGGCAAAAAAAATCACAATCAACAATATACGCTGGTCATGAGGATGGTAGTGCAGCACAGAGAATACAGTTAATGATTCTGTAACATCTTCCTACATTGACAGATAATAACCACACTAGAGAGGGTGAGGATTTAATAATATCAGTAACTGTTGAACCACTGTGTTGTATATTTGAAATCAACATAAGATTGTATATCTATACTTTAATAAGATAGATAAATAAATAAATGTGCAGTGAAAATAATAAATAAATGTGCCAAAAACTGTCTACTTTGACAAAACAGTATGATTTCACATCTGGATATTAAAAAAACAAACACACACTATATGCTCAACAATATTTAGCCATATTGAGGATGGAAACCACAATGATATACCAGTACACTACTATTAAAATTACTAAACAAATTAGATCTAATAATAATAAATAATGACATGGAGGCAGAACAATTGGAACTCTCATACACTGTTGCAAAATGGTACAGCCACTTTGGAAAAACACTTTGACAGTTTCCTATAAAATTAAACTTATACTTTATCTATGATACAGCAATCCCTCTTATGTACTTAGCCAAGAGAAACAAAAATTTAGGTCTATACAGATAGCTATATGCAAATATTTACTGCAACTTTGCTCACAATCATCAAAAACTTGAAACAACGCAAATGTGTATCAGTTAATGAATGGATAAATTGTAGTCCACCTGTACAATGGAATCTACTCAGTAACAAAAAGCAACAAACTATTACAGGCCAAAACATGAATGGATCTCAAAAGCATCATATAAAGTGCGAGAAGCTAGGCACAAAATGCTATATAATTTCTGATTCTATTTATAGGCATGCCTCATTTTATTGTGCTTCTCGGATATTGCATTTTTTACAGTGCAAGAGGTCTGTGGCAACTTTGCCCTGAGCAAATCTATCAGCGACATTTTTCCAACAACATTTGCTCACTTTGCGTCTTAGTGTCACATACTGGTGAGACTTGCAGTATGTCAAACTTTTTCATTATTATTATATTTATTATGGTGATCTGTGATCAGTGACTATGACCTCCTAAAAGTTGAGATGAGGTTAACATCTTTTAACAATAAAGTACTTTTTAATTAAGCTATGTACATTGTTTTCTTAGATATAATGCTACTGCCCACTTAAGACTATGGTATAGTGTGTACATAACTTCTGTATGCACTGGGAAACCAAAAAGTTCACTTGACTCGCTTTACTGTGATGGTCTGGAGCTGATGCTGCAGTATCTCCAAGGTATGCCTGTATATGATACTCTGGGAAAGGGAAAAGTAGAAATATTCTGTATTCTGGGTTTGCAATATGGTTGGAGTCATAAACATTTGTCAAAGCTCATAAAGATGTACACTCATAAAGGGTGAATTTTCCTGCATGAAAATCGCTCCTCAATAAACCCGCATTAAAATAAACTACTTACAGCATCTTAACATTGGCTCGAAGAAAAGTGTTCAAGCTTAACATTGTTATGTGTGATTACTCTGAAAAATTCTGGACATTCCTTAACTAGCTAGAATACTACAAATACCCTAAAAATATTGAAAAGAAATAAGCCCTATGCTTTTGTCCCTCTTTGGGCCTCAAGACATTCCTATGCGGAGATAGGGCGTAAAAACGTTAGTGTGCAGAAGCTGCGTGAATGCGGGTTATTGAGACACTAATAAAGTGAGTCTTGTTTGCTGGACAGCTGTTTGCCCCATTGTTCTTTTGTCGCACACAGAAAAGGAGAGTTGTTATGCTCAAGGAATGTGACCTTCTCGGTGGAGAGCTGTTACATCATGCCCAGAGTGCCCAAAAAGCCCATTTTTACCAGGCACCACATAGGAAATGGTATTAAAAAAAAAACAAAGACACAAAAAACTATATAAAATGAGCTGTACTACTCCTTAAAATCAGATCACTTATAAGAAGTATTTCTCAATACTTTATATTCTAGAGTCTATTTTTTTATAAGACTCATGTTTTGTCTCATTTTATTATCCTTAGTATATTACCTCAGCATAATATTCTCAGAGTTAAAATAATTTTATTCTTCAAAAGACATTTTGCATGAGTACTCTATGATTACCAAGTCCATACAATTGTAGGAGCAATTCATTTTTGTTATTGTTAATAATTCATATTATTGTTAGTAATTCATATTTGTTGATAATAGTTCATATTATTGTTATCAAGTGCCTATCTGGACATTTTGACATTTTAGTTTGGTCATTTATAAATAATTTTTACTTCAACAAGGGCTTTCAGATTCTTTTACCATTAGTATGCAGAGTGAGAAATATATTTTACATTGTACCCTGAAGAGATGTGTGTCTACATATGTGCACAACACTGATGTTTTACAAACTAAGATTTATCCTCAACATGTAAGATGTTGTCTACTATTCTTTTATTATAGTCTTTAAAATGCTGGCAAACACCCAAACAATTCATATAATGACCCTAAATTTTCAAAATCATGGCACCAAAAGATGAAAAATATATATATCATCTCTGCAAGTTTTGAACACATTTTGAAAATTCATTTGTTTGCTTTTAAACATATGAGTGACCTTGCCTGAGGCTGACTCACAACTCACCATACTCTACTCCTCACTGGGAGCTCCTAGGCCTGCTTGGGATGAGCTGCAAAGAGGGATGGGGAGTCAGAACCACTCGCCCTGCTGCTCCATGGCAGCCCGCTACTAGCTGTGGGTCGGGGAGGCCTACAGATACTCAGGGCCTCATGTTCTTTCCCTCTCCATTTACTGCCACTGTTATTACCTAACCTGTACGTACATATGTACACACACACACACACACACACACACACGCATACAAAGTAAAGTGAAATAAAATTCAATTAAGCAGAAAGAAGAGTTGCAATACAGAAGAAAGCAGTGTTTCCTTAACATCTGTGGACTTCAGTTATTGCTGCTATGCTTATTTCCTAGCCTTAGAAACTTGAACAAGTTTAAAATACTGAATTGGCATATAAGTCACACCCAAAAAATATTTTCAACTGCTAATTATTTTAAGTTTTAAACTGCTAGACAATACTATATTCTAGTATTCCATACTGAAACCAGTGAGTATTTGTAATAATTAGAGAGAGATTTTATCTCAACATTGTAAAACTTACTTTTAAGGACTCCCATAAGGGAAACTGGACCAATGAGAAAGGAATCTGGAAAAAAAAAAATCAAACAGTCAAGAAAGAGCAGTTTGTCTAGCATTACTGTATGAACCTATAATTATTATTTAGAAACATGACTTCATTCTAACTTTACATATATAGTAACGCTAAAATTAAAAGAATTTACAGGTAAAATACAGTTTTTCGGGGAACAAAAGTTAAACTGTAACTGTTTAAGTTAAACTGCAATTACTCTTTAGTTACAGTTAACTGTACAGCTGTATATCTTTTTGAGCCCAAGGGACATAAAATGATGCTGTGAAGAACTTTTGAAACAGAGAAGTATAATTCATAGGAAGTCTGGGCTACTGAAATGACAAGTATTTCCCATCACAAGTAATAAAGACTAGAGGCTTTTAAAAGTATGCTTCTGCTTACGAGCTAGAGCTGTCTACTCCTTAGCAGGCCAAATGTTAGAGTCTAGAAGACAGAAGGGGAGACAGACACAGCCACCTGCAAGAGTAAGCAAAGCAACAGGGTCCTAGGAACAGAGCAGCTAGTCTGGGGTGGGCAGCCCAAATCCCTGAAGGAAAGCATAGCTCATGCAGGGATCTGAACAGAGCAGAAGTGGCCTGAGAGCCGATTTAGGCCCAAGCATCATAGGAGAGAAGAAATATCTGTAGTAAGGAAGCATGAGCAGGGGAACAGAATGCCACTTAGAAGTATTTACAGTTAGGGCACAACGGTAAGAACCTGAGTTACCCAGCATTTATCATGTGTCATGAACTGTACCAACAAGCACTTCCTAAGTTTCATTTAACTGAATGCTCACAACAACCCTGTAAGACAGTTAGGTATTATTACTATCCTCATTTCAAAGAAGTGGAGAAGGAGGTCCAGAGAAGCTCACTGCCTAAATGCACACTTAAGAAGCCCACACAATCTGAATCCAGAGTCCTGACCACTATTCATCTACTTAAAAGCATCTAGAGACATTTATATGCATATAAATTCACCCATGGTGTACTTGATTTGCTTTTAATTGAATTTTGTAAGAGTCTAATATAGAATTCACCTCTCAATTTCTTAAAATACCTGAACTCCAGGAGACCCTGCCCACTAGCGTATGTAATAGCCAGTCACAGCCTAATGGGCTGTAATAGGGGTGCATCTTCTGAGCAAGGCACAGCCCCAGTACTATCATTATGTACTCACCTCAGCTGCAAGTAAAAAGTAAATAGGAACAGCAAATGCTGGTGAGGATGTGGAGAAATGGGAACCCTCCTACACTGCTGGTGGGATGTAAATTAATTCAACCATTGTGGAAAGCAGTATGGAGGTTCCTCAAAAAACTCAAAATAGAAATGCCATTTGATCCGGGAATTCCACTCCTAGGAATTTACCCTAAGAATGCAGCAGCCCAGTTTGAAAAAGACAGATGCACCCCTATGTTTATCGCAGCACTATTTACAGTAGCCAAGAAATGGAAGCAACCTAAGTGTCCATCAGTAGATGAATGGATTAAGAAGATGTGGTACATATACACAATGGAATATTATTCAGCCATAAGAAGAAATTAAATCCTACCATTTTCAACATGGATGAAGCTAGAGGGTATTACGATCAGTGAAATAAGCCAGGCAGAGAAAGACAAATACCAAATGATTTCCCTCATTTGTGGAGTATAACAACAAAGCAAAAACTGAAGAAACAAAACAGCAGCAGACTCACAGAATCCAAGAAAGGACTAGCAGTTACCAAAGGGAAAGGGGGTGGTGAGGGTGGGAGAGAAGGGAGGAAGAAGGGGATTAAGCACACATAATGTAGGTGGGGTACAGGGAAGACAGTATAGCACATAGAAGACAAGTAGTGATTCTACAGCATCTTACGATAGATGCTATACACACACACACACACACACACACACACACACACACACACACACACA
>JAQQAC010002837.1:98755395-98795396 GCA_029783875.1 Phataginus tricuspis
ACACACACACACACACACACACACACACACACACACACACACACACACACTGATGGACAGTGACTGTAATGGAGTCTGTGGGGGGGGGACTTGATAATATGGGTGAATGTAGAAACTACAATGTTGCTCATGTGAAACCTTCATAAGATTGTATATCAATGCTACTTTAATAAAAAAAAGTAAATAGGAACTTTGAGCATTAGCAATATGTAAATGGGTGCGTGTGTGTGTGCGCACACACACACACGTGTCCTAGAAACCAAGATTTTGAGGGAATTAACGGATATTTACCATCACATGAACTAAGGGCATTAAATTACTTCTGAAATATTTATATTTAATCAAAAACTAAAAGCCTAGCATCATGTGTCCTACTCTTCTGGACCAAATGGCCCTGAGCTTGACAGTGGACACAGAAAGAAAAATCTGTGTTCTGTTCAGGTATGAAGAGGCAGTGAGGGAAAAAAAGAAATCAACATCAATAGACTAGTTGAGGTTGACAAACTAGAATTTCAGAGAAGTTTGTCACCTTCATAAATAAGGAGCAGCCCACACCCTATATCTCAATGTTCCATAACATGAACTGAATTTACTTTAGTTTTTTGTCACCAAAATGTGAAAGCATCTGACAAAGTCCATTCTGAAACTCAAGTGCTATATTTCCAATTAACTATCAAGACCCCCAAAACTGACTGTAGAAATAGCTTTTAAAACCTTGTATGGAATAAAACACCCAAGAGGACAACAGGTAGTGGGATTATAGATGACTTTAATTTTCTTCTTTGTACTCTCCTCTTCCAAATATAAATATATATCACTTTTTAACAAGAATGTAAATATTTCACATTTATAAGATGAAAAAATGCCCTACAACTTACTGTAAGGGTCCATGCTAGCATTCCTCACTTCTTAATTAAAATTACCCATAAAACTGCACTTCAGGTTATTTGCACTTTTTTGGTACTTACTAACATTAGATTTTAAATCCTGCAGATGAGGATTTTGCCCATTTTCCTCTATTAAAAGTTATCCACTAGATTGTTCCTTCAATTTAATTAGGTAATTTAAAAATTACACATTTGGAATGGCCAAACAATCCCATTGGGTATTTATTTTAAAAAGTGAGCCGACAGTAAACCCCAACTTTACTCTCTGAAATAAGATTAACTGACAGTCCAAGGTAATTACACATATTTTAAATGTTTAAACTATTACATTTATTTCTGGTTTCTGGTAGTGAAATATTTCTCATAAGATAAAACTCATGTATGAAAAATTTTCAAATATTCTTCAAGTCAAAATCATATTCAATGTTTGTCATTTACAATACGAAGAAACAATAATGAAAATGTGTTCCACACATGTGAAAGAAGTACCGCCAGCAAATATGGCTCCACAGCTAAAACAAATACTTACCCAACTTCCACAGAACATGGGCCTGCCAGAGAGCTAGCTCCCCCACTCCATAGCTGGTCTGGAGTTACGTAACAGTGATGTTTCTTCAAAATGTGGAATTTTAAACCCCAAACAGATGAAAGCTGTTATTTTTAAATGTTTTATAGATGAAGAAAATGAATAGCTGGACTCAGAGGTCTTATATTCCAAAACACAACATGCCCATTTTATTACACCAAAAGTTACAAAATGGCTCACTGTTGTGACCTTTTTAATGCCTCCATTTAAGATGTTTTATTTGAATAAGGTTGTTACAACCCAAGGCACTAATAAGTGAGCAGCAGTAAATTGCAGCTACCATCAAAGACACAGATGTAGAGGGGAAAAACCTGCTGAAGTCCAACTAGGGTTCCGCTTAGTAATAAACACAGCCCTAGTTCTAACAAGAGTGCATGTTAGGATTCCATGTGAAGTAGATAAAATGAAATATGAGTGTGGTAAACAGTGGAAGGAAGTGCTGGGCATTACTAATGAAAAAGAATGTACAAAATTACATCATAAGCACGCTTTGCCTTTCACCAAGTACTGGACTAGAAACATCACTGAAACCAGTCAATGCTTACAATCCTGTGATCTTAAACCAAATGTCCATAACCTTTTAGTCCTTTAATAATTAGTGACTTATAATGGAGGAGACATGAAGAGATGATTTCTAAGTCATCAGTTAGCTTTAAAGTTCTATTTTCAATGGAAAATCACATTAGAATATCAACACATTTAAAAAAAATAAGACTTGATTATGAGATGCAACTGAATACAATACTACTATGAGTGTGATCTAGGAAGCCTAAGGAATAAGAAAGTACGTTTTAAAAGCTGTGAAAGCTATCCTACAGAGCAGAAATAACCCAATATTCTCTAGCAATAAGGCAAAGACAAAACCAAACCAAAAAAATCAACAAACAAACCAAAACACAGAATATCAGAACTGTTTGCTAAGACCTCAAATTAAAAGGCATTTAATTGTTAGGCTAGCCATGGATATCACAGTGGGTCCAAGAACTGGCCCATTCCTAATTTCAAAGGACCTTACAAGTGACCCACATGGAAGCATCCAGGAGTATCCTTTTTGTTGCACAGCGCTGTCCAAATTTCTGTGCCTCATTTAGGGTTTACCACTCTAGTGTTTCAAAGATAACAAAACCATTCTCCTCTTAAATACTCTGCATCTTTTCCCACTGAACTCTAGGGGTAACTAAGGATAAATCAATGTGAAGACCTAAAAGTCTTTTGCCCCAAAGTGATCGCTGTTCTTAAACTTAGAAACAAAACAGCAAGAAACATTCAAAACTGGTCTGCTGGCATTTGGCAGCCCAGGAAAGAATTCTAATGGTAAATAAATTTTGATTATTTAACAACTACAATACATTTATGCACATGGAGAAAAGAACATATACTTAATAAGGGAAATTAACCTAAAAGTAGTAAAAATTTAAAGTGAATTACTCCTTAGGTTTGTACGACATATTAAAATTCCTAGAGCAAGCACAAAATGGACCCAGGAGTACCAAATCTAATAAAGAATAGGTGAGTGTGAGAAATTCGTTAAGTAAATCTCTTAGAACTCAAAGGCAAAAGCTATCCCTAAATGCTAACTCTGTGTACTAGACATAGGAAGTTCTTAATAAATCTTATCACTGAAAGTAATTATTAAGTTTTCTTTCTCTACATTCTGCAAAATCATCACAGAAATTTTTTCTGGGTGGAAGTAGCTCTTAGTATATCAGTTTACATTTTAGTGTACCAGTCATAGCACACTATTTTCTAATGACAGTAATAGCAGTACCAAATCAGTCCATAATCCACCACCCTTCTAAAGTCCTAAAACCAAGTTATTAAAACTGTAGATGTATTTGACACTCCGTGATAAAAAAGCACATCAAAATAAAATAAGGGCATTTCCTCAATCTGATAAAGGATACCTATAAAAACATATATGGCTAATATCATTCTTAATAGTGAGACTGAATGCTTTACCCTTAAGATCATCAACAAGGCAAGCATATTTGTTCTCATCACTTCTATTTAACACTGCACTGGAGGTCCTAGTCAGTGCAGTAAGACAAGAAAAAGAAATAAAAAGCATAGAAATTGTAAAAAAATGAAACTGTCAACTATCCATAAATGACATGATTGGTTATGCTGAAAATTCTCAAGAATCTTAAGAAATCAACTTACAAAATAATAATAATAATAATCAAAAGAATTCCTAAATACTAGCAGCAAATAAGTGAAAAACAAATGTTATAAAATCATCTGCTTAGAGTTCAATGAAAATAACACAATGATTTAGGAAAAAAGTTAACAGAAGATGTAGAACCTGTGTACTAAAAGTAACAAAATAGTTTTAAAAGAAATTAAAGAAGACCTAAATAAATACAGAATATATTGTGAATGGACTGGAAGACTCAATAGTACTAAAACATCAAGTTCTAACAAATAATCTACAGCTCCAATGCAATCCCAATCATCTTAGCAGAATCTTTTTTTTTTTAATGTGAGTTGATATTTTAAAAGTTACATGAAAATGCCAAGGACCTAGAACAACTAAAACAATCTTGAAAAATAACAAAATGGGGGGATTAACATTTAATTTCAAGGATTACTATGTAATCAGGCTAGTCATCAGTACAACAGACATAAGATAGACAAAACAATGAGACAGGAGAGAAAGTTCAAAATTAGTGTTTTAAATTCGTAATATATTTGAACTAGATAAAGCTAAATCTATACAATTTTTAGAAGAAAACAGACAAGAATATATGGCTGACATGGAAGTAAGAGACTTCCCAGGACATGAGTAGCAATAACCACAAAAGAAAAAAATTAATTGAAAACTTAGACTACACCAAATTTTTTAACTACTTATCAAAAAGTGCAGCTAAAAAAAATCCCAAAGGCATTTTTGGCATAGATAGAAAAATCCACACTATCATTCATATGGAATCTCAAGATAATCTAAATAGCCAAAACAATCTTGAAAAAGAAGAACAAGTGGAGGTCTCATACTTCACGATTTCAAAACTTACTAAAAAGCGATAGTAAGTAAAACAACATGGCAGTGACAGCAAGATACACAGACCAATTGAACAGAATAGAGACCCTAGAAATAGAGCCTGGCATGCACAGTCAAATGATCTGTGACAAGGGTGCTAAGGCCATTCAATGGGGAAAGGACAGTCTCTTCAACAACCAGCGTTAAAAAAAATTGGATATTACCATGCAGAAGAATGAAACTGGACCCTTATTTTATACCATATACAAAAATTAATTTAAAATGGATCAAAGATCTAAATGTCAGACCTGAAACCATAAAACTCTTTGAAGAAAACATAGGAGAAAACCTTCATAACCCTGGATGTGGCAATGCTTTCACGGATATGTCACCAAAAGCACAGGCAACACAAGCACAACTAGACAAACGGGCTGCATCATCCAAATTTTAAACCTCTACACATTAAAGTACACGATCACCAGATTGAAAACCTATGGAACGGGAGAAAACATGCAAATCATAAATCTTATAAGAGGTTAATATTCAGAATTTATAAAGGACTCCTATAGTCAACAATAACAACAAAAAAACACCCTGATTTTTTAAATGAGCAAAGGATTTTTAAGAAGGTATCTTAAGGAGGTATACAAATAGCCAAAAAGCATATGAAAAGATGCTCACTAATCATTAGAGAAATGAAAATCAAAACCACAATGAGGTATCTTCTCACACTCATTAGGGAGTTACTATCAAAAAAACTCCAGAAAATAAAAACGAGCAAAGATGTGAAGAAACTGAAACCCTCGAGCACTACTGGCAGGAATGTAAAATGATGCAGCCTCTTAGAAAACAGTACAGTGGTTCCTCAAAATTAAAAATAGAATTATCATATAATCCAGCAATTCCACTTCTGGGTATACACCCAAAAGAACTGAAGGGAAGATCTCAGAGAGGTATTCGTACATTCAAATTCAAAGCAGCATAATTCACAATAGTTAAAAAGTATAAGTGCCCCAACTGTCCAACCCAAGTGTCCATCTATGGATGATGGATAAACGCAATGTGAATCACACACACACACACACACACACACACACACAGCAATGTGATATATACACATACAGAGGAGTATTAGCCTTGAAAAGAAGGAAATTCTGACACAAGCTACAGAATGTAGCTTGAGGACATTATACTAAGTGAAATAAACTAGTCATAAAAAGACAAATACTGTTTCATTTCACTTATAGGAGGTATGTAGAGTAGTGAAATTCATAGAAAGTAGAATGGTAGCTGCCAGTGAGTCAAGTTAAGAGAGAAATAGGGAGTTATCGTTTAATGGGTACAAGTGTTTCACTTTTGGAAGATTAACATTTTGGAGACTGGTTACACAACAGTGTGAAAATACTTAACACAACTGAATCATACTTTAAAATGGTTAATGTGTATTTTACCAAATTAAAACTTCTTCTAATTTTTAAAGGTACTATTAATAAAAGTGCAAGGCACAGACTAGAAGAAAGTATTCACAAAACATATATGACAAAGGACATCTATTCAAAACATATAAAGAATTTTCAAACCTCAGAAAGAAAAATATATAAGAACCCAGTTTTTTACATGCACAAAAGACTTGAACAAACACTTCACAAAGAAATATACACAAATCTCTAATGGCACATGAAAAGATATTCAACATCATTAGTCATCAGAGAATAAAATTCACTGAGAAAACACTCTTGTGGTTCCCCTGAAAACTGAAACAGAATTATCGTACAGCCCAACAATTCCACTCCTAGGTATAATCCAAGTGGTTGAAAACAGACTCAAACAGGTACTTGTACACCAATCTTAACTGCAGAAACAAACAACCCAGTGTCTGTCAACAAACAAATGGATAAACAAAATGCAGTATTATCCATAAATAGAACATTACTGAGCCATGAAAAGGAATAAAGTTTCTGAAACATGCTACAGAATGGATGAACCCTGAAAACATTATGCTAGGTGAATAAGCCAGACACAAAAGGTCAAATAATGTATGATTTCATCTACATGAAATATCTAGAAATGGCAGATTCACAAAAACTTGATCAGAGGTTATCAGGGGCTAAGGGGAGAGAGTAGTGGGAGTTACTACTACTTAATGAGTAGGTCAGAGTTTCTGTTTGGGGTGATGAAATATTTCTTGATTAAACAGTGGTGATGGTTGCATTACATTGTAAATGACCCTGAAGTGCAACTTAATAAAGTGGTTGAAATGGCAGATTTTTATATATTTTAGTATAATTTAAGAAATATTTAAAAGAAAAACACATTCATGTGCCCTTGTACAACCACTAAAATGACTGGAATCAGAAAGACTGAAAAACCCACGTAATACTAAGGATATGCAGCAACCATGCTCATGGGTTTTATCAGTCAATCCTCACATCAGTGGCAGACTACAAACTTGTTTGTCCCCCTCACCTGACAGGTCAGCTGTAGGTTGGCTATGGCTGCCCTCAGGCTGTGGCTTTTGCTTCCAGCGTCTTCTCATTTCAGTACCCAATCAGAAGGAACGGCCATATCTGAGGCATGCCATTCTCATGACAAAAGGAGAGGACTGAGAGAAACCTGTTCTACCTCTTCAAGCTGTTTTCAGAACTACAACACTGTCACTTCCACACACATTCCACAGACCAAAACAAGCAATAACATCAAGCCTGACCAAGAGAAGGGGAGGCAGTGCAAATCACTTAACAACAGTCAAGGAAGTGTATCAATCCTCTTACAGGGAAACAAAAAATTGACATACCTATAATATAATTTATCCCACAGATCTTCCAAATTTCGTGCCTTATGCCTTTCTCCCCACACCTGATAAGTCTAGGCAAAAGCATACATCCTCAACCATTAAAGGAATGAAAAGTGAAAAAATCTAGGCCCAGAGAAGATCCTGAGAAAATGATGGTGGCAAGTCACCCCTCTTTACCTCCATCACCATTTTCGATCTGTCTGTTGCAACAGATATAGGCCAGGAGCCTGCAGACAGTTAAATAGAATTAAAAGCCTTGGAGTGTAGCAGAGAGAACTGTAATGTGTGTTTTTTTAATTTTTCTAATAGCTGGGCAAGTGCCTTAACATTAGCATCTTGGAACCCTAGAAAAATGATTATAAATTAACAGTTCTAGAAAAAGTCTGGCTGGTGGGGATCCGATGACTTCTTGGTTAGGTGTTATGTCTCCCTGAATTATCAGAGTCAAGACCAGAACTGGGCCCCACTGAGACGACAAAGAGAACACGACAACACATTAGGGAGTGATTACCCACACACACAGTGTCTAGGCAGGACAAAGACAGCAAACCCACAACCAAACAGAGCTGCTTGACGACAGGCCAAAGTGGGTCAGAAAAGTAATAAGGAACTTAGGAGATTTAATTACAGCAGAGACAAGTCTTGCTGCAGCTAGAAGCAAGATTTTCCAAATGAACCATATAGTACATTAACTAAAGGAAAGAATGGATCATGGCCAAAGTTCAAACTTGTGGTCTGGATGACCAAATGGAAGAAATAGCTCAAAGCAGCAAAACAGAAATCATAACTGAAAAGATAAAAGGCTTGGAAGACAAATGTAATGAGCTGAATAGAAGTTCCAGCAGAAGAAAGATGGAACAGATAGAAGAAATGAGAAAACCCGTAACAAGAAAATTTGCTTGGACCAAAGAAAAACGTGAATCTGCAAATTAAGAGAGTTCACTTTATTCTAGACATAGACCTTGTAAAGTCCTCATCTCTGTTTGTAAGAAAACAATCTACAAACTTGCAGGTAGAAAGAACATATGACTGAGTGAGGTAAAAATTCAGAAAGGCACCAGACTTCTCATCTGGAACATTACAAGCTATGGCAATGGTTCTAACAAATTACTGAGAGAATATAAAAATACCTAAAACTACACCTGGCAGGAAAAAAGGTATGGGTACTCAGAAAATGTGGCACCTATATAACTCATACTGGAAAACAGATGTGGAAGAATTCTGACTAAACAACAAATGAGAACAGAGACCCTCTGGGTCACATCTGGCATATAACAGGTTCTGTTTTGTGCATCTGGTGAAGAAAAGAACTGACCAAGAAGGTCTAATGGGTTCCAGTCCTGAAGGACTCATTGCTTTGGGTGGTGGTTATATTTTGGATTTGATTTCTCACATATGAGTTTGGTTATTCCAGTATCAAAAGGATTTTCTTATAAGGTAGTTTCATACTTATGAACATGAATGAGTATTTATAAAATATAAATATTATGAATATTTATGAATATGAGGTAAGCTTGCTTCAAAAAAGAGTTATCAACAGAATCATCCAAGGCATTCATTTAACTTACTGAACGAGCAGAGGTTTTTGCGAATTCACCAGTGGTCTGCAAGCTTTGATTACATACTCTGATTAAAACACACCACAACCCTTCGGTAGGCCTATTTGAGAATCATTTATACAGTTATATATAAAACATACTAACATCATTAGTTAATATCTCAAAAGTATAATTTAGAGTAAGGCAGACTGTCTACGATAGAAGTAGAATATATATAAATACGGAGATGGAGATACACACACATACAAAACGTTCTATATATGCTACTCCTATTGTAGACAATAAATGTAACATTTAAAACACACGCTCACACATAATAACATATATAACAATAAACCAATCTTGATAATTTTGAAAAATCCTGGTTGACATCTTGTTACATTTGATTAGAAGATCAGTATTTTTTCCCTGTAGTACAGGAAAATCACGCCCACATTCCTCCTTTACTCCTAGGCCTACTACCATACTCACAACACTCTGACACCCTCACACAAGCAGTTCTCTATAACACCAGCTGAGTACCCCTATAATTCAATTTAAATCTGACACTAACTGGAGTTAAAGCAGACCCCAGGTTAAGGGCTCAGTCCCACCAGACTGCCCCCTGCCCCACTTCAGAAGTAAATCCCAAGTAGTAGGTGCCCAGGTTACCTAACAACTTCTGTCCGATTTGGCTACAGACTGGAGGTTACAACAACCCCCCGCCTTGGATTCGATTGTTTTCTATAACAGCTAACAGACCTCAGGAAAACCCTTTCACTGATACACATGAACAACCATATGAAGAGACACACAGGGCGAGGTCTGGAAGGGTCTCCGGCTTCCGTCCCTGTGGCGTTGGGGTGTGCCACCCTCCCGGTACGAGGATGTCCACCAACCTGGAAGCTCCCTGAACGATAAAACTAAGCCATACAGGAGCCTATCAAGACTTGCCTTATTAGAACAAAATTCACTCCTATTACCCAGGAAACTCCAGGAGATTTAGGAGCTCTGTGTCAGGAACTAGGGTCGAAGGTAAAATATTATAACAAAAGATACTCCTACCACTCAGGGATTCATAAGGTAGAGGAGCTCTGTGCCAGGACAGGCAACAGAGATTGATACACACCTTCTATTATTTCACACCTGCCTACTCGGCATTTCCATTTGGATATCCACTAGGCATCTTAAATTAAACATGTCTATACACAAATCCTACCTTTCTTCCAAAACTACTCTACCTACAGTTTCCCGCATCTTAGTTAAAGGCAATTATGTAAGTCCAGTTGTCCAGGTTCACTGGACACTGGAGTCACCTGTGACTGCTCTTTTCACCTCACACACCATATCCTATCTGTCAGGCCAACTTCTACTGGAAACTGCTGAAGTCAGGAGTGAACTGGAAGATTAGGGCAAAGTTGGGAAGTTAAAGACAAGGTGGGAGTGGGGTATCTTAATGAATCAAAGTCTCTAGAACAGCATCTGGCATATAGCAGGTTCTCAATAAATATTTCTTAAATAAATAAACAGATCTCAGAAAAAAACATTCTAAAACAGAAGGATAAGATGCTGTATCTATTAATTCTAGAAGCTGACTTAAAATCTCCATCTAAATCATGTTAAAATAAAGTGGAGAAAAAAAACTGGAACAATCTGCTACAAAATATTCAAACTGCCTTTTAGTGGATTCCCTTTTTCAATTGACTTGTATTTTAAAATGTAATAAATACCCAATCCTTTGTAATGAAAAATTCCTTCAAAAACCCTAATGTAAACTCATCTCAATTTTATCTAACACTTATATCCACCCTGGGGAGGAGTGGGGGGAATTGCAGAAAAAGGGAACATTTTTTAAAGCAAATTTACAGCAATGTACTTTGTTATTAAATGTTATATATTACAGTATGCTTCCTGGAAAAACAATCCTTTGCTTTTCCAATTCAGTACCACTTAGAGACATAAAATTTGAATGGCTTTCTAAATTGTTTGGTTAACTGAAGGATGCAGAATTTTAAGAAAATGAAGTTTTTAAGTAATATGTTAAAAAAAAATGTACAGAGAAACCCCAAAGGGAGGAAATGTGGAAAACAAAGCACAACAAATGCAAATTAAAGATGAAGATAGAAAATCTTTTGTAGAGATCTTTAAACTACAATTTTATCATAGTGAACACTGATAATATGGAATTTCGATGTAAAATCTAAAAAGTCACTTCATTTCCATCTTTAAAATCAAGGTAAGAATAATAAAGGCAAAACCTCAGTGCTCTCTAGGACAGGCACTATTTGAAGCATTTTACATACTTTACAAATAAGTAATAATATAGAATTAGTTCTAATGCAGCTTAAAAATAGCTGACATATATTTTGGATTTTGGCAAAGGTTAGACAAGAGAAAACAATATTTACCTGCTTATATGGTAATTCTTTCTTAAGAGGTATTTTCTCATAATTCAGTAAGGAAGTGTTAATGCTTTCTTAAAATATTTTAAATCGTGCCATGTGCACAACAAATGGAAAATTAAGGATACAAGTCTAGATGCAAATAATTATAAAATAATACTTTGTAAAGAGAAACAAAACACAATTGCATGTGTTTTACTGACATGTGATTTCTAGTGATTACAGAAATATATAGACACATATGCTGCTTCTTGAACACTGAGTTTTCTTTAAAATATTGTAATATAGATGACTTTAGGAGCTCTAGATGAATGGAGGTATTGTTAAATAGGAAACAGGAGTATGTCAGATGCCAAATCTTTTGGAGTCCCATTGTTAAAGGAAACAGATTAACAATGAACTGTCTGAAAATATGTGAGCTGTTTGGAAATACATAAAAGCCAAGCCACAGCTGATCTCCTTCTGATTAGTAGGTAATGTATTAGGCCACATACCTTGAGTTTAAGAACATGAAGGTCTAACACTGATTCACAGGGAGAGAGCCTCATACAAGCAGTTTTTCACAGTAAATAAAATTTCAGAGGAACAGTGTTGAAGTCTAACTATACTTTTTTATGAAGTAACCCATTCTTTGATTTTGCAACTTAATGGGACTTTTATTCTCTTTCCATACCATTGGGGCAAGAATGCAGAATCATCACAATACTGAGAAAGACCAACATAACTAAAAGAATCTGTGAAAATTTTTCTTTTTAAAATATATTGAGACCAGAAACAATCGAATACTACAAGAATATAAAAAATACTTTCACAGAATATTTACCAAGTGTTTCAAACTCTTACTAAAACAATTTATTAACAAATCCCAGGCATATTACCTCTATTTTTTCAGCTTGACACAACAAAATCAAATAAACTTCACTGTGTATATACTTGATCTCCAAAATGATTTTATTACATGTTAACACCTTTACTTTCATGATGACATAATCATTATTTGCCCTTCTGTCATGAAATTAGGTGAGAAAGAAATGGATAGAAAGGACAGTCATGCCAGAATGAATTAAAGAGTTAAGAACCCTGTAAAAAATTTTTATGTAAAAACATTTTAAGCAAAACACATGAACAGTCAGAAGGTCTTGGATATCCATCTCCATTAATGTCATGAACTACTACTGAAAGCCAATTAAGCAGCCAGTGACTAAGGTAGATCCTGGGACACAGGATATTAAAATGAGGTCTTTGACCTAAGGAGTCTGCAATCTAAGGGCAATTTTTAAATGTTATAAGAACTGTAACAGAGGTCACTCTACTGAATAAAAGTGGCTGGCTCCATATATCCCCTGACTAGCACAGAGCCTGGCCCACTGTGGGCACTGATGAGCCATCACTGCAGCAGCCAGACTGAACTGTGGCATGGCGTGAAGTGGCAGTGAAAGTTGACAACACAGAAGTAGAGACTGGCTGTTTTTCCTTTCTTAAAAGTGGATCTTTCTCAAATTCCAAAGCTGAGAAAACATGAAGGTAGATATCAAAGTTCTGTGGACTCCTTTTCCCCTCCCCCTACTAAACAGCTGCAGGAGCAACTCTTATTTCAAGAAGGTTCTTCTCTGAGAACCAATTCTGTGGTATCCCTTGATAAAGAGTCAGATTCCAGACTACAGGAAGGATGACTGGACTATTTCAGCTACTAGCTTAATAACAAAGATGAAAACTGGCACTGCCTCCATGTTTGCAATCCTTACACCTCTATACTAGATAAATGAGAAAATCGGGCACTGCAGGTTGGTCTAGTAATTCCATTTCAGTTTTGGTCCAAAATACAAGAAGGAATTCACAAACGGGCAACTTCACAAAAAATTTTACAGAAACTGGGAACGGACACAGGTGTGGGGGTGGAGAACTACACACTTCCCCGGCTATCTGGAAGAAGAGCGTTCCTATGAAAATCTTCCTAAGCCCAAGTGGTGCAAAGCGAAGAAGCAACTGCCATTAATTTACATAGAAAAATTGAGCATTCCCAGACTCAAAAAACTCTCTTAGGCTTTTCTAATACCTTGGGACACATCTTGCTAACAGATGCACAAAATAAATCAAGATAAAGCACAGATGATCACAGATATAGTTCAAAGCTGTGGAGGCTTGATGCCGAATGTGGCTCCTGGGGAAGGAGCATGGAGGGGACACTCTCATTGCTTGGGGTGTGCAATGCTTCTAACAGCTTGCTGCAAGATAAATGCTGATGCTATTTTCAGTTTCGACCTCTTTTCATAAGAGCAAAAATCTTCCTCATATTTCTTTTGCTTAATAAAAACAGTTCTAATACAGGTCTTTCATAAAAGCTAAGTGGTATAGTGAGAACGTTTGCAAAGCAGTATATACCTCTCTATGTTGGTTGGTGTGTGTATATACATACACGTCCAAACATATAACTGTCTGTATGTGCATATACACATATACAAACATATATACTGAAGACATATATATTTATTTATGTAAAGATAATAGCATCAATTGCCCAAGTTCAAAACTCTCTGAGACATCACTCTGATTCAGGCAGGATGAAATACCCATTTTCTACTCATACAGGCTACAAAACTATGCTAAATCCAAGAATTTGCTTGTTTTATTTTTTAAATTACAGAAAATGTTCAGGGGAGCCCTTTTATAATTGATCTTTTCAGTGTAAACAATTTTAGAAAGCCATTGCTAATTTAAGAAACCACACAGCTGTAACATGTCAATCAATCTAAGAATTCATTCCCAAGTAATAGGGAAGTTAACCCAAGGAAGGGCAACATAGGCATAGTGGTTCTTTAGGAAAAGACCAGTTACAAGGTCCCTGCAAACGTGCGGAACTGAATGGGGAATAGGAGGCTGACTTAGGCTAGGTGGAGTAAGAATTAGAGAAAGGAACAGTAGGAGAGGTGTTTCGGGAGAAGCCAAGGAAGCAAAGAGCAGTGTGCACTGGTGGGAGAAGGGGCCAAGAGTCTGAGACTTGGGCTACAGGCGGCCTGTCCAATGACCAGGATCTGCGACTGTGAGGTTTCTGTTTCCTTAGCTAGAAAGTAAGGCTATATTAGACACTAAGATCTCTCAAGTCCCTTCCCACGCTACAGTTTTAGCCTTTAAGGTTCCAAGGTTTGAAGTTTTCATGGCTGAGAGGACTCTGGTACCAGAAACATGCAGTAAAGTCAAGAGATGTACTACTGAAACAGAGGACATTCATTTGCCTATGGGACCGTGGATGCTTCAAAAAATGATTGCAAATTGACTACAGATTAGTATTCTAGTTTAGGTGTTTTCTGGATTGCAATGGATTTGTGGAAAGAGAAAAAGTTATAAAGCCAAACAGGCTCTTGTTAGAATCCAGATTTGCCAAATGACTTTGAATAAGTTATGTAACTTCTCTAAACCTCAATATTTAATCCATAAAAGAGAGGCACTCACTGGCAGGATTGGAGATATAAAGTGCTGGGCATCATGTCTGGCTGGCAATTCCCTATAGAGAACTCTACAGATGACCTCATTTTAAGCTTTCTATCTTTACACTTTACCTCACTGCTGCTGTCATGTAAGATACTTCATTAAAAAGAAAAAGAGAAAAGGTTTTATTAGCCTAAATTTGCAGATATATGTAGTACTGGGCATCCCAATAACAATTATATGACACAAAGCTGCTGGCCAACCATATTTCTTTAAATATTCATCTGGAATGTCTCTCAACCAGATAGCTTTTCTATCCCTGATCCATATGTTCAACTCTCCTCTCACTATCTCCACTTAATTATCTTGGAGGCAATCACTGAAACTCAGTGTATCCCATTACCTGTCTCATAGTCCACTGCCTCAAGGGAATCCTTCTCCTGGGTTCCCTATCTTGGTGAACATGGACACTATATATCCAGGTGATTATGTCAAAGAACTGTGGGTTGTTCTTGGCACTCATCTGTCTTCACAAGCTATTAGTCAATCCCATCCTGCCCATTTGTTCTCCTAAGTATCTCTTCAGCCTTTCTCCCTCCATTGCACCCCTAGTCCAAGCTACCCTTCCCTTTCACCAGGACATCTGCAGTACCCTGGCTCATCTCTGTCCTGTCCAACTGACCTGTCATTCCCCCCAGCACGATCTGTTCTCCAGAGGAGCCAAAGGCAGCATGAAAAAAGCAAACCAACAAACAAAAGTAATCACCTTCTGTTTAAAACTCGAAATGATTTTCAATTGCTTGTAGGATAAAGTAAAACATTCTGTGGTCTTCAAGGCTCTGGGTGAATGGCTCATTTCAAGCCACTTTACCTTACTCTGTGCTCTAAGCTACACCAGCCTTCCACCCCCAGAAAGCTTTCAGGTGATTCCTTATGCCTAGACTGCTCAGCTTTTGACAAATTCCTTTTCACCCAGTTGATTACTGTTTTTTTATCTTGGAATTCAGACCCAACAGCACTGCCTCCAGGAAAATGCCAGTATCTGATTCCAGATTAGATCAGGTGTCCCCCCTCAGACATTTTCAAAGTATCTATGCTCTTCCTTTGAAACACTCATTATATTCAAATTGAATGTCTGTTTAATCTACTAGACTGCATGGCAAGAGCAAAGGACAAGGACCATACTTACCTTGTTAACAGATGTTCCCCCTCTCACAGGGCCTTGTACATATGAAAGACTGAGTGCACATTTGTGAGTGAATCAATGGACCAACCATCCATCCACAAAACCTCATGCAGCTGGACTTGACTCTTGATGTACAAACTGGGCAATGCACATCATCTCACCTTTCCTTGGAATTTTTATCTAACTTCTATCATTGTAATCTTTGTTTTGCTGAATATATGCCTTAATTCTCCCACAAACTGGCACTGTATGAGTGTTCTGAGAGAAACACTAGTTCTGGAATTGTGAAAACATCAAAGGAAACTGAGATAAGATGGGGCTAAGGAAACCCTTCAGCATAAAGAAAGAGGAAGTGAAAAGAAAGGGGGTTGGGGTGGAAAGCACCAAGCAGTGTAGTGGCCCATAATAAAAGAAGAAAAGACTCCAGTCAGCTCAAAACTTCCATAAATTTCTCTTAACTTGCCCTTAAAGTTTAGGATACCTTATGGACTAACTTATGCACACTGAAGTTTGGGAATCACTGAGCTAAAGCACAGAAAAGAATAAAAGCAATGTGCACATACTTTGAGCATTCAAACCATTCTGCCTTTAAGATACTATTAATTCCTAGGTGTAAGGAAGATGGAACAGTATTGTAAAGTGGCCTGCATGCCAGTGGGGTTTATCTGTTTGTATTAAACCTCTTTAACCTTAATATATGCTCACAGATAGATGTTTGTTGTAATTCAACAAGTTTCTATGTGTGGAATGTACTAGCGTATGTATGGCTTGTTAGAGCAAAACCACACACATGTTGTTCTTTAGAAATCTGTAGAAAAACATACAATCAACTGCTTCGTCTTTCCTGGCTGGCATGTCTTACCATAGCTCCACTAAACAGCCATGACTCTTATGCCTTTGGACGCCTCCCAGTGGAGTCCCACTTTACACGGGGAGAGTGAGGGGAATTAAAGGGCACAAAAATTCTCAAACATAATATAAGTCGGTCAATAGGGTGGTCATACAGCATGGAGAATACAGCCAATGATTCTGTAACATCTTCCTATGTGGACAGGTATTAACTGCACTAGTGGGTGTGAGGATTTAATAACATGGGTAACTGCTAAACCACTGTATTGGATACTTGTAACCAATACAAGATTATATATCAAAGATATTTCAATAAAAAATCAAATACAATCAAGTAAATAAGATACACAAAAGTCCCCTCTATGACAAGACACAAATAAAATCACAAAAAAAATTTTCCCTGACATCCTCTAAACTACATGAAGAATTTACATAAACTCAAATCATGTTGTTAAAGTATGAACTGAACAGAATAAATGCTTTTCCTCAAGAACAATAATTTAAAATATAGGGATATGCTAGGGTTTCTAGTTCAGCATGTATGTCATATTCCATAGAATTGTGTCTTGTCAATTACATAAAAATAATATTTCTCACACTCAACATTATAGTTTGAAGATGAACTAACAATAGATTTTTTGGTAAAAATACATAAAACAAAAAGGATCTCTCCAAAAAGAGAAGAATAATGAGCACATGCCTTTTCTGAGAGTTATAAATTGGTCCATCCACTTTGGCTAAGGGTTCGCAGTGTCTATTAAGCGAGATACACATCTTACCCTATGACACAGCAATTCTACCCATATATACACACCCAAGAGAAATGAATACCTGAACTAAAAAAAAAAAATCATGTCTAAGAGTGTTCATAACAGCTCCCTTCATAATACCAGAAACTGCCAAAAACCCAAACATTTATCAACAGGAGAATCGAAACACAAATGATATTACAAAAGGACACTATAAAACAATAAAAAAAAGAACTACCATACATATAACACGGTTGAATCTCAAAGTGAAAGGAGGCTGATACAAAAGAACAGGCAGTGTGTAATTCCACCCACATGAAAGCTAGGAACAGAGAAAACAGCTATGATGAGGAAAGTCAAAACAGTGGTCACTCTTGGGGAAAGGGGGTGTGACCATGAAATGGGAAGAGACCCAAGAGAGCCTCTGGGTGATGAAAAACTTTTGTATCTTGATCTGGGTGGTGGTTATGGGGATATACAAACTACAACACATTGAGCGGTACACTTAAGATCTATGCACTTTAGAGTATATAAATTATCCCTCATGGGAAAAAATCAGTGCAGGCCTTTCCATTAAAGCCAAGTTAGAAATAACGATGGGGGGAAATGATGTATTTGTCTACATAAAAATGTGAAACTTCCATATGGAACATAAAAGTCTTGTAAATAATTAAAGAGCAAGTGACACACTGGGGCATATATTTACAATGTGCATGATAAAAGACTGATATCCTAAATATGCACCTCACAATCTAAGTACACCTAAGTACACACAATAGTAAGTATATCTAGAGTGTGAAATAAACAAAGGATACCAACAGGAAATTCTTAAACACTAACCCTTCAACATGAAACCTGAGGAGTAATCTGAAACTAAGTAAGTGTACAGGTAAGCATGCCCCACAACAAGGGCCCAAATCGCAGCTGCTCCAAGTCCACTACTGGCCACCCTACATGGACTCAGTCATTTCCTAGTAACAAGCTGAAGAAATACTCTACTTTGGTTTTATTTTCTGACCCTCTCCTAGTGGTCAAAGGCATTTTCCTAGTGTAATTACAAAACTGAGGTAGGATTTTATCCTTCCTCCATGAGCAAAAGGCAACCTTTGCCTGGAACTGAAGGTGACGGGGAAAGGAGGGAGTTACCTGCCCCCTGCCCCTTACAGAGGATGACTTCAGTATCTCAGCAGTTCTGGGATTTGGGTCAGTTCTGTGCCTGTTCCCCTGATCCACATCTTGTACTCGTGCAGGGACCAGAGCACAGATGGGCTTTTCTGGGTACTCCAGCTCCAGCCTCAAATTTTGTGTCATGAGGGGACTCTCGTAAGTCTCCTGCCCTGCCCCTAAATCCTTCTTACATGTACCTGGCAGAATAACAGAGAAATGAGATAATGAGCAGGGGTGGATTTCCTGGTGCCTGAAACTTCTAGGAATTCTAAACTGTCATGACAGACCACAGTGAGCCATTAAGAATATGTTCAGAAAAGAATAAAACAATAGAATCAATGAAAGCAGGAGCTGGTTCTTTGAGAAAATAAACAAAATAGATAAACCCCTAGCCAGACTTATCAAGATAAAAAGAGAGTCTACACACATAAACAGAATCAGAAATGAGAAAGGAAAAATCACTAGGGACACCACAGAAATACAAAGAATTTTTAGAGAATACTATGAAAAATTATACACTAACAAGCTGGATAACCTAGAAGTAATGGACAACTTTCTAGAAAAATACAATCTTCCAAGACTAACAAAGGAAGAAAGAGAAAATCTGAACAGACCAATTACCAGCAACAAAATTGAACTGCTAATCAAAAAACTACCTAAGAACAAAAACCCTGGACCAGATGGATTCACCGCTGAATTTTATCAAACATTTAGTGAAGACCTAATACCCATCCTCCTTAAAGTTTTCCAAAAAGTAGAAGAGGAGGGAATACTTTCAAACTCATTCTATGAAGCCAGCATCACTCTAATACCAAAACCAGGCAAAGACACCACACACACAAAAAAGAAAGAAAATTACAGACCAATATCACTGATGAACACAGATGCAAAAATCCTCAACAAAATATTAGCAAACTGAATTAAAAAATTAACAAACCCACAGCCAACATCATACTTAACAGCGAGAAGCTGAAAGCTTTTCCTCTAAGATCAGGAACAAGACAAGGATGCCCACTCTCCCAGCTTTTATTCAACATAGTAGTGAAGGTCCTAGCCACAGCAATCAGACAAAACACAGAAAATAAGAGGCATCCAAATTGGTAAGGAAGAAGTCAAACTGTCAATGCAGATGACATGATATTGTATATAAAAACCCTAAAGAATCCACTCCAAAACTACTAGAACTAATATCTGCATTCAGCAAAGTTGCAGGATACAAAATTAATACACAGAAATCTGTTGCATTCCTATACACTAACGATGAACTAGCAGAAAGAGAAATCAGGAAAACAATTCCATTCACAATTGCATCAAAAAGAATAAAATACCTAGGAATAAACCTAACCAAGGAAATGAAAGAGCTATGCCCTGAAAATTACAAGACACTAATGAGAGAAAGTAAAGAAGATACCAATAAACGGAAATACATCCCGTGCTCATGGATAGGAAGAATTAACATTGTCAAATTGGCCATCCTGCCTAAAGCAATCTACAGATTCAATGCAATCCCTATCAAAATATCAACAGCATTCTTCAACAAACTAGAGCAAATCATTCTAAAATTCACATGGAACCACAAAAGACCCTGAATAGCCAAAGCAATCCTGAGAAAGAAGAATAAAGCAGGGGGGATTACACTTCCTGACTTCAAGCTCTACTACAAAGCTACAGTAGTCAAGACTTGGTACTGGCACAAGAAGAGAACCATAGATCAATGGAACAGAATAGACAGCCCAGATATAAACCCATACATATATGGCCTATTAATATACTATTAAGAAGCCATGGATATACGGGAAATGACAGCCTCTTCAGCAACTGGTGTTGGCAAAACTGGACAGCTACATATAAGAGAATAAAATTGGATTACTGTCTAACTCCATACACAAAAGTAAACTCAAAATGGATCAAAGACCTGAATATAAGTCATGAAACTATTAAACTCTTAGAAGAAAACTTAAGCAAAACTCTCTTTAATATAAACATTAGCATCTTTTTCATGAACATATCTCCCTAGGCAAAGGAAACAAAAGCAATAATGAACAAATAGGACTACATCAAGCTAAAAAGCTTCTGTACAGCAAAGGACACCATCAGCAGAACAAAAAGGCATGGGAGAATATATTTGTACATGACATATCCAACAAGGGGTTAACATCCAAAATATATAAAGAACTCACACACCTCAAGACCCAAAAAACAACTAACCCGATTAAAAAATGGGTGGAAGATATGAACAGACACTTCTCCAAAGAAGAAATTCAGATGGCCAACAGGCACATGAAAAGATGCTCCACATCGCTAATTATCTGGGAAATGCAAATTAAAACCAGAATGAGATATCACCTCACACTAGTTAGGATGGCCAACATCAAAAAGACTAGGAACAACAAATGCTGGCGAAGATGCGGAGAAAGGGGAACCCTCCTACACTGCTGGTGGGAATGTAAACTAGTTCAAACACTGCAGAAAGCAATATGGAGGTTCCTCAAAAAACTAAAAACAGAAATACCATTTGACCTTGGAATTCCACTTTTAGGAATTTACCCAAAGAAAACAAGTTCTCAGACTCAAAAAGACATATGTACCCCTATACTTATCGCTTTTCTGGGGTGATGAAAATGTTCTGTATCAGAGATTGGCAAATTGTCCTGCAGGCTGTCTGGCTGATTTGGTAAGTCAAGTTTTACAGAAATACAGCCATGCCCACTAACTCACATGTTGTGTATGACTGCTTGTACACAATATGGACATAGTGGAGTAGTTACAACAGATCTTAAGTCTGAAATCTTTACTATCTGGCCCTTCACACAGAAAAACATTTGGTGACACCTGTTATCTCTATCTTACTTAGGATGATTGGGTTTAAGGTTGTACAAATATGTCAAAATATATTAAACTGTATGTTTAAAATGGATATATTACAGATAATTATACATCCATAAAACTGATCTAAAAGGAACAAGTGCTTTGAAGAAGATAAATCATGATGTACAAACGACTGGTCCCAGAAGTTAAAAAAAAAATAGCGAAGACAAAAAATATAAAGTGAAATAAAAGTGGGCTTATAAATAAACTTTAACAACTGAAAACATCTTTTTAGATATAAAGCATTATCCTTATTTTTAGACCAGGAAATCATTTTCATTAAAGCTGATTGGGAAAGATGGTTTGAGATAAGTCAAAGATGGTTAAAGGCAAGACACCCAATTCCATCCATCCTATTCTCCCTTCATCCCCCACCGCATGACCCACTGGAGGAAACAGACATATTTACACACAGCACCTCCTCATGCTGTTCCACCACAAAGAAAGAAGGAATCTCCATTTAGGCCTAATCACAGCACCTACTAGAGTAAATTCCTACTTTAAAAGCCTCATTTTCAATAGGAACTTTTGTAAAGAAGAATAAAAAAAAATACCAAAATTAATTTGAAATTGTCATTTTATGCAATATAAACCATAATAATTAAAACGAAGAAGGTAAAGAAGCTATGGGAAAAATTTGTCCCCACTTAATCATAAAGCCTACTTAGAAATGTACTATGAAAGACTTGCAGAAAATTATTTCTCAACAAATTTATGATTTTCAATCATCAACAGACACCCCAAATAAGTGATACACAGAATGAAAAGTTTCATATATCAGCTAAAATTATTTAATGCTGAGTGAACTATAAATTGATTTAGATACTAAAGTCATGTTATATGTACAAAACTTCAAATTCTAATTCAACTTTCATTTGCCAATGCTTCTTTGTTATTAAAACCACATGTTGGTACTGCATCATTTTATGGTTCATTTGAGACAAACATGTAGAAAATTGTTGGAAACAAACAGAGCCCTAGAAATCTATTTAAGACAAGATACTCAACTCCAATGCAGCCTCAATCATGAGGGCTTAGAAAGCCCAAGCTATGAAGTCTACCTGTGGGTGAACAGAGGTTTATCTTAATAAGAAAACTCTACTGCAGCTGTTTTTAACCCAGAAAATGGAAAACATGGATTTAATTAGTAGTTTAATGACAGAATGTGTACCAAATTTTAGTATCTTCACCAAGTTGGACATTTAAATTTTGCAGGTTACAAGTGTCATT
Source organism: Phataginus tricuspis (assembly GCA_029783875.1). Taxonomy (NCBI): domain Eukaryota; kingdom Metazoa; phylum Chordata; class Mammalia; order Pholidota; family Manidae; genus Phataginus; species Phataginus tricuspis. The sequence continues at coordinate 98,778,055 of JAQQAC010002837.1, forward strand.
TTTTTTATCTAAAGTGTATCTCAAACTAGTAAAATAATAGTAATACAAAGAACTCCTTCCCTGAAAGACACTTTGATACAATAACGCTGACAGTAGAATCATCTCAGAATCTGCCTCCCATACGACAATCTTCAAAATTCATTTCTGACAACCTTGCATTTTAATGCAAGTTCATCCTGCTATTTCTAAATTCTAAACAACATATTACTGTTAAAATAAGGCAGAAACAATGAAGTAGAAACTAACAAGAACGTAAATTAAAAAAAACACAAGAAAATTTTAAGAAATTTAAAACCACCTTTTGCCACCTTTTGCACTACCCCCGCATGTCCAGTAACAGTCAGCTTCCTCTCTCCCTCCCTGATTAACAAACCTGACAAGAACCTCTGCAATGTGTTAGGCACTATGATGAAGAAGTGCAAGACTCCCTGGAAGATGCAGTCTTACCAAGGGATGCACTGTAAATGGAGGGAACGGCGGAGATGTTAGAACACATCATGATCATGTGGAGGGCTGATTAAAACACAGCCTCTGGGCTCTATCCCCAGAAACCTAATTTAGACAGGGCCTGAGAACTCGCCATTATATCCAGTTCCCTGATGCTCTTGGTCCATGAACCGCACTTGGAGAACCGCTGGCATAAGCAGACGAGCATGGCTGGTTTGAAAATTCCCAACACACTTCTTGTGGCTGGAATACAGGTTGGCATTCATTTATAATAAGTTCCTCCTCCCCACCACCAAAATGTTCCCATTTCATTAGTTTACATCTTTTCTTTTTGAGATGGGCTACAAACACCTGAAAGATCAGGACAACTGGGATAAAAATACCAATGTGAACATAAAAAAGAATTAGAAGGCCTAACAAAAATTTTTTATCGTGTACAAAAATTTCTAAATACAATTTTCAAAAACTGTTGAACTCAGGGAATTTTTAAACAAAATTTAAAGATTTCATAGAAAAATGACCTTTAATTTAGTTTTAAACATTCAAGTAACTTATATCACTTCACATACTAGGATGGCTATAAGCAAAACCAGAAAATAACAAGTGATGGAGAGAAATAGGAATCCTCATACCCTGCTGGTGGGAATGTAAAATGGTGCAGCTGCTGTGGCAAGTTTGGCAGTTCCTCAAAACACTAAACAAATAACTACTGTGACCCAGCAAATTCCACTCCTAGGTATATACCTAAAAGAATGGTCTCAAAGACACACCTGTATACCAATGTTCACTACATGCTATAGCTGCAACATGTCCCCTCAAAGTCCTTACGTTGGCATCCTGATGCCAATGTGACGGTGTTAGAAGGTGGGGCCTTTGGGAGGTGATGAAGTCATGAAGGTGGAGCCCTAGTGAATGGGATTGATGACCTTATAAACGATAAGCCCCACAGAGCTCCCTCACTCCTTCTGCCAGGTAACAAGGAGACGTCTGCTACCTGGAAAAAAGCCCTCATCTAACTAATGCTGGTACCTCATCTAACTAATGCTGGTACCTCATCTCAGATTTCAGCCTCCAGAATTATGAGCAATAAATTTTTGCTGTTTGTAAGCCACCAGCCTATAGTATTTTGTTACAGCAGCCCAAACACCCTACAACGCTGCAGCGTGACTCACAATAGCCAAAAAGTGAGAACAATCAAAGTGTCCAACAACAAATGAATACATAAACAAGATATGGTATATATAAAAAATAAAATATTACTCAGCCATGAAAAGGAACGAAGTTCTGCTATACTAACTAATCATGGTTAAAAGTTGAAAACAATGTACTAAGTCAGGGAAATCAGACACAGAAGGACAAATATTTTAAAAATACACTTATACAAAACACCTAGAATAGGCAAATTTATAGATACAGAAAGTAGACCTGAGGTTCTCAGGGGCTGCGGTGAGGGGGAAATGAGGAGTTATTAGCTTAATTGTTACAGTTTGGGGTGGCAAAAAAGTTTTGGAAATAGTGGTGATGGTTGTACAATACTGTGCACGTAATTAATGCTACTAAATTATACATTTAAGAATAGTTGAAATGGCAAATTCTGTCACAAATATTTTGCCATCAAAAAAGAGTCAAATTGTTTAATCTCAATTATGTTTCCTAAAAGCCCACTGGAGATTAAATTGCTGATATTAGTACTCTGATTTTTAGCTATGTCCTTAATTCAAAAATATGTCATTTTGGACCCATTTTGGCTACAGTATTTATATGATCACAAAGACAATCCTCTTATAGTAAATTAGACAACAGTTTTAACCAAATTCAGTCTCATCAGTTGTATAAGACAGAAATGGTTTCAGTAACTAGCTCACTAATTAGAGAACAGGAAGATACAAGAATGCTAGAGAAGTAGAGTCTTCATATAAAAATTATCTAATTTCATTTTCCCAAAATCATATGAAAAACAAACTGCTTATTGAAAGCACATGACATGTTTTGATAAGAAGACCAGCAGAATGATATCTTTGCCCATAAATTTTTATTTCCCTATGGTATAGTATGAATTTCCAGCATGTGGTCTCTCTTGCTTTTGGTACTCAAAAAAAAAGAAGAATAAGAAACTGTTTCATTAGGCTAAAATTATATAATGAGGTTCCCGCTACATAGGATATCTGTAGTAAGCTGTGCATGTGCTTCAGTAACTTTGATTCCACGACCTCTAACCTATTTTAAATGATGCTGACTCTTGATTTTCTAAACTCGTTGAGGGTGGCTGTGACTCTACCTTGATCTTCTGTTATCCATAGCCTCTGGCCCACTGAAAATTTATCAGTGCTCAGTCTCTAAGTATAGTGGACCCTTGAACAGCACAGGTGGACTGTGTGGGTCCACTTTTATTCATGTATCTTTCAATTAGTATGTTGGAAAATTTCTTGGAGATTTGCAAAAATTTGAAAGAAACATTTTCTTTTCTTTAGCTTACTCTGTTGTAAGAATACGATACATAACACATATACAAAATATGTGTTAACCAACTGTTTATGTTACCAGCAAGGCTTCCAGTATAAACACAAGGCTATTAGTAGTTAAGTTTTGGGCAAGTCCAAAGTTTCGTGTGGATTGTTGATTGCATGAGACAGGGTCCCTGCCCCTGGCCCCCAAACTGTTCAAAGGTCAACTGTACAGCCTAAGTCACAACAGGAGTGGGAGAAGGGCCACTCAAATTTATGAATCTAAAACTCTTTCTATACTTAACATATAAACTTGGTGTCCCTTAACATCATCATAAAATCCTAACCAGGAGTTCCACTTTTTATAACACTGATTAAATTATCCACATACGTTGCTCTTAGAGAACTATCTTAGAAGAAAAATATGCAGACTCACCTGAGGAAAAAAAGGTTAAGTTCTCATCTATCTTTAAATTACAATACACTTAATAAGGGATAAGAACTTCATCCTCTAAATACTGACATGCTTCTCCAAACTTCCATTAAAACACCAAAAAGGCATGAGAACCCAAGAAACTCAATGATCTTGTAAACTATTATTTTGGGGGAGAGAGATTAAGGTCATAGGGAAATAGCTGTGGCTTTGGACAGCTCCAAATGTAACATTTTAGGTCTTAGAAATTGTTAGCTGCTAAATTAAAAAATCACAGGATTCTAACAACTGATCCCACTGTTATAAAAACCACAAGATGTACTTTTCAGTGACAAACCCTTTCAAGTTTGACATTATGGACTAAAATGGTGGTGGGTTTGCCAGGTGTCTTTTAACCCTACAAATCATAATATATATTGTAAATCATCTTCTTGATACTAATGTACCAATAAGCCACAAGGAAAGAAATAGGCCAACAGCGGCTGTGTGAGCTTGGCAGAGGGCCCCAAGCCTCAGATGAGATCACAGCCTTGGCTGACACTTTGAGTGCTGCCTTGTGAAACCCTGCGCAGAGAAACTGCCAGACTATACCCGGACTGCTGGTCCAAAAGTCTGTGGGATAAGTACATGCTGTTTTAAGCCACTAAGTTAGTGGTACTTTGTTACACAGCTACAGAAAACGAACACAGTCATCTAAAGCACCTCTAGATGTTCCCCCCAGTGACTCTGACATTACAGGACACATTTTTGAAGTCATTTCTTTTAATAGGGTGAAATTTTTAAAATAGTTTGGACTATTAAATGTTTGACCTGAGACTAGGGAATAGCTAAAAAATAGTAAGAGTCTATATATATGATACACACACACACACATATATGATGTTAAGGTTTCAGAAATTGACATTCTTTTCTAACCTACAGCCTAAGTTTTATCCAGGAGGCATCTTGAGCATCATGTGATGCAAGCAGCTCATTTCCTAGACAAGCTGCAAGGAGGACAATGGCCTCCCCAGGTTCACAGATCAGGAGAGAGGAGCGAGAGCCCAGACCACCAGAGCTGGAGAGGCTCCCTCAGAAGTCTGTCTGGTGGCCTCTCTTTACAGTTATATTTGTGTTGGGCTTGACTGAAAAGGAGCAAGCAGAAAGAATAGCTCCTCTCTGTAAAATAAATACTGCAAGCCTTAGAAAAGTATGTTTTAAAGCAGATATTAGAAAAGATTCAAAGACTAAAAGCAGCGCTAAGGATTTCAATGGTAACCAAAGCAAAATAACTTCTGTATTATACTAGTATCTTCCTTGTCCTTAAAGTAGTGGTTCTCAACCCAAGACAATTCTGCCCCCCCCCGGGGACAACAGCTTGTCACGACTTCGAGAGGAGTGCAGGTGCTTCTGGCATCTACTGGGTAAAGGCCAGAGGTGATGCTAACCATCCCATAATGCACAGGACAACCTCCACAGGATAGGATTTTCAGACCCAAAATGTCAAAAGTGCAGCAGTTGAAAACACCTGACTTTGGGCATCACAGTTGTCCCTCTACCTTGCTGACCCATTAGCACTGTGACACAGCACTGTGACCCACCCGAATGTGCTCTCTTACAGACTCAGAAGGCAAAGCTCTCCCATACTACAGTTTTCTTTGGCTTGGGCTTTAATCACTTTGCTTTGGCTTGGGCTTAAACAGAGGCTAAATTTTTTACCTCATATTTTCAGCAAGTTGTAACCTGTTCTAATAACACACACCCATCTGCACAACACGCTGTTCCTTCTGAGAGACAAAATCAAAATACTAATATGAATACTTGATTTTCACAAATGGATGTTTCATACACGGATCAAAATCTGGCGACCTGCCAGCGGGAGGCTGTGAAACATGAGTGTGCACAATAACCCATATATGGGAACCAATGTTTAGCCAAAACCGCCGGCAGCAAATGAGTATTACATGGCCCAACCGAACAATACGGATGGCGAAAGTGAGGGTGTCAGGAACAACGGGTAGTGGCAGAGAGTGGGGTGATTTTGAAGAAAACAGCTTCTGTCTAAAGAGGCAGCTGCTACTCAGCCAACCCAACTGTGACCACACAGGACTGAGGACTCAATATTGCCAGATATTCCATTCTTCCAAAAAAACTTGGGTATATGCAGCTGTGTTCAAAACTACTCAATTTAAACATGGTGGCTTATTGTTTTAAAAAACTTCGTGGGTAGCACATTTTGGATCACCTCTGAAATTTATGGTCTGGAAATTAATGAAATAAAGGCAAATGAAGAGGCTCCAGACTAAATTCAGGGTAAACCAAGGGAACAGTCAGCACATCAGACACGGTACTAAGGGACACTGAGGAAGAGACTAAATAATAATGCCCTTGGATGAGGCCAGCAAGTTTCAGGACAGCTCTGGTAACGACGATGCCATCATAACAACTGCAATAACAATAAACCATAAATACTTCTATAAAACTAAACTGCAGGCACTCTCACTTTATATGTACAAACATACAATCATCTCAACAGCATTATGAGTAGGGATTATTACTACCCTCACCTTACACATGAAGGAAATGAGGTGAGAATAAATAATGTGCCTGAAGACACAGGACTAGTAAGTACTGAGGTTAAGATCTGAACCTAGACAGGCTGCCTTCAGAGTCCATGCTCCTAAACTTCTCCTGTCCCCATTCTCGTGTTTATGTCTGTAGGCAGTGAGTTCTATATCTCTCACATTTGTACCTATAGATATGTTTCGTCAATCTAAGTTCTTAATGGCCACACTAAGAAAAAGCTAAAGCAATCACCAATGTACTCTGCCTAAACATGTATGCAAGTAGAAGCATTTTTCCTAAATGAAAATGTTAACCCCCTAAAATTATGAGACCTAGTAGTATTCAGTCCTTCTTGTTAGTTGAGGTTTTACTTTCCTAATGATAGTTTGGGCTTCGGTTTACATAAGAATACTGACAAACAGATGTAGATGTCACATTCTCTTACATTTAAGTCAGAAGGCATACAAGAATTAGCCATACCCTCTGACCAGAATGGGAACTATGGCAAACAATTCTAAAACCCACCAAAGATTTATGGTTTATGATGTGAACGTGCCAAAATTCCTTTAAATGTATGTATTTGAAATTAACAACTTAGCAAACAAAATTTTACTTCAAAGCCTCTAGGATGCAAATTAACTTGTTATTTCATTTTCAAACAAGAGCCCTTGCTATAATAAATTCAGGAAAACTAACAGTTTTGAGTTGAATTTTAAAAAAAGGAAATTCATTTTTCACCTTAAATAGGAGCTCTGCTATTTGCTCTTCTTCACGAACTCCCTTTCCATTTCAGAATCAAAAAGTTGGAAGAAAGAGTAAGTTCTGTCATTCATACTTGCAGACCAAAAATTGGTCCAGTATTATAAAAATATCTGACCTTACTTAGAGATTAAAAGGAACTTAAAATACTTTAAATGCCATTACTCTCCAAAATGCTTAGAAATCCAAACAAAACCTAACTTCTAAAAATAGAAATTTAAACTTGGGAAGAATAATTCTGGACATATAGAAGCATTAAACACAGAGTAACAAGTGAATTTAAGATGTTAAAATATATATGAACAATCATTTTGAAGAGGGCATTAAAAAAATCAGTACTAAGTCCACTTCCCTTTAATATGTGCTGCAGTCTTAGACATTTGTATTTCTCACTTTTATCTAGTAAAAAACACTGTTCAAACTTTTTAAATGACAGAAAACAGAAAACAACAACCTCTCTCAGAACACCAGGAAAACATGCATAAATCATAGGATGTCTTTAAATCCCCACTCAGTCTTGGATCTTCAAAACAAACAAAAAACAAGCATCAACAAGAGTAAAACTGAGTGATTCTATGAGAAAGTAGTTTTTTAGATTTTAATTGTTCAAACTGTTACAGATGAATAGGGAAAGAGCACCTGAAATTTATGCAAAGAGAAATTTTACTTGAGACTAATTCATTTTTCCCTTTAGAAAAGAATAAAGTTCAAATCTTATCACCAATGTCATTATAACAAAAATCTGGGCATTACAAAAAGGTCTCCCAAACTGTAGTCAATGGCCCACTCACTTCAAGTAATATTGGTAATGGATGAATTACAGGAAAACAACAACAAAAAAATTAACCTAGCCTAGAAGTTTACTGGAGGTTCACTGTGAAGGGATTGAGCTATAATTAAATTTGATTAGTTTGCTTCAAACCTCAAGTTCAAAAGAATTATCAGCATGAATGGATGAAAAGCCCTTTTACACGGGCATTTTGAAAATATGAAAAGGGCTGACACAGCACGCATCAAAGACTTTAAAAGCAACTGACCCTTCCCAGAGCAAAGGAGAAATGCTAACAGCTGAAACTCAGATGCTGAAAGCAAAGAAAATAAAGTTCCAGATGGTTCAAAAAGCCTGGTAGCTTATGAAATAATAAATACTGTTATTTTTAAATGGATTTTGCCCAGATATAGCCAAATATGTTATCTATAAAATGTGAAAAATAGTCTGATTCCACCCACCCCATGAAAAACTTAAGCAAATAAATATTCCCTTTATCAAAACTGCCAGCAAGAGGAAACTTCTCAAGGGGTTATACGACATTCAAACAACCACAATGTTTAATAAAAGAACAAAATCGGAAAGCACATACAACCTAAAAAACCAAATCAGTTTATCTGAAGAAAAGAAGATGTCACAGAATTTATCATCTTCTTATTTGGAGATACTTTGCTCTTAGTCTATAAGTTTTAAAAATAGACACTTACATGGAAATGTGTTTACTCACATTCACACACATACCAAATGAACTACATATAATGTAGAAGAGTGCATATATGATATACTGTGTACACATATATGTGTACACACACACACACACAAAATCACAAGTCCCTTTTCAACAAAAAGAAGTTAGCTATATGAAGGTCAGTTTATACAGTATGAATTTTTAGATAGCACCTTAAGGAGGTTTTACACTGTAAGTTCTCTCTTGTTACCATGCTGTATATCTATATATTTTGGGATTTGGGGGAAGCCGAAGACTATTTTTCTTAAGATGGAAACATTCTGTGCCAAATGAAGCAGGTGTGAGATATCTCAAAGATGAAAGCAATTCTCCAAATAACAATGTCATCCTGTAATGCTTTCTTGACATGTATACTTTTGCTATTTGTCTCTTTAAGACTTAATAAAAAAGCACTATGTTTGTGATCCTTCCTAAAAGAGGTGAGTAGTCTGGCTGGTACTCATTTCTAGAGGGTTTTAGCATTGAGGAAAAAGTCAGTTCAACATTGCTTTCACTTAAAAGGGTAAGAAAGATTGGTATGGCAGACGGGCTATTTCACCCCTGAACACTCTTTCCTTAAAGCATTTTCTTCACAAGCAAATAACTGTTGAGGCGATTCCTTTATTCTGAAAACTGTATATTTTCAAATCACTAGCTTTAAAATTCCTTCAAGTAAATCTCCCACCAAAAAAAAGAAAATCCCATGAAGAAATCCACCATATTGTTTACTTTCTTGTCCCTTAAAAAAAAACAACACATGCTGAAGGTGACTTAGATGTATCTTTAAGAAATTTCTCATTATATTAATATTTTAGATCCTGTGGGCCATACACTCTCTTCCACAGCTACTCAGTTCTACCACTGTGGTGTGAAAGCAGCTGCAGGCAAGATACACATGAATGAGAATGAGTGTGTGCTAAACATTCTTTATTACAAAACAGGCTGTTGTTTGGATTGGGTCCACAAGTTTACCAACCATTTTTAAAATGAGGAGTCTATGCTCAGGGAGACTGAACACATTCAAAAGCACAAGACAGTAAGTGGCATAATCACAACCAGAACCTGACTATCCTAATGCCTGATGCATTAGAGAAGCTACTAAATGTATTCAAATGCTACCCTAAATGTATAAAAGGGTAATGCTTGGAGAAAAGCCACAACTGGAATGTCTTATAAAACCTCATGTTGTTTAATGACCAAAAAGAAGAAAATGACTTTACTAAGTAGGAGTATGTTTAATACTCTTTTTAATTAATGCAAGGCATTATTACTTAATGTTTCTAATATGATTTCTAAACAGGAGTTTACACAGTAGAGGTCCCTGCCGGACTCTCAATACAGGCTTCCTTGCATCTCACACTGGGTTGGAGCAGGGCCTACAAGTGAGCCTTCTGAGCAGGGGCTGCACAGAACAGATTCACCAGTTTCTCAGTTCCAGCCCTCCTGGTCCTTCACCTTTCTCATCCTATCCTCCATCGATTCGATGCCATTCCTTACAAGAATTACTCCCACATAAAAGCCAAAAGAGGTGGTAAATTATGAAACTTTGGTTAAAACAATGTTTGTGCACTACTAGGTTTGTTCTTAATTCAAGTTATTAGAAAATTACTAAAGTTGAGTCAAATATTTAAATTTGCTAATAAAAATAAAGCAAACACGTTCATCTCTACCACACAGCTAAAAGCATGTAATTATATGTATATACATATATAAGCAACTATATTTGTGCACATATTATACAATTTTTTATGCATTCACAGATGCCTAAGTTTTTACTCCTATAACGGACATATGAATAAGTCAATATCCTTTAGCAACTGACAAAGTAAATTTTATGCATTGTCTTATAACTATTTATGCCAGTTTATAAAAAATCATAAAGCCTGTGGACACATGTTAAGAAAAATTAAATAACTTGGCTTTAACTCTCAAACACAAACTCAAAAAGGCTTCTTCTAAAGTTGCTGTACACTTACAAGAATGTGTATGCAATTCAGGGTAAGAATGACAAGTCCTAAATCTGAGACAAAGTTTTAGGCATGTCTGATGTACCTTGAAGCATGCATGAAGAAGCATCTGTTATTTACAGATCAAAGCAACCCTGAGCATCCTAGAACAACTAGAGTGAAAAATGCCCAAATCTAATTTCATCCCTGTCCACATGCTTCTTTGAACTAGTAATTCTGAGAATTGGTCAGTATGTTGAACTAATTAATTAGCATGCTTATGCCTGCCAACTTTGATGGCTCCAACTCTCTATTTTAAGAAATACAATAAGTTGTTTTTTAAATGCACATACAGCAATTTCAAAAAAATGCAAAGGCTAGTCCAAGGTGTCAAAGCCACATATGCTGCATAATGCCTCAAAAAGCCCCAAAATATGAGTGGCACCTACTTAATACTCTCTAAACTATTTAATGGGTCATAAATGATGTTTGGGTTTTGATTTCCATGAAATGAATTCAAACAGTTTTGTTTATATCCAGCCATTTTTTTAATGAGATTCAGCATACATCTAATTTTATTTCAATATAAGGAACTGAAGTGCTGCAGGTTAAGAGGTTAAACTTTTGTCTTTTAATAGCAATGACAGTAAGTTTATTCAAGATCTTTTAAGTGAAATTCCACATATAAGAACTAAGAACAAAGTGTATGCTTTTACTGTTCACATATTTGAGCCTCATAGACACATTTGCTACAAAGATTTTCCTTGCATTTACTTCTGGTAATCACTGACAAACCCACAGTAAATAGGTTACTGAGTATTAAAGGAGAGTGTTAATTAGCTAATATCTCCTTGATATTTTTTGGCATAGGAGCAGACTGATTTTTTTTTTTTAGTTCTTCTATTTAGCAATGTTCTAAGAAGACATATTCCTGTAATTTACATGGGAATATTACACAGATCCTTCCAAGCAAATTCTACCTTGGCTTGCAATTCTATTTTTCCCCCTCTAACTTGAGACAAATGTCAGGCATTAAAAAAAAAAAAAGGGAATTAACAAAGGTCCCAACCCCAAAGGGGAGTTGGCACATGTGATTATAAGTAAGAAGTCCAAATTCAAGTGGTTAAGTGCCAGTTTAAGTAGAAATTAAAAAATATTCCTAATTAGCACACTTTTTTTAGAATGCTTCCCATTATCAACATATCAATTTCATTACTCTCCTCTTCCTTTTTCCGAGTTTTGCAAAAGGATTACTCAAAATTCCACACACAGAGAGGACCCACTCCCTGCTACGCATTTCTATACCTGTCAGCACTTAGCATTTTTCCTATTTTCAACTACTAGTGAACTGCTTTACACGTGCATGTACATGCCCTTCCACATACAAACAACAGACACTCTCTGAGGGTAGCATCTTTGCTCTCTTCTATCGACCACTGCTAACTCCACAGCTCTGTACCCAACTTACCTCGTGCTCCATGTCTTCAGGTGAGCTAAAAATTACTGAGTCACCAATCTCAGCAATAATATTTTTCTTAAAACCACACTAAACTTCTGAGCTACAGGGTACAAAAAAAAAAATTATGCTAATCTGTCTTTTGCATTACAAGCTTCCAATTCTGATTTGTAGACCTTCCATTCCAGGCAGGTGATGCTAGATTAAGAGTCAAATAAGATGGGTTGTAGATTCCTCACCACCACAAATTAGCAGTGACACTGGTTAAGTTATCTCAGGTCTTGTGTTTTGTAGGAGACTGGGAAGAGGATAACTCTCAAAGCAAAGGCGCTTCCTGCCTGGATGAGATAAAACGCTTTTCCTTCTTCAAGTAAGTGGATGTGAAGACTATTTATACTATATGGCAATGTTAACAGCAATTAAAAAAACAAACACACAAAATCCCTAGTGGCCCAATCTATATTAAAAAATAATCCTAGCTATATGCTGAATCAAAGGCAAATGAATAACTGAGTTTTTAACCCACTGATGCATATATGAAAGGTAGAGTGAGTCAAGGGAAAATAGGTTCATTTTTAGAAAAATGGAAGGAACAAAGAAAGGTAAAAGACACTTAAGTGTTTGAATGTTTTTAGTCAGTCCTTCCTTTCAAGTTTTTTTGTTCGTTTTTTTATTTTCTAATGAGATGTTTTAGGAGAAAAGATGGAAGACACATAGTTTGGGTGTTTTTCTTAGACAGCCTTTCCTATTCATTAAAAAAAGAAGAAAAAAAAGAGGAAATGTCTCAGTAAATTGAAACATCATCTTTCAAGACTGGGATGTTCAAGCATAAGAACCCAAATACACAAGTAGGAAAAGGAAAACAAAAACGTTGTTTGGCACATAGCAAGGAACCAGTACAAACCAGTTCCAGATACAGACACACGCAAATGTGGCCAATTGATTTTTTCACAAAGGTGCAGAAGTGTTTCAATGGAGACAAGACAGTCTTTCAACAAATGCAGCTGGAAAAAATGGACATCCATATGCAAAAAATTGAAAAAAAAAATCAACCTAAACCTCAAATAAAAATCAACTCAAAATGGATCACAGTTGAAAATCTCAAGCATGAAACTATAAACTTTTAGAAGAAAGCCTTAGTGACTTTGGATTAGGCAGAGTTCTTAGACATGTCACCAAAGTACTCACAAGTAACATAAGTGACAGGGCCTTGTGTCCCAAACATGCAAAAATTTTCAAAACACTACATACAATAAAAAAAAAAAAAAATTAAGAAATGGGCAAAAAGACTTCCGGGAAGATGGCAACGTGAACAGACCGGCAGAAAAATTCCACCCAACATTATATTTATTCACGAAAACACAGCAAATACAAGTATTTCTAAAAGAGAGACCAGAATACACAGGAAAGAGCACAGCATGCAGCTGAACCTGAGAGAGAACTCGGCACCCGGCGAGGTGGGTAAGATACAGAGCCCCGACCCGGCGGGACCCAAGCACTCGCCCACTCCAGAGCTCCGGCGGGTGGCCACACCTGAGAGAGGACTCGGCAACCGGTGAAGCGGGTAAGGTGCAGAGCTGCGACCCGGCGGGACCCTCGCCCTCGCCCACTCCAGAGCTCTGGCGGGTAGCTTCACCTGAGAGAGGACTTGGCACGCGGCGAGGCGGGTAAGATACAGAGGCATGACCCGGCGGAACCCGAGCGCTCCCTCCCGGCAACGCACCAGGGGGAGGAGAGGATTCAGACCCGGGAGGGAGTGAAAGTCTGTGCCGGGTGCGCTGACACACAGCGTGCGGTGTAGCAGAGATTGGAGAAACAGAGGGCGCAGGATCTCAGCAGGGAACGCGCGAGTTGCCTGCAGCAGGCTCCGGGAAGGAAAAAGAAAGGGAAGAAAAAAAAAGGGAAGAAAAGCGCGCGCTTTTTCTCAGCGGTCTTAAAGAGACAGGAGCGCAGTGGAGGGGCCGGATCTCCATGGCACACTCAGCCCAGCAGGCTGGGAGTCTTGGGGAGCTTCAGACCCCTTAGCTGGCAACTGGGAAAAGGTGGCCGTGCTTAAGACTCCGACCAAGTTCAACAGCCACCCATTCGATCCCACCCCGGCCAGAGCTAAAAGGGCCTTGCAGAGCGGTGCCGCCATGGCTCTGAAATAGCGGAGCAACAGTGCCACCTACAGCATTCACACGGAACCCACTCCCGGTGGGCGGGTTTTTTTTTTTTTTTTAGGTGTTGCTGCTTTTTCTTTTTCTTTCCTTCCTTTTCCTTTTTCTCTCTCTCTTTTTCCTTTTTTTCTTATTATTAGTATCTTTTTAAAAATTTTTTTTCTTCTTCTTCTTTTTCTCTCCTTTCTTCTCTTTCCTTTTTAAAGTCATAAAGAGCCCAGCTGACATACGTGACAACTACCAAGAACCAACTCTATAGTCATGAGAAGACAGAAGAATATGATACAGACAAGACTTCAGACACACACCCCTGAGAGAGAATCTGAAGGAATGGACATGCACAGTCTTCCTGAAAAAGAATTCAGAATAAAAGTCATAGCCATGCTGATGGATCTACAGAAAAATGTACAAGAGCTGAGGGAGAAAATGAGGAAAGACAAAGCAGAAATGAGACAAGCCATCGACGGGCATAACAGCAGAATGAATCAGGTTCAAGACACAATCAGTGAAATACAAAAAGGGAACAAAAATACAAAGAAGCTGAGGCAGGGAGAGAGAAAAGGATCTCTAAGAATGAAAGAATATTAAGAGAACTGTGTGACCAATCCAAACGGAGCAATATTTGCATTATAGGAGTACCAGAGGAAGAAGAGAGAGGAAAAGGGATAGAAAGTGTCCTTGAAGAAATAATTGCTAAAAACTTTTCCAAGCTGGGGAAGGAAATAGCCTCGCAGTCCACGGAAGCCCACAGATGTCCCAACACAAGGGACCCAAGGAAGACAACACCAAGACACATAATAATTAAGATGGCAAGATCAAAGATAAAGACAGAATATTAAAGGCAGCTAGAGAGAGAAAAAAGATCGTCTACAAAGGAAAACCCATCAGACTGTCATCAGACTTCTCAACAACAGAAACCTTACAGGCCAGAAGAGAATGGCATGATATATTTAATGTAATGAAACAGAAGGGCCTCGAACCAAGAATATTGTATCCAGCACGATTATCATTTAAATATGACGGAGGGATTAAACAGTTTCAAGACAAACGAAAATGGAAAGAGTTTGCCTATCATAAACCACCACTACAGGATATCTTAAACGGACTGCTCTAGAGGGAAACACTCCTAAGGCTAAAAAGATGCCACCAGAGAAAATAAAATGATAGCAAAGAAAGCAGACCATCCAAATACTAACTACAACTACTAACAGGCAAAGAATAAAACACCTAATATATAAAGAAAGGAGGAGGAAGAATAGGAAGGGAGAGATAAAGAAACATCAGACGGCGTTCACAATAACTTAACAAGAAAGTTAAGTTAGATTCTTAGATAGTAAAGAAGAACCCTTGAACCTTTGGTAACCACGAATCTAAAACCAGCAATGGCAATAAGTACATATCTATCAATAATCACCCTAAACATAAATGGACTGAATGCACCAATCAAAAGACACAGAGTAACAGAGTGGATAAAAAAGCAAGACCCATCTATATGCTGCCTACAAGAGACTCACCTCAAACCCAAAGATATACATAGACTAAAAGTGAAGGGATGGAAAAAGATATTTCATACAAACAACAAAGAGAAAAAAGCAGGTATTGCAGTACTTGTATCAGATAAAATAGACTTCAAAACGAAGAAAGTAGCAAGAGATAAAGACGGACATTACATAATGATAAAGGGGTCAGTCCAA
Organism: Phataginus tricuspis; assembly: GCA_029783875.1. Classification (NCBI taxonomy): domain Eukaryota; kingdom Metazoa; phylum Chordata; class Mammalia; order Pholidota; family Manidae; genus Phataginus; species Phataginus tricuspis. The sequence continues at coordinate 98,793,433 of JAQQAC010002837.1, forward strand.
CAAGAAGATATAACCATCATAAACATATATGCACCCAACATAGGAGCGTCAGCATATGTGAAACAAATACTAACAGAAGTGAAGGATGAAATAGACAGCAATGCAATTATTTTAGGAGACTTTAACACACCACTCACTCCAAAGGATAGATCAACCAGGCAGAGGATAAGTCAAGACACAGAGGCACTGAGCAACACACTAGAACAGATGCACCTAACAGATATCTACAGAACTCTGCACCCAAAAGCCACAGGATACACATTCTTCTCAAGTGCACATGGAACATTTTCGAGAATAGACCACATACTAGGCCACAAAAAGAACCTCAGTAAATTCAAAAACATTGAAATCCTACCAACCAACTTCTCAGATCACACAGGTATAAAAATAGAAATAAATTTCAGAAAGAAATCAAAAAGGCTCACAAATACATGGAGACTTAACAACATTTTCCTAATGAATCAATGGGTTAACGACCAAATCAAAACAGAAATCAAAGAATATATGGAGACTAATGACAACAACAACACAAAGCCACAACTGCTGTGGGACGCAGCGAAGGCAGTTCTAAGAGGAAAGTATATTGCAATCCAGGCCTATTTAAAGAAGGAAGAACATTCCCAAATGAACAGTATAAAGGCACAATTATTGAAATTGGAAAAAGAAGAACAAATGAGGCCCAAAGTCACCAGAAGGAGGGACATAATAAAGATCAGAGAAGAAATAAATAAAATTGAGAAGAATAAAACAATAGAAAAAAAATCAAAAAAAAACAAAAGCTGACTCTTTGAAAAAATAAACAAAATAGATAAACCCCTAGCCAGACTCATTAAGAGAAAAAGAGAATCTACACACATAAACAGAATCAGAAATGAGAAAGGAAAAATAACGATGGACCCCACAGAAATACAAAGAATTATAAGAGAATACTTCAAGCATCTATATGCTAACAAGCTCCAAAACCTAGAAGAAATGGACTTCTTAGAAAAATACAGCCTTCCAAAACTCACCAAGCAGGAAACAGAAAAACTAAACAGACCAATCACCAGCAACAAAATTGAATCGGTAATCAGAGAACTACCCAAGAACAAAAGCCCTGGACCTGATGGATTCACCTCTGAATTCTACCAGACATATAGAGAAGAAATAACACCCATTCTCCTTAAAGTTTTCCAAAAAATAGAAGAGGAGGGAATACTTCCAAACTCTTTCTATGAAGCAAGCATCACTTTAATACCAAAACCGGGTAAAGACCTCACTAAAAAAGAAAATTACAGACCAATATCCCTGATGAACATAGATGCAAAAACACTCAACAAAATATTAGCAAACCGAATTCAAAAATACATCAAGAGGATCATACACCATGATCAAGTGGGATTCATCCCAGGGATGCAAGGATGGTACAACATTCGAAAATCCATCAACATCATCCATCACATCAATAAAAAGAAGAACAAAAACCACATGATCATCTCCATAGATGCTGAAAAAGCATTTGACAAAATTCAGCATCTATTTTTGATTAAAACTCTCAACAGAATGGGTATAGATGGCAAGTACCTCAACATCATAAAGGTTATATATGACAAACCCACAGCTAACATCATACTTAACAGCGAGAAGCTGAAAGCTTTTCATCTAAGATCGGGAACAAGACAGGGGTGCCCACTCTCTCCACTGTTATTCAACATAGTACTGGAGGTCCTAGCCACGGCACTCAGACAAAGCAAAGACATACAAGGCATCCAGATTGCTAAAGAAGAAGTCAAATTGTCACTATTTGCAGATGACATGATACTGTACATAAAAAACCCTAAAGACTCCACTCCAAAACTACTAGAACTAATATCTGAATTCAGCAAAGTTGCAGGATATAAAATTAACACACAGAAATCTGTTGCTTTCCTATACACTAATGATGAACTAACAGAAAGAGAAATCAGAAAAACAATTCCATTCCC
>JAQQAC010002837.1:98800396-98861710 GCA_029783875.1 Phataginus tricuspis
GGGCAAGGGAAACAAAAGCAAAAATGAACAAATGGGACTATATCAAGTTGAAAAGCTTCTGTACAGCAAAGGACACCATTAGTAGAACAAAAAGACATCCTACAATATGGGAAAATATATTCATAAATGATGTATCTGATAAGGGGTTGACATCCAAAATATACAAAGAACTCACGCACCTTAACAAACAAAAAGCAAATAACCCAATTAAGAAATGGGCACAGGACATGAATAGACACTTCTCTAAAGAAGAAATTCAGATGGCCAACAGGCACATGAAAAAATGCTCCACATCGCTAATCATCAGAGAAATGCAGATTAAAACCACAATGAGATATCACCTCACACCAGTGAGGATGGCCAACATCCAAAACACAAACAACAACAAATGTTGGCGAGGATGTGGAGAGAGGGGAACCCTCCTACATTGCTGGTGGGAATGCAAATTAGTTCAACCATTGTGGAAAGCAGTATGGAGGTTCCTCAAAAAACTCAAAATAGAAATACCATTTGACCCAGGAATCCCACTCCTAGGAATTTACCCCAAGAATGCAGCAGCCCAGTTTGAGAAAGACACATGCACCCCTATGTTTATTGCAGCACTATTTACAATAGCCAAGAAATGGAAGCAACCTAAGTGCCCATCAGTAGATGAATGGATTAAGAAGATGTGGTACATATACACAATGGAATACTACTCAGCCATAAGAAGAAAACAAATCCTACCATTTGCAACAACATGGATGGAGCTAGAGGGTATTATGCTCAGTGAAATAAGCCAAGCTGAAAAAGACAAGGATCAAATGATCTCACTCATATGTGGAGTATAAGAACAAAGAAAAAACTGAAGGAACAAAACAGCAGCAGACTCACAGAACCCGAGAACAGACTAATAGTTACCAAAGGGAAAGGGACTGGGGAAGAAGGGTGGGAAGGGAGGGATAAGAGGGTAAAAGGGGCATTACGATTAGCAGACGTAAGGTGGGGGGGCACAGGGAGGACTGTACAACTCAGAGAAGACAAGTAGTGATTCTCATCTCACTACGGTGATGGACAGTGACTGTAATAGGCTTGGTGGGGGGGACCTTATGAAGGGGGGAGTTTAATCACCACAATATTGCTCATGTAATTGTAGGTTAATGATACCAAAATAAATTGTTAAAAAAAAAAGAAATGGGCAAAAGACTTGAAAAGATATATCACCAAAGATAACATAAGGATGGAAAATTAGCACATGAAAACATGTTCAATATCATTAGCCAATAGGGAAACGAAAATTAAAACCATTATGGGAGATGGTCACACACCTGAGAATAGCTAAAATCCTGCCCAAACCAGACGCTTACAAGGATTCAACATACATTATTGGTGGGAACGCAAACTGGTACAGTACCTACGGAAAAGAGTTTGGCAGTTTCTTATAGAGTTAGAAAGAGCTTACCATATGACCTAGAAATCCCATCCCTGACTACCCATCCTAGAGAAATGAAAATTTATGTTCACACAAAAACCTGCCACAAATATTTATAATTTTCTTCATAATGGCCAAACTAGAAAGAATTCAACTGTCCTTTAATGGGTGAATGGATAAACAAACTGTGATATACCTAAACAATGCAATAATTAAAAGGAGCAAACTATCCATGCAATGATTGAGCTGAATCTCAAAGGCATTATGCTGAGTGATAGAAACTAGTCTCCAAAGCTTGTATATTATATGATTCCATTTAAGTAACATTCTTACAAAGAAAAAGCTACAAGGATGGAGAACAGATCAGTCAGTCGTTGCCAGGGGTTAAAAGTAAGGAAATGGGAATGAGTACAAAAGGATATGACAAGGGAGTTTTGAGGATGATGGAAACGTTTCATACCCTGATGGTGTCCAAACCTGGCATTCTTTTTTCTTCGGCTTTCTATTTTTTTAAGTAATTTTTAGACTTTCCTGATTAGTCACTAACAGCACAGGGAGTTCACATATACCTAGTACCTGGCTTCCCGGGTGTTATCAAGTCAAATAACCAGAGTCCAGCTCCAAACCGGCTGTTGCAATACTAGTAACTATGTTATAGATCTTATTTGACTTTCACCAGTTTCCCCCCATATCCTTCCTCTGTCCCAGTACCCAATCCAGCAGTATCCCACACTGCATTTACTTTGTCTCCTAAGCCTCCTCCTGTAGGTGAGATGTTGTTCATCTTATTTTTCACAACTTTGACAATTTCTCTCCATTTTTTGGCAATGTCTTTCAATTTGGGCTTGTCTGATGTTTTCTCATGGTCAGACTGAGATTAGCATTCTTTGGCAAGAAGACAAAAGAAGTGATACTGTGCTCTTCTTGGTGCATTATGCTGGGAGGGGTGTCAATATATCTTATTACTAATGATATTAACCTCGATCACTTGAATAAAGTAGCACTGGCCAGTTTTTCTGACTAAAAACTCCTATTTTTCTTTTGAAATTGGTAAGCAGCTTGGGGAAAACTACTTTGAGACTACCTTTAATAAGTTAAATGTACTCACCAGTCCTTATCATTTAGAGGTGCACAATGAAATATTTCTGGATAAAATAAGATGATATCTGATATTTTTTTCAAAACAATATAGTTGGGGAGGTGGGTCTGAGTACAGATGAAACAATTCTGGCCAAAATTTGATAACTGTTGAAGCCAAGTGATGGGCCCATGGAGATTCATTTTACTAATTTATTTTTGTGTATCTTCAAAATTTTTCCAGGGTAAAGCTTCAAATATTGTAACCCTAATAAGTAACATTCTGTGCATACATATATCAAAAGATAAGCCAACCTACTTATTCAGGAACTTACACTGAAAAACATTATTATGCTTGGATTTTCGCTTTTTAATTGGGATCATTTTTAAATGTGTCAAAGAAGCAACTCAAGATCTTCCCGATTCATAGCCAATGATGTTTCTGCCACCAACATTTAAAACACGGGCATTGTGCGCCCTCTAGTGTGTTTTCTATAATGCAACTTTTACATGGACAAGTTCAATAACAAAGCAAAGCAAATATCCTTCTCTCTCACCAATTTCCACTTCTCCACTAGTCAATAAATTATCTGTTAATTACTTGGCTAAGTACCAAAGCCATTTCAACAGGACTGTGAACTTTTCCCCACCTTTTGCATTATTTCTGAAAACACAGGCTGAAGCCCAGAGAGGAAAACAGCACAGAGTCTAAACTCAAAGCACTTTTAAACAGCCTTAACAAAGGGCTGGGTTGGTAAAGGAGGATGCTGAAATCAATATTAATGTCTAATTCAGAAGTATCTTGTGTTCTGCCTATATAGATGGCTCCATTTCTATCTTTTAGAATCCTCTAACACTCAGAAATTTTGTTCCACTTCAAGTCAACATATTTGGTCCAAATTTTACAGAAACACTCTCATTTTCTTATGACTTACTGAAAGATTCTGAGAGGAATGAACACTGAATTTATCTGCAAGACATGAGCAAAAAGCACAATGTAACAAAGGCTCTGGATCACACAGGCGTGGCCTCCGCTTCCTGTCCTGCCACATACTAGCTGTATTGCTTAACTTTTCAAGCCTCCGCTTTAGGGATCTTTTTTAAAAAGGTCAATACCTTATTACAGTTTTATAAAAGGCTTAGAAACACATATGTAAAGTACATGATCAGAATTCATTTTAACTACTGTCAATATATGATCCCAAGGAAATTAGCAACCAGGTTATCAAACCCACAGATCATCATTTTCAACAATTTCTTTACATTATTCCCTTCAACCACAATATTTGAATTACATATAAAAAGTTTAGATTTTTCCCTCAAACTTGGTTTTCTTAATAGTTTCTTTCTTAGTGCTCCTTATAAGATAGTGTTTGTTCAGACAGTAAGACAGTAAGTACACAGAACTGAGGATCTCAAGAGTAATTTTTGACTCACAGTGCTCAATATACATAATTTGCATTTTTTGATGAAGGATTTTCTTTCATGAATGAGTTTTCTTATGTCACTTCAAAAAGTGTCCTACACAAAATATTCATAGGCACAACCCCTAAGTAGAAAATAACAAAATTAAAACAAGGCCTATCTTAGAAAGCATAAGAACACCAAGAAATATGATAAGAAAAGACAAGAAGAAAATCAGCTGCACTGGAAGCATAGAAAGTTTACGTGGAACTAAACTGCTTACCTTGCCTGGGAATTAAGTGAGGACTTTCTAATTTTTGCCAAATGCGTCTTAGCCTGGGCATCTGCTGGAGATTCTAAATATCCAAGAACTTAAAAGTAGGCTACTTCTAAGAAACAAGTATGACCAAGTCACTGATTTGTTCATTAAATATTTTCTGAGCAGGCTATGTGTCAAGCACTCTGCTAGGTGCTGGTTTATGCGTAGGGAATAAAACAGAGCACTTGCCCTCACTGTGCATATATTCTGTGTCGGGAGGGGGGCAGGTTAATAAATTTATGAACAGGAATGGTGCATGCTTGGGTACCAAGACAGTGGTTGGGGTTGGGGCAGGTGTATCTTAGCTGGAATAGTCACAGCATGCTCCTCAGAGAAAGAACTTGTAAACTAACACCTGGATGGTTAAGAGAAAATCATGCAAACATTTGGGACACTATGCACTTAAAAAGTCACTGCTCTTCACGCAAGGGCACTTCTATCAAAGTCAATTTCCTGTTCATGTCTGCTGATTAACTTTTCTTTAATGTAATGCTGATGTCTAGTTGCAGAGAACTTACTCTCCTCCAACTTCTGGTACCCATGCCAACTTAAAGATTTCAAAATTGAAGAAATATCTATATGGAGTATTCATTTAAAATATTTTCCTCCCCCCCAAAATTCATCCGCATATAATACAAAGTATAAGGTCACAGGCACTGGAGTCGCTGGTTCTCTCCAATACAGGCTATGAGACTCAGGGTGAACCACAACCTTCTAAACCTCAGTTCCTATAAAGTGGGGATCATGTTTTGGATTACTGTGAGGATTATGTGAACTAATACATGTAAAGAACTTAGCACAGTAAGTGGAACACTCTAAGTACTTAGCAAGCATTCCTTAGTATTTCAACTGTGATTTACATATTTTTCAAGGGAAGTACCTATGACATATCAATAAGGTTTTGTAAGACATTAACTTTGAAATCAAAACTATAAAAAATTTGTAACTTTAAACTCATGTTTTCAGAATAACAATTACAAAGAGACTATCAAGTGATTTTTAAAGAAGAGCTTCCACACTGGTGCCCTAAAGAACAATGTGGCAGAAAAAGAGTAACAACAGACATTACAGTTTACAGAGTAGAACAAAATGTCTAAAAATTGTGATCCAAACAGTTGCTCTGGACGTTAACAAAGGTACCTGAGTATGGGCTGAAACATATACCTCCAACAGAGGTATATGAAATGGTTTCCTTTCTGATGAAATGGAACTTGAGCTATAAAGACCTGAACAGGAGAATATGGTGGGCACATAAGGGTGACTAGGAACAGCAGACCCAACCCGCTCTTTGGCTGCCTTCACTTCCTACACTGGAAAAGTACACATACACTCAACTTCCCCATGCCTGCAACTCAGGAAGGCAAGAACACACCTGGCCCAAGGAAGTTTTTGACAGGCTAGTATTGCTTCCTGCCCTTCCCCCTTCTTCAGGTTTGGAAGAGGGCCATGATGCCTAGAAGAGCAGCAGCCTTTTGCGACCATGAGTACTTCAGCCAGGACAGTAAGGCTGGCCACACAGACTGAAAGGGTATGGATCCTCAGTGCCCTCATTTAATAGTACACCTTAGACTGACCATCTCCTGAATTCTTGTTAGAGAAGGAAAAAAAAAATCCTTACTTGGCATAGCCACTGTCATCAGATTTTCTGTTATTTGAAGCTTAAATGCAATCTAAGTTTACAAAAATGAAGGAAAAGGGCATTTTATATGAGATAAAAACCATCAAGGAAAAACAAAGACAGAGCTACTTCAACATTATGGTTAACACTGAAATTGTAGACTTAAGAGATAATTTCCATCTTTATCCTATAGTTTTCTTATGCATTTACACTGAAGAGTCATGTTATAACATTTACATTCAGTAAACCTTATACCCAGGAATTGTTGTCCCTTCAGAGTTAACATGGCCATTATGCAACAATGGAAATCTGTAGCACTTTCAAACTGTACAGGGCAAAGGAAATGTGTCCAAAGAATGAGGAAAGCAAATAGCAGCTGGTTTCATGTAAACAAAACATGAGAAAATGTGCACTAAAGGGCTAAAGTAATTTTTTCTACATTAAGATAATTTTACTAAATGGCTCCTTCTAAAAATGCTTGTTTACTTAAAAGATGATGAAAAATTACAAGTTAAAATTCCTATTTGAGGAGTAGTCATTTTAGGTTACTGAATTAAAGAATGAACTAAATGAACTATGTTCATTCTTCATAGAACATCTACACAGTAAAGTTATAATGATGTAAATGCAATTAAGTGGCTCATTTTATAAACTTCTATGATTAAAGGGGATATTTCATTTTCATTTGTTTAATATTCCCATTAATAAGAATGTCTCATTACACATTTGCTGAAAGCCTGAACAATAAAACAGTGGAAAAATTCCAAGAGCAAATGGATTTTTCTCTTTTCCCATGAAGCTAACATTATGGAATTTTAACAGATGTTCTATTTGGTCATAGCTAATAAAATGAATTACGTAGGATTAAAATAGGGTTCAATATGTTTGTGTTGGATTTTAATAGAAAAACAACTTCACATTAAAAGTTTGGGAAGATTTATAATCACCTTTTTTCCCCCCCTTTTCAATGGAATCACTAGCATGTGGAAAATCAATTAATTACAGCACTTACTACTTTTCTGGTGAAACCAGGCTTATAAAAACTATTTTTTCAAGGTTTAGGAAGACTGTCATATTAGAAAATTATATACTCTTTTGTATTTCATCACCTCTAATGCAAAGGTCTTATAAGTAGTATATCCAAAGGCTGAGCCACTGCCTTGCATAATTCCAAGTCCCCTGAGCTCTCTTAGCATATTCTAAAATGGTCATGGAACCCAGGAGCTACTGAACAAAAAATAACCAAACTTAAATTTAAAAAGCCAACAAATATTTACTGAGTACTGATATTGTGGAAGGCATTATACTTCAGCCTGTGCATGCTACAAAGAGGTAAAAATCCAATAGCTGTTTTATAGACGAACTTATATGTTATCTGGGAAGAAAAAGTATAATTAACTGTAGCCAGATAGAACTGAAATGTAAAGACACACCAAAGGAGAAAGGAAGGCATAATCAAAGACAACAACTTCAGACAAACATATGTACACAGAAACAGATACACAGCACTAACATAAGGAGAAGAAAATCCTTCTTATTAGATAGCACTAATTTTTTTTTTCTCTTCTTATTATCATGAAAGCAGGGATAGCATACAGGCTTAAGGATGATAAATAAGTAAAAGAGTTTCTAGCTTTACTTGCTTGAAAACATTTTTCAATGGAAACATCCAAATATTCCAATCTTGTTAAGAAAGACTTCCTCTAAATGGCTAATCTTATTTGGGAAATAAATTCCAGTAAATTATCAATCTGACCCAAAAGAGAATAATCACAAAAATTTCCCAACACATTTACATGAGTAATCTTGATCAGCTCAACCATCAGTTACAGTAACTTTACATTATTATAACCAATATGCTGTTTTTCCTTTAGAAGTAGCCAGTAAATATGAAATCAGTTGCAACTGAATAAACAATTCTTCTCTACAAGACCTTTGGATAAAACATTCTCCAACTGTAGCCAAGTTGTTTTACAAATAATGTATCAGTTGGCCTCTAATTCAAACACAATTGTTATTCAACATCATGAAATGGCATTCACAGGTTTAAATACAGACAGATCAAGGTTGCATCCCTGTCCAAGGTAACAACCTAGGTAGGGGCAGGTTTCTTCATTTCTGGGTCCCATGGCAAACCATATTGCTGTACCACCACCTTCATGAGACTGTTATGAAATTTCAGTGAGTACAATCTATGCAAAGTTCCTAGCACAGGTGGGCACACTTGGTCTCAGAATCGTTAAGTAACTTGCCAAGAGCAGACAGCTGGTAAGGGGCAGAGTTACATTTCAAACACATGTCATATCCTGTCAAAAGCCCTTTCAGTTACAAAGAATACTAATAATCATAGCTAACATTTCTTGAACACATATTATGTGACAGGCTCTGAAGAAAGTGAGATCGTTTTTCATCTCTTAGATTGCTGCTACCATTGGTGAGGCAGGAGAAAACAGAAAACTCCTACAATTGTTGGTTTGTGTGAACTGGTACTTCCTTCCATGAAGGCAATTTGGCGATGTGTAATCACCAGAAATTATAAATGCCCATACCCCTTTAACTAAGCAATTCCACTTTGTGTATATAACCTACAAACATCCTCAACCATGTATGAAATGGTGTAGGATCAGTATTATTATATTCATTGCAGCATGTATGTAATATCTCACTAGTGAGGAACTGGTTAAATAAGCAATGGCTCATTTGTACCACAGAGTACTATGCAACCATAAAAAAAGAGAGAGTGCTTTTTATGAAGTGATCTAAAATGATCTCCAAAATATTCTAGTTAAAAAACAAACAAAAAGCAGAGCACCTAGATTAGCATGTCTCTGGAAAAACACATGTGCCATCAATAACATGAAGAGTTTGGGAGAAACGGAATTGAGAGGGCCAACAGAGCTGGGAAACAGACTGAAGGACAATCCTTGAGGCCTGATTCCTGAAGGTTCCTGTTTCCAACCACTACATTAGGGGTAAGTCTCATGGCCTGAAATAGACAATAAGGCTAAATTCAGAAAGTTACCATGTCTACTTGTGAGTAGACTTTTCCATCAGAGTGGTGATTTTTGCACCTAAAAGGACAGATTGAGGGCTTTGATGAACTTACAGAAGTCTCAGGCTGTCTGACTTATTTTGGCCTGCTTGATTTTTGACTGCATGTGTAATAGAATTTATAGGAAGACTTGCTTTCATTGAAGCCTGGCAGAAAAATTGTGGGAGAGAAGATAATAATCCTCACTTATCTCAAACCTCTGTGGTGACGACTCTGATCCACCAAGAAGCCAGCAGGTATTCATTAGCAAAGTGGCAACACCCGGCTCCTGGGGTGGCTCCAACCAGTGTCTCACCATCAGACTTGTGCAGAGAAGAGTTAAACACCAGTAATATATCCTCAAACTGTAGGGGCTGCATGGCAGATTCTTCCAAGGGCTTTTGCCATGTGCTCTACTCCAGTAACCTGGCCAACATCCAGTGGGGTGAGAGGCTCAGCCTCTCCTCCTGGCAAACACCTGCTCTGGTAAGTGCTTTCTTGGAGCACCCTCCTGGGGCCTGAGGCAGAGGGAGATCGCTGTCACCTTCCTATGGGTGTGGAGATGCCGGTTCTGCTGAGACTAACAGGCGCACAGGCTCTCTCCCGCTCGGTCCCCCCTCATCGTGTCACCTCCACCTCCACAGCTTCTAGCTGCCACTCCTTCAAGGAGTCATTCAAGACTCACTTTTATTAATTCAATAAAGGCCAACTGAGTACCCCCAACACTGCTCCTCCTGTCATCTCACAAGCAATCTTGTATATACTGTGTGTACATGAATTGCAGCAATATAAAGTGTCAACTCTCTCATTTGTTTTCCCACAAGAGTGCGGATCCTTTAGGGCAGGGATGTTCCATGTGGCTCCCCACACACAGCAGGCACTCTTAAAATGACTGCTGACTAGAATCTGTGGATAAAATGCATTTGCTGAACTTCTCTTCTTTTGCAACAACTTGCCTTCCTCTGCTTTCTTTCTCTACAGACATCCTCCTAAGTCACAGCCACGATCTTGACGCTGGTCTCCATAGAACCTGTAGGGCAATGGGCCCTCTGAAATCAGCCTGGCTATGACAGGAGCGGTGCTTTTGTTCCTGATTTCTGTCTTAAGCAGTAACACCACTGTATTGTAATGCTTGACCACATCTAAAATGGCCAAGATCGTGAGGAAAATGAACACTGAAAGGGTAAGGTAAATAGTACAATCTCTTAACCTTGCTTAGATTCCGTCTAAATTTCACAGTAACTGAAATAATTTAGGAGAACATAAGGGATAAGAATGCAATGCAATCTCCACAAACATCAAATGCAGTAAAAAAAAAAAAAAAAAAAATATATATATATATATATGACAGGATTCACAAAATCTAAAGAACACATATAATCTATCTTATAATGCATGGATTCAAACTTCAATCTCATTCTAATGGTCTACTGGTAGGAAGATAAAACTGTTTTAAAGAAAAAATTGTACACAGAATAAACGTGTAAGTTTCCTGGTGATTCTAAGACTTCAATGTATCTTCTTATTGAAACAATCAAACAAGCTCTGGGCAAAATCATTAGATATTGGTGTCAGAATAATGTAAGAATTGAAACTATTTACCATGCAAAAATTTCGTTTAAAGCAGATATATCACTTCTTATTTTTCTTATTTTGAAAAGAAGCCATGTTTCATTCAGCAATAATTTTTCTCTCATCCTATCAGACAATCTGTACAAAAGCAATATTTCAACTAAAATCAGTTTGGAAGGATCTTTTATGAATACGCATAATGCAGAGGACCCCAATTAACTTTCCAACAAAGCAATGCCATTTTGAGTAAACAAAGTCACCTGAGTAGGGTCACACTATCTGCAAGAAGTGTGACCTAGAAATTAATTACTAGTGTGACAGATGTCAAAACCAATTTTTTAAAGAACAGAATGCAGTTGTAACCATGTGTTTTATGTATTAGTTTGTATGCAAAACCAGTATTCTTTGGCATGTAAATATATTAATTTATTCAGCATCTCTCAAAAAAATGAAAAAAGGTTCATCATGCTCCCCTCCTTTCTCCGGCATGCAGGTGAAATCTGAGTAAATAATACATGTTTAGTGAGTTGGAAAATAAGTACAGAATGAAGACACAGTACAGGAGATATTTTTGAAAGGCAGAAGTCATCTTCACACAAATAACTAATTTTCAAACATTCAGTTTTCCTTCAAAAGAAGTTTTTTCAAATATCTGTATCGACTACAACAAAGATTGCTACATTGCACAAATCAAAGCTTTATAGAACATGTAATAGGGTGCTGGTGTTTCATATAAAAAAGACTGTAATCTGCAGTAAAAACACAAAACAAAACCTACCAGGGAATAAAAGCAGGGATTTCAAAGAATTTCAATATTCTGCTAATTATGAGAACACTTACCTAAATTATTTTTATAAACAACAACATTTTACTACCCAAGGAACTGCAAACAGAAAACAAGGATCCAGAGCGCACATATGCAGATTCTCATTTGTGTTTTCATTAACAGAAAGTTATGTCCCAATCCTTTCACAAATCTATACATATATCAAATCATCAACTTGTATATTTTAAATACCTTACAATTCATTTGAAAGCTTGGGAGGGACCCTAAGATTGAAATTCTTAAAATACATATATATATATGACATCCCAAACCAAAGTCTACTCTCTTACCTCACATATAGATAAATGAACTTTTGAACTTCAAAATATCACCCTCTATGTGAGGCAAAAATTTAAATATGCTTCCTGCAGTAACATACTGAAATCATTTTGCTTTTTCAACCCCCCTCCCCAAAAGAAGAAGAATGGATTTACCACATATTGAATCACAGGATATTAGAGTCAGATATCACAGACAGGTGAGGTGGCCATCTGGGGAACCCTGTGCTGCGTGTCACTGGCACTGCCCAGACACCATGCCAGACTGAACTTCCCAGTTCTTTACATTCATCCGGTATATCAGAGTAATTAACTTGGGATCTTACACTTAAGTAGCTACTTTTTAATATTTCAGCTCTAAATTTAACCTCCCTAGAATGACCACAACGTTAGAGGATGGGCCATTCTGATCAGTCTCTCAGCAAACCCACTCTACCCTGTTCATTAGGTGCAAGAATCAAGATAGGACCCAATAATGTTTTAAAAAGTGGCAATTTCCCCATTTTAACTTTTTAAACCAACTTCCTCTAGGTAACCTACTGAACAAGCATATTATTCTCTCTAACACTGGAAAGTGAGTTACCTCTCTTAAAACCGTGCTTTGGTAGCCTCGATACAGTCCTTGGATGCCCTGAAATAAACAAAAAGCCAAGAACTCAAAAAGGTAGAACAACAGAGATTTTGCAATGATATTCTGAATATAGATATTTAGCTTTTCTAAAGTTTGGCCTTTAAAACATCCACAGCGATCAGAGTTCTGTAAGAGGTTAAAGGTTCTAAACTGGCCTAAAGTTCATAAAGCTCAGGTCAGCTCCCTTTCAAAGGGGAACATCTACTGAGACTAACTACATATTAGGTGCTTTCAACATTTCTCCTCTTGAAAAATAATACTTGAGATGCTTTAAAATAAATATATTTCCAAAAGAAAGCAATTGCATGGAATGCCAATTATCCTGTCATGCAGAAACAGAATTATACACTTCATAGCTTCAATCAGAAGATATCAGAAATTCATTAATAATTTCTCAAAAGTGATAAATGCCTCTGGAAAAGCCTTCACTTATCTACTTAACCATATATAGGATTCAACCAGGGCTCTCCACTGGAATGATCTCATTCATTTGACTACTCATTATCTACTCACTGAGCTGCCAAGAGGGACCACTGAGAATAACTTTTCTAAAACCCAGAGTTACTGAAATTTCCAAGGGATTGATTTCCACCAAAAAAAAAAAAAAAAAGGCTTCTGTAAAAAACATAAAGAAAAGCAGCTCACTGGTCCTCAGTGACATGGCCACAAGAATGATTGGACCCGCAAGTAAAAAAGAATTACAAGGTTTTAATTTAATATTTTTATTCACTTTATATATTTATTATTTATTCCATGTCTGATTCCAAAAGAACTATAGAATGATTTTAATATAGAAAATGTACACAGTAGTGGCATCTAATTTGTATTTAGAAATTTAAAACTGAAATTAAAATTAAAATTTGAAAACAAGTAAAGGTTAGGCAAAGATAACATCACCATAAAAAGCTGCTATAATTGGACATAACATAAAATTTAGCTTTAAGGTCTCTTCTGAGGCTCCAGGGATGAGAGGCTTAGCGTTCACATTAGTTACTATAAATTCTTTCTCAATAACAAAAAAAAAGAGAGAGCTTGAAAACACATCTCACCTCTTGATATAAGATGTTAGAGAAAATCTGAAATGTTCTCGAAGAAGCAGATACCTGTGCCCTCTGCTTAACCACTTCAGAAGGAACTCGAATCAGGCAGGCAACCTAAAATATATCAATTTATTTAGATCTTAGAAAAGTAACTGCTATGAAAATTTAGTTTTTTATTAAGCAAAAAATACTGTTAAAAAAACATAATGTATAGGTTCAGTGCAAGATGTCAAAAGGTGTTCTTTTTCGGCCTAAAAAACAGACCCTTAATGAAGATGTTATTATTTTGTCTGCCCAGAATCATTCCACTCTGGTGCTGTATCACCCTCCCACCTCCTGCCATGCTGTTCCAAAACTGTCTGGCAAGAAATGCATTTACTCATTTTTGAATCCCTAACACCTAGAACACCACCTAGTGTTCACCTGGGAGATTTCAAACACATCTGATGGAAGAATGAATCAAAAGGGCCTTTGCTTTACTGAAGTAATGTACACACTGGCAGAAGCAATACTGATCATCAGCTGGTGAACCCTATCCTTTCACCTCACACTCTACCCCAGCCTCAATCAGCTCCCAACTCCAGCACCCCAGATTCCCCCACCAGCAGGGTACTCCTGGGCGGGCCCTGCTCCAGCATTCAAGTTGACATCAATCCTGACTGGTCCATCTGTGCAACTGACCAGTCAACAAAGAACTTTAACAGTGCCCTTGGTGACATGCCAGGGGGAGGTATATGCCACTGCAAACACACATCCAGGACTCTGCCCTCACAGTCTCAGAAACAAGAACAATAATAAATTGGTCAAACCACAGGGAACCATGTTCACCAAAGGACAGAAGGCAAGGATGGGGAAAGGGCATCAGGGCACAGGGAGGGAGACAGATGAACTCATATTTTAAACTGTTTTCATGGAGGTGCCATGCTTAAGTCTCTACCAACTAGGCAATCTGCCAAAAATACAAACTCTTTCTGTAACTTACATATCACACACCTGACTTGTTCAATGCTTTCCAAATGGTTGGAGTAATTTTACAACTTTTAAACTTAAAAAAAAAATATGTATATATATCCACACACCCACACATGCATACATGTTATTAAATATGTGATAAATATACATATATTTGAGGCAAAGTAAGAAATATGGCTAATCTGTCTTCAATGACACATGTAGCAAAATGATTGTAGTAAAATGCAGAGCAGCAAGAAATCTGCCAAACAGGGTACACAAACTCAAAGAGGTTTGTCCTTTTCAATCTGTATGCTTCTAATTCCTAATCAGAGATTACTACCCAAGAGTTTAGTGAGGGAGAAAACAAAATGAAGGGCTAATTTAAAATACACTTTGCAAGCCTCAAAATTTATTTTTGATGTTAATTTAATGACAATAAAACACACAAAAGCAGATTAAACAGCTTACCACTAAGGCCTAAAAAAGGGCATAAACTATGTTACTTTTGGTAAGTGGGTAAACTTTTAAGTCCATACTTACAAACCAGGATAGAAAACAAAGTCCATTGACACTTACATGAACCTAATAGGACAGGTCCCAGCATCTAAAACTCATTAAAGAAATGAAAATACATAAATAAAAAAGGAAAGAAAAAAGAAAGAAAAGGGTATGCTAACTCCTGATATTTTTCAATTCAAGAGGTCAAGACTGAAATATGACCCCAATATGTCAAGAAAATAGGAATTGTCTACTTTTGTAGCTTGGTATAAGTATTTATGGAACTTCATGCTTCATAACCCTCCATGTTCTTACATTATGTTTTTATTTCTTAAAAACACAGAAGCAGAAGAAAAACTTCGGAAAGGTTTTCAAATGAAAAACCATCTACTAACAGAAGGGTTACAAAGCACTCCGCATGCCTACCTGACTTCCATGGCATGGCAATTTTAGCATGAGAGAGAGACCACAATGGAATGCCTGTCTATTTGTGCCAGTAATTCGACGGCCTTCCATTTGGTTTTCTATTAACTCTGATCTTTTTTAGATTTGAATTTAAGCTACAACAGAGTATTTCACTGCACAAGAACAAAAACACATTACAGCACTGTGATTCTGTGAAAGAAAATAAAGGTAATGTCATCTGTGGGTCTCTTGGTAAATCCAGCCTTTAGAGCATTCTTTCCTCATAAATCTAGGATTGAGAATGAATCCATGACACAGGAATGGTGGCATTTTCATTTAAACCTAAGAAGGCTTTATGTTAAAGTTCTATCAAAAGTACAGTTTCCCATAAAAAAAAAACCACATGGCCCAGTCTTTTATCAACATTAAAATGCATTACTGACCTCATTAAAATTAAACATAACAAAAATATGAATTTTAGAGTAAAAATTGATTATAATAATGAAGTTGCTACCAAGATTTATCTTTGACATAAAAACTTTCCTGACATGTTTTTTATTTATTTTTGCAATAGACAGCTGAACACATTCTTTTAGCATTTATTAAACACCAAGATGCGAAACTACAAATCATAAGACTAAGTGGGTGAAAGGGAAAAAAGTTACAGAGAGCTTCAGCCTCCCATTAGATAAAGTTAGGGAAGGCAGAGACAGGGAGAAGGAGAGAGGAGAGATACTGGGAAAATGTCTGGTTCTTTGAATGCCACAGTCAAGTTTCACACCTCCACCCATTATCTGCCAGCATTTTACAGGCTCACTTCCATTCTCTAAAAATACTCTTTAAAGTCACTGGGCATTACCCGAGTGCCTTGTATTAACATTATACACTTTTCCCAGCTATTTCAAATAGTTCACAAAAACTTGGCTGATTTCTACTTTTCCCTAGGAAACTTGTTATCAACAACCTGTAAATATTCCTCTGACATTAAAAGCTAATTGTCTGCATTTTATATATAATCAGAGATAGAAGTTACTGAAGGTCAGAGAACTACTTGGCTTAGGAAGTAAGGGTGGAATGCACTTCTTTTTATTATCTCCAGAATTATTTTTCATCATAAGTATATCATATTTACATGCCTCTAATGAACTTAGTTTCAAGGTTTGGTATCAGCTAATCCATCATGGTTAGAGAGGCAAATCTATACAAGTTCCAAAGAAACCTAAACACCATAAATACAGCCAAAGTTTAATCACATTCAAAGCAAAAGCCACTTTGGACTTTGCAGAGAGAACTCAATGTGGTAAATTAGTAAGAAGAAAGGAAACCTAAGATCTTTGAAATGCATAGTTTGTGTTTTATTCTACATTGTTTTTATATTCCCAAAATTCTTTCTAGAAAGCAGGTTTCCCAATTAAGAATATCTAACATATCTTTCTACACCACCATTTGAAATTGGAACTGAAAAGTTCATTTGTATGCCATTTTTGCCATCTTCTGGTTACAAATGGAATCACAGCTGTCAATAAAACAATCTTCAAGGCAATTTTTGAATTCTAATTCATCCTCTTTAGGGTTTAAATTTTACCCAGTGGTATGGGAACATAAATTCATCACACCTCCCTTAATACTTTTCCCACTTATATAAATACTCAAAAGACATTAGAAGAAAAGAAATTTTCATTTTTGTAGGAATTAAGACTTCCCTTGCCTTACAAAACTACTGTCCTTGATAATCCAGAAAATTAATGGTCTTTTCAACAAAAAAAAAATTTTCTAAAATTTGTTCATAGTGTTTTACACAAGAGTTAAGCCTTGAATAGATTTCTCACTTTTGTGTCTTTCCATTACAGAAATAAGCCATGATTTCATAGGAGGTGACAAAAGCCCCATGGATACAGATTTGTAGATTTCTACGGATATAAATCTGAAAATGGAGATGGTATATAATATAGTTTCCTATTGTTGCTATACCAAATTACTGCATATTTAGTGCCTTTAAAGAACACAAATTTGCTCTTATAGTTCCAGAGGTCAGAAATCCGTAATAGGTCTCCCTGAGCTAAAATCAGAGAGTCAGCCAGGTGGCATCCCTTCCAGGGGCTCTAACGGAGCAGCCATTTCTTTGTTTCTAGAGGCCACATACATTGCTAGGTCTGTGATCCCTTCCTCCACCTTCAAGCCAGCAGTACAGCATCTTAAAACCTCTCTCTTAAAAACACTCCTGCTTCCCTCTTACAAGGGTGTTTGTCATTACACTGGGCTCACGTGGATAATTCAAGAAAATGTTCCCAGCTCAAGATCCCTAACTTAATCACAACTGCAAAGTCCCTTTTGCCATGCCGGGTAGCATATTCACAGGTTTCAGGGATGAGGACATCTTTGGGGGGGGGGGGTGTTATTTTGTGAAAAGAAGAGTCCATTGTGCAGCAAACTTCACTGCTGCCTTATTTTAATAAATTCTACAGCCACCCCAACCTTCAGCCACACCCCCGCCTCCCGCCCCATCAGTCAACAGTCATCAACATCAAGGCAAGGCCCTCCAGCAGCAAAAAGACTACAACTCGCCAAAAGGACAGATGACAGGTATCATTTTTACCAACAAAGTATTTTTAAATTAAGGTTATGTACATAATTTTTTAGACATAATGCTATTGCACATTTAATAGCCTACCATATAGTATAAACATAACTTTCATATGCACTGGGAAACTGGAAAATTAATTTGCCTCACTTTATTGTGATATGTGCTCTACAGCAATTATGTGCCTCACTGTGGTGGTCTAGAACTGAAGCCACAGTATCTTGAGGTGAGCCCTGTGTATCAGATGTTAGGCTGAGCACTTGATCAAGTGTCACTTAATGCCTATAAGATCTGTAAGTGGGGGAGCATTAATTCTATTTCTCGTGATAAAGAAAACAGCAGCTCAGTTAGGTTAAGTATCAATTCCAAATTAGAATGGGACTGAAAGGGTAATCTACGAGTATCTATGTGCATGAGGACATCGGCACATGTCACCCATGCACACATTAAATTCACAATGGTTGCACAATATTTCTTAATTTCCGAAAACGATGGCAACTAAGGCCAAAGTAGGATAAGACACAGGAAAAGTCAAATCCTAAAACCATAAAAAAAAATCACTACCATTGTAATGAATCTGTTGTATGAAAATAAATCTCCCCCAACCCTTCTGATCTAATTACAGATTCTACTTCTCACTGGGCTTCTCCTGTGCCTGATGAAAGCTGACCTGTGGAATAACTGAAGTAGGGATTTAGAGATTTGGTAAAGCAAACTTCCTAATAAAAAAAATGGCACAAACGGGACTCTTCCTTCTGTTGTTATATATTAAATCTTACTTGATCAGTTTTACTGTATTTCAAACTGCAAACATGAGGTAGAAGGTTGTAATTATAGTTCTACTGATTCACCATTAAGTTTCCATCAAGGCACTGCTGCATAAGGTGAAGTAACATACAAGGTGCTGTGGCCAACATGGTGGAGCCCTTCTGCTTCTAAGTTTCTCCCATAGATTTATAGCTGCTACAACAAAGTAATTATGGGCACATTTGGTACCAACAAAATACATTACTGTTTCTAAGCAATCTGTCTGCAACATATCAATCTTACATCACAGCAAATGTATTACAGAACAATGATTGCACGAAATTATTTCTTACCTTCCCTAAATCTCTGTGCCTCTCTGCCCACTGACAGCTATAAATGTTGTTTCCTATTCCCTTTTATTTTACCTACAAAAATTTGTTCCTCCTAAATTTACCTATTTCTCTTTTAGCGACCACATTTGTATGAATGTGAAACCAAAAGTTTATGCTTTGTAAAACTGAAGCAAAGCAAGTTAGGACAGAAAAGCAGTCACATATTTCTCAAATATTTATTGAGAAAACTGACACTGAATGGTTTTGGAAAAAATTTTTTAAGAAAAGTTCAAAGAACAAAACAGCAGCAGACTCAGACTCCAAGAAAGGGACTAGCAGTTACCAAAGGGGAAGGGTGGGGGAAGGCGGGTGGGGAGGGAGGGAGAAGGGGATTAGGGGTATTATGATTGGTACACATGATGTGGAGGGGGTCACGGGGAAGACAGTGTAGCACAGAGAAGACAGGTAGTGATTCTGGGGCATCTTACTATGTAGCCAATGGACAGTGACTTTAATGGGGTATGGGGGGTACTTGATAATATCGGTGAATGTAGTAATCACAATGTTTTTCATGTGAAACCTTCATAAGAGTGTATATCAGTGATACCTTAATAAAAAAAAAAGTTCAAAGATAACTGCAGCACCAGAACCAAAATTCCCAAAAACTTCATAGATGTGACAATCTTTTAAACATACTAAACAGTAATAAACACTAAAATAGGAATAAACTACTAAACTGTAATGTAAGTTAAAAGTCAACATCCATGTTTCACCTGTGAAGTCAATCTATGGACCTGCTGATCAATTCTCCTCTCAACGTTCTCCAGGCATCACAGAAACTATAAAAAGCCATCTGACTTTAAGAGTTACCACCTCAGTGACAATGGAAATCCTAAGAGACAATAAAGGTAAGAATCTCCTGGAATTGTAGACATCCAGTCTTACAGATACTTGTTTTCTAACTAAAATCTGCCTACACTCTCTCTTATGCTAGGAGTTCACACAGACTATTACATTAAAAAGGCTCCAATATTTTTTACATGTCAGTTATATATGTTAAAATATTAGAATATAGTGTAGGTGAAGAGGTACATCATTAACATGAGTAATGTAACAGCTCTCATTTGTCCTACTTAATTATATCAATTTACATATGCTTGGTAAGTCTAAGAGACAGAAAGTTTGTAAGTTAAAGAAAACCTGTCCTTCAACATGGCAAACAAGCTTTCAGGCAAGACGGCCCTCTGTGAAATGAACTAAGGGGCCAAGTTCTTTTTGCAGCTTGCTTTCAGCAATATACTAGAAAATGAAAACATAAGACAGAATCTATGAAAATATATTTAAACTTAATCAAAGCAAAACATGCCAAGAGGCAAGGGCTGTCACAGTCACAGGATTTTCACAATGTGAGAAATACTGTAACTCTCACATGAGAGTTTAGTGTATATACTCAAAAATAACTGCATGCAACAAAGTTTTAATGTCAGAATATAATCACAAAAACAATCTAATCCAGATAATATGTAAAAAGTTTTTTAAATTAAGTATAAATTGCTTTTAAATTTCAGTGTAGGCTAGTTTTCAGGTAGAATTTAAGCACTGGAGTTCTTACTTTGTGTAAGGGTGGAAGGAACATCACACCAGATAAAAACAAATTAACTCAAAATGGATCAAAGGCCTAAATGTAAGAGTTAAAACTATAAAACCCTTGGAAGAAAAAATAGGTATAAATCTTCATTATCTCAGATTAGGCAATGCTTTCTTAGATATGACACAAAACCATAAGCAATATGGGATAAAAAGATAAATTGGACACATCAGAATTGAAAAGTTATGCTTCAAAGGACATCATTAAGAAAGTGAAAAGACAATGCACAGTATGGGAGAAAAATTTTGCAAATCATATCCCTAATTAAGGAATTTGAATTTAGAGTATACAAAGAACTCCTATGATAAGAACAAAGAAAAAAACTGAAGGAACAAAACAGCAGCAGACTCACAGAACCCAAGAACGGACTAATAGTTACCAAAGGGAAAGGGACTGAGGAAAATGGGTGGGAAGGGAGGGATAAGAGGGTAAAAGGGGCATTACGATTAGCAGACGTAAGGTAGCGGGGCACGGGGAGGGCTGTACAACCCAGAGAAGACAAGTAGTGACTCTATAGCATCTCACTACGCTGATGGACAGTGACTGTAATGGGGTTGGTGGGGGGGACCTGATGAAGGGGGTAGTTTAATCACCATAATATTGCACATGTAACTGTAGATTAATGATACCAAAATAAATTGTAAAAAAATAAAATGGGTCAAACAGAAAAAAACAAACAAACAAAAAAACCCCAAAGAACTCCTATGACTCAGTAACAAGAAGACAGCCCAATTAAACAATGAGCAAAGGATCTGAATAAACACTTCTCCAAAGAAGATATGCAAGTAACCAGTAAGCACATGAAAAGATGCTCAAAATCATTAATACCAAGGAAATGCAAATCAGTATCACAATAAGGTGTTACTGAACATCTAATTTGTTGGCAAAATTAAAGTGACAGAAAATACCAAATGGTGGCAAGGATGTGCAGAAATTGGAACCCTTGTACATCGCTGCTGAGAAAGAAAAGGAAAACAGCCTAGCCAGTTCCTCAAAGAGTTCAATGTAAAGTTACTATACAGCCAATAATCCCACTCCTAGGTATATATCCAAGATAACACATCAACACAAAAACTTGTACACAGATGTCCATAGCAGTCGTATGCATTAATAGCCAAAATGGGGAAACAGTCCCAATGCCCATCAACTGATGGATGAGTGAACAAAGAGAATGAGGTATGAAATGCTATTTGGCATTTAAGAATGAAGCTCTGATATAAATGCTACAACATGAATGAAACCTCGAAAATATCCTAAGTGAAAGGAGCCAGTCACAAAAGAGCACATATCATAGAATTCCATTTATACGAAATGTCTGGCAAAGGGCAAAGGCAAACCTAACGGGTATAGGTTTCTTTTTGGGGTGATGACAATGTTCTAAAGTTGTTCTGATAGTTGCACAACTGTGAATATACTAAAAATCATTGATATACATTTTAAAGGGGTAAATTATAATGTTTTGTGAATTAAATCTTAATAAACCTGTTCATTTTTTTTAACACTCCTCTTAAAATTATATTCACTTTAACTTTATCTTTCTGTATTTTTTGCTTTTGTATCTTTTATTTTTATATTGCTCTCTTTTATCATCTCATTCACTATATTCTCAAGAAAATTAGGTTACAAATCTGTGGATTCTCATTCAAATTTTCTAAAGGAAAATAATGCATAGAAAACAAAGCCACAATATATCACAACTTTTTTAATGTAAATCTTATGAAGGCTGATTTGCTTTTCAAATTTCCTGATGTTAATACATACCACTACTTTTCTAAACACCAAAAAAAATTAATAAAATGACAAAAGGCATATAAACTGAGACCCTTCTCCTCACTTTGCTGCCCATTCCTGTTAATGACCATGCCCATTACAAAGTTCTGGGCTTAGTAAAACTGCATAAATACCAGAACATGTGATCTGAAAATAACGATAAAGAACAATTTCTGGAGAATACCCAAAAAATAATTTTAATTAGACATCCTCCTCTAGCATTGGGCAAGAGGGGCTGGGAAAAGTTAAGTGAGGGGACTGGGGATAGTTTTACTGGTATTATACTCTTCTCTGTGTTAGTTTAGGGAAAAAAAAAAAACTTGCATTGTTTTTTAGTTAAAAATATTTTATCAGCTGCACTATGATTTCATTTTTGGCTCATGATTTACAAGAGAAAGAGTTAACTTTTAAACACATGGTAGGGGTGGACTTTCTGTCATAACTTTATAATGTTACTTCATTATAATCAGACACCAAATGATTTGTGACACTGTCTCTACATTGTTTGTTGAAAGTTCCTTTGTGGACCACTGGATCATACATTCTTATTAATGTTCCAAGTATGCTTGAAAAATCTGAATCATCTTTCACTGTTAGGCACAGAGCTCTATACATATTCATTAGACCAATCTTGCTTTTGTGTGGTTCAAATCTTCTTTGGTCTTAACGAGTTTATGCCTGCCTGCTTAAGTCTTTTACAGATAGAAGTGCTCATAAAAGATTATAGCTTTATTCTTCATTTCTCCTTGTAATTCTAGCAATTCTGCTCTCTATATTAAGACTGCTATTTAGTCCAGGCTCAAGTTTATTACACCCCCAAGAGCAGTGTTCCTTCTATCATCATGCAATGGTCTCTATTTTTTGCTGTGTTTGTTGTCTAATATGTACATTACTCTATCAGCTCTCTTCCAGTTAGTATTTCTGTATCAGTGAAGCCTGATCAGAGAAGTAGAACCACTATGAAAATAAGAGCTTTATAGGGATGTGCAGAGTAATTGTGGGAGCTGGTTAAGCAGTTTATATAGAACTATTACTTCTACATCTAGTTTTAGGACAGAAATCTGGGTGGGCAATGGGGAAGGAAAGAGGACGTGAAATGGGGAAGAGCAAGGACAAACTGGTGTTCACATCCATCTCTCAGCCACCTCGATGATGTGGGTGACCTGCAGCATAAGCAGGCACCCTTCACCACACAGCCAACACATCTGACTCAGGATTTAGAGAACCTAAAGGAGAAAACCCAGTAGGAACTGGAGGAGCTGTAGGCCTGGCTACTGCCTAAAGCCAACAGAGCAGTAATGAAGTATATGAACTGCAGCCATGCCTGACCAACCTTCTGAGCATGAACACAATTGTTGCTTCCACCTTAAAATCTTGTGCAAATTTCTCTCTTTAGCCAGCCTAACCTGGAACCACCCTGGAAAGGGAGTTCTAGGATATGGAGTTCCAGCTCAATTATGTTGATGCAACACAATGCTCATCATAATTCATATGGATATTTTCTTCCAATTCTACAGTTTTATTCTTTCAGTATAATTATGTCTTAGATATGTCTCTTGTAATTAGCTGGATTGTTCTTTCATCCTATCTAGAATATACCTTTTAACTACCATTTTTAACCCATTTACATTTATTGGGATTTATGACTTTCATATTTTTAAAAAGTTTTAGAAATGAAGTAGTATCTATACCAAAGATATGTATAAATTTTGCAGTTTTGAAATATTTTCTATGTATATCTTGTTACTTACCACTTCTCCAGCAGAGGCAGCCAACATATGCTTTACAGGTATCAAGTATGAAGATGAATCATTGTGCAAAAACCATTTCACATATTCATAGGTGATAAAAAAGGCAGCAGCTGAAATTTAAAACAAGCAGTCTTTCACAAAGTTTAAATATATGTTTCTAAAAATCAAATTACAACTCTAATTATTAAGTCATGAGATAAAAGATAAAGTTAATAATAAAATGCACACTCTTCCTCCTGCCCCACCCCACTAACTCCGGTAGATTTTACTGAGCCCATGTTACATGCTAAACCCTGGGCTTACAAAAATGCAGACAACATGATTCCTGCCCTGGGGGGCGTGACAGCTAACCTGGCATTTCCCATTTTGTACTAACAAGTCACTTAACCTTTTTTAGTAAGCTTTCTAGAAAGGGATATGATTTTGTGGGATCCAAAATATCTTTACATAATCATAAAAAATTCAGCTACAACTATTTACAGACAGGTTAAAATTGCAAACATATACCTTAACTAAAAACAAACAGTATGTATTTGACAATGCTTCATTGCTGGTTATTCCAAATGATCATGGCTACTTTTTACTGCATCAGCTCACCCTTACATCAATGAAACAACCATTTAATTTCAACTGGAAATCAAAATCTTGAAAAAGCAACCCCCCATCACCATGAACTAATCTTAGCTGCACAACAGGGCTTTAAAACTTGCCACGTACTATCCAACAAAAGATGTTTTTCACTTCTGTGAAAAATAAGACGTGAAAGATAAACGAATGACAAGGTCATCCTTTGAAGGGCATTTGATCATGTCACATAAAAGTCTGAAACACTCAGAGAAAGAGCTTGATAGTGGAAATCAGTTCTCCAGAGATAAAGTCAAGAAGCTTGAGAATATTCCTCAGGCTGCAAACACCAGGCAGGATGAGGTGGCACACTGATCCCAGAGGAGCAGCGACCCGTGCAGGCAGTTTTACATAGTTGGCTCCAATCTCTTCAGGTGATCGGCGACTGCACTGTGATCCCATTTAGGAGCCCCTGCTCCTCTCCCACATAGAAAACTATAAATGACACACAGTGGGTACTCAACAACTTACTATAATCAATTACTAAATTCAAGGATCAACCTCAAAACAATTTTTACTGTTTTAGTCACTGCTGAGGAAGGGGGGAAAGGACAAAGAGAAACAAAAGGACAGAACGCTATTCTCTTTGTACTACAAATCTTTACGTGAATGCTGTGCTCACAGATGGACATCTAAACATCAAGTAAACATGAAAGAATGTCTCATAAATTCTAATGAGAAAAAATAAATCAAAACTTAAAATTTAAGAATCTTCAGCAGAGGTTTTTTTTTGGGGGGGGTTTCTGCTTACTTGGTTTGCTTCTGAGTGCCACTCAAAGCATTGGTAAACAATTAAAATGTAATAAGTATCTGAAAAAAGGATACCAATAAGTGGACCAAATAAAACAGATTCCTTTGATTATGGAATATGAGAGCCACGAATCACAAAATAAGACTTCAAACCCAAAACAAAAGCAGACATGGAAAGACAGTATCCAGAAGGAAGTTAGTGGGAGTCAGCTGCACCATCTAAGAGCAATTTGGTTAAGACAGAAAGGTGTAATGCCTCTTAGGTCCATCTGCTCCGGAAGAATCTCCAAGGCAGTAGTTACTAAACTCAGCTTCACACTGGAATCACCCAGAAAGCTACAAAACCCGTTACCCAGGCAAAACCCAGACCAATTAAACTTACCAGGGGTGACATAGGCATCAGTATTTTTTAAAGCACCCCAAGAGATTCTAATGTGCAGGCAAGGCTGAGAACTACTGCTCTAAGGTATCATAATCAGTGTTAAGGACTCTAAATGGGAAATTTTAACAACAAAACCATTTAAACAAGACTGCTCTCAAAAAAGATTGCTCATATTTTTCCCATTACAAATCCAGTGAGTGGAATGGGTCTACAGCGCTAGCTGACTAAAAAATAATGCCTTAATGAATAGAAAACAAATTCAGAACATAAGCTATAATACATATGGAATTCTATGTAGAGTAACACCACAACCCATTCTGATAATAAGTCCCATTAACTTGGCTTTATGGCAATGAGTATATCAATATAATTCTTACCATTAGGAAAGGATCCAATAGCAGTAGAAGGAACCCCAGCATATATTCCCTGAAAACCACCAGCCTTATTAAATCCTTGGGGACTCTGCAGCCTGGTTTTAATGGTATCCAGAGGAAATAAGATCAAGTCAACAGAGACACCTGCTACTCCACCAGCCTTTAAAAAAAAAGGGGGTGGGAGGGTAGAAAAAGGAAGAAAGATTACGGTAAGCTCTCTTCTATTTGGGTAGATATAAGAAGACTGTAGTCTTTAAACCATATTTCTCATGCCTATCAGTCAGCAAACTATTTGGCACAGTCAAAGGACCTTCCACATAACTCTAAAGGTTTGCCCGGGGAGATAACCACTACTACACTGTATTTTCAAATCATAAATTTTGAGAATTAATTTTTCTTTTTAAAGCAAATTTTTAAGTGAATTTATTTTTTAATGAATTTTAAATTCATTTTTAATACTTTCACATGGTTCAAAAAAGTAACAAGCAAACAAACTCATAAAGATAAAGGCTTCAGAGTCTCCTTCCCTGCTCTAATAACTCAGGTACCCACTTTTATTGGTTTCTTATTGTATCCTTCCAAAGTTACTGCAGGCATATTATGTAAATATGATTTTTAAAAAATATTTTATTTCATTTTTTTCTTTAAAAAGGTGTATACAGTATGCACTGTACTACACCTTATTTCTTTCACTTAATTAAGCTTGCTGATCTTTCCACATCAGGCCAAATATTGTATTTTTGTCTTTTCTACTAAGTACAGAATCTGCAGTAAGGATTTTTTGGGGGGAGACTTCTATTTTGAAACAGGTAATGATCCTTATGATTCTAGATCTGTATTTTAAGAACCACACATATAAGGATTCCTATAGTATTCTTTCTACTTTGTGTATATTTGAAAATTTCTTGATACTTTTCAAATCCAGTGAGTAGAAGTATGTGTGGAGGAGGAGGGGGAACCAAACTCCTAGAGGTCATTAAAACCTGGCCCGAAATAGTCATCTCCCAAAAGACAACATGTTGCTTTGGCGAAGCTTCACCTTAACAGTAAGTTTGCACCTCATAATTACAGGGGAGTGTATATAGAGCATTTTAAAACTGGTTATACCTTACCAAAGCAAAATGAAATTCAGAAAAAAAAAGGAAGCATCAAAGAGAAGTTAATACACAAAGCCTAAAGGTACCAAAACCAGTTTACCATTAGCAGATGGAAGAATTACAAAGAACAACATGGTTCCTACCTTGCCATTTTAAAACTGAATTGTTAACCTTTCTTATCTTTTGAATTGTGAACCATTTATCTTGGAGATCTATTCGCCATGTGAATATATTACCTATCCAAAAGGTAAAAATACACATTAAAAACCCTATGCACCATAACATAGAAAAAGAAGAATCAGTATTCAAACATACAGGCAAAGCTCAAAGTGATGAGTAGTTTGCTCCCATCCTTCGGGTCTACAAAATGTTAACGTGGTACAAAGCTCTGGTCCTAGCAAACACCCCCTGCTCTACTTATCACTCATTGTAGAACCAGTGCAGTTCTCTGGAAAAACGAAATTACTCTGATGAGAAATCCACTCACTACAATAGGTAAATTGTTAAAAATTATTGTGCACTAGAAATGCACATTACCTTAAACATTAACAGTATCCGATCAGCTTGAAAGACACTGACAAAATCTGAAAGACCACGAAGGCCTACTCGGTGAATGACCTACAAAGAAGTCATCAAAACAACAGAGATGTGCCAGCAGACAACCTTAAGAGGTAGTAAAAGAATGACAAATAATAGACAATTTCTTTCTGCAGATAAAGGTGGCCTTTTCTAAGTCACGGGAATAGGTTTACAAGTAATGTAGACAAGTCAAGAAAGAGCCAACTTTTGTCAGCATTGTTCTCACTTCTTTTTAAAGAATTTCGTAAAATTCAGTATGTAAATACAATATTTTGCCTGCTTCTTCATGTTCTCAAAACAAGAGAAGAACTAACATCCTGCGAGAACGTCTCATATGACAGGATTATTCAAAAACACGCTGCACTTCATTCTAATCTTCTCTTGAATCTTAGAAGGGTCGAGAGATGCCTGCTATCTACTGTTGAATTTTCATCAGTAAGGTAATTGTCCGTTTAATCTATTAGGTTACTTTGCATGCACAGATTCCCTAACACTTCATCAGAGTTCTTACCTTCTGCGAATGAAATGACCAGATTCAATCTATTTATCTAGTAAAACATGTATCAAAAGTTACTAATTACTACTGCAGACTTCAAACTTCTCACTCAAATGTCATCTAAATGCATGAGACTGGGAAAAACAACAGCTAACAGAAAAGAAGAAAAAGAACGCCTACCTATTTAGCCACACAGCAACACAGTTAAGATTTAAATAAAAACTTTAAGGAGTACTTACATCATATTGTTTTATACACAATTATGTACAAAACATACAGGCCAAAAGCACATGAATATGTCTACCTAATTCTTTTAGCCTAAGAAATTTTTTATTTATGATCACTTATCAAAGAGGTTATCGGGCAAATGATGACTTTCAAGATTTATGGTAGCTTACAATGAAAACTCTAACTACTAGACAAAATCCAAAGATAAAGAACATAACCCAGATAAGCAGCAAGTTTTTCCACAGCATAACAATTTACTGAGACCTTGATATCACAGAGATTAAATACACATCTCCACCTTAAGTTAGTAAGTGTAAAAAATGCTGGCTAGCTGTTGAGGGAAAGTATCTAATTAGTGCTTTGAAATGACTCTGGGATTTGAAAAAAGTCAAGCTCACATACCATAAAACCTTTCTCTCTCAAAAGGAGGCTAGCACAACAGGAAGAAAATCACTGCTGCTCAACTGCAAGACAAAAGCAAAGGACTGTCTACCTAAGCCAAACCATCACAGTACAAGATGCGATGGCTTAACCGCACTTAAGAACCAGTGAAAACATTAACATGGCTTTTCCAGGAAAATCCCTCCTTGACATTGTTTCCTCCACAATGAAGTGGCCACCAGTGACTTTAACCAGGGCACTGGCGAAGAGCTGCTTCCGCTCCTGTGACAGGCTGTCTTCCCTGCTCACCACTGCTCCTCCCTGCAGTGTGCCCCTCCATACTAATGGCACATCACTTTTGTGAAATGTAAATTCCAATTTTATCTTGCCACTCTCCGGCCTGTAACTCTCCCAAACTTTCCAGTGGCCCTTAGGATGACGAACAAAAGCTTAGTACAGCCTACTAGGAGTTCTGGACCCCATCTACCCCTCCGCCCTCAAAGCCACCATTTGCCCTTTGCTGGTTACCCTCTTGCCACTTTGATTTCTCTTTGCCTCCAAGTCATGTGATCTTCCTCATTTCTAGGACGTTGTACAGATGCTCCCTAATGTCCCATTCTAGGTTGAGGCCCTCTTGTTTCCATATACTGATTATAATTTCATTGTGCAGCTGATCATCTAACCATTTCTTCAATGTCTGTACATCCTACCGAAGTATGAGGTCCACACTGTTTGTTCACCAGTATGTTCCCAGCACTGTACATAGGAGGCCCTCAAAAACTATCTGAAGAATGAATGAATGAATGATTCTAATAAAGGGTCACCACCCGTATCTCGGAAGATACTACAAACCAGCCTTAAAAATACATCACCTTTTTCTTTTAATTGCGTAACAAAGGACCAAGCAATTCCCGAAAGAAAAATATAAATTTTTCAAAAAAAAAAAAAAAAAACATGCTTTCCCCATCATTAATGACCAAATAAAAAACAAACACTTTCCAATTAAACTGGAAAAAATTAAACATATGAAGAATACTTATGGGCACTATTAAGGGAAACATTTAAAATCTATGGAAGTAAAATTTGGTAAAATGAAAATTTTAAATTATAAAATCCCTGATTCACTATTCCTGAACATTTCTTCCAGAATGTACAAAAATGTTTACCACAGCATTGTTTATAACACTAAAAAAGCTGGAAATAACCTAAAGGTCCATCCCAGCAGTCTTATAAATAAATTATGTTATATCAAGTAATGAATTGCTACACAGCCATTAAAAGAATGAGGTCAATCTGAACTCACTGGCATAGAAACATGTTATATGCTTAATCAAATAAACTTAGAACATATGCTGTATAATCCCACCTAAGAAATGTGTATCTATTTTTATGTGCATAATCAGAAATCTGGAAGCATACACACTAAACTGCTAGAAGTATTACCTCTGTGGAAAGGGATTCAGAATGAGGAATATTTTTACTATCTTGCTAATTTTTCTATTGTTAAAGTTTTGTAATTAGTATTACAAACATATAAAACTATTCAATTTTAATACTCCACCCAAAAAACATAAAAACCTAACTCACTGGTTGCATTTAGGTACTCAATGAGGGGTAACTAAGACCCTCAAAACCCTTGGGCCCTAAACTGTGTCCAGCTTCCAATTTGACAACTCTGTTTCCCAAACAACTCCTGAAACTTAACATTTCTCTCTCTAGCTTAGGTTTTTCTGTCATCCTGTAATGCCGTAATGCCCTTCCTATGTTCCTTGTCTCCAGTGTACTGGTGCCAGAAGAACATGTTTCCTGCCACCGCACACATGCACCCTGTCAAAATCCTGTTCACTGGTTGTTAAGGCTGTGACCAAATGCCACATCTCTCCTAAGGTAAGGCCCTTCTCAATCTCCCAGTCAGGACTAAATGCTCTTTCCTTGATGCCCCCATATAATTCTTTATCTTTCATGTCTGGTGCTCACCATCTTGTCTGACATAAAATCCTTCAGAACAGAAGACAGGTCAGTCACCTGTGCCTTCTGAAGCACCCAAGCCAGCGCCACACATACAGGGCTTTGGCACTTGTTTGTTGGTTTGAATCAAACGGAAATGTGAGATGACAAGAAAACACTTTATGGAAAGATGAAATGTTCAGAAGAAAAACTGCAGTGAAGCCCTCTCTGGTTGTCCCTGCTGTGGTTTGCCACAGCACTTGTGACACCTGAAAGCTGGTATTAATGGTCTGCTACCGTCCTTCTCAGCACCCCACAGCTACTCTGACAGCTTTGTTACACACTCAGAATGACTTCTCCAGGTATCATCTGTTGATCATCACCTCCTGATAGAAAAGACTAGGTAGGTTCAGTTTTGCTTAGTGAGGCTATTTTCAAGAATTCAATAATGGTTCTAGAATGTGTCCTGCATATTCTTCCATTTCTCCAGAAATTCTTTCAGCTTAAATATTGCCTAAGACCACAGCTTGAGCATCAGGCAAACAGACCTGGCTTCAATCTCAACTGGGTCTCCTTAGGAAAGCTATTTAATCCTCTGTATGCATGTACTTCTGCATACATGAAGTGGAGAAAATAATAATACTTATACATAACAGAGTTTCCGAGAAACGAGTGAGGTTAAGTGAGAATTAAATACAATTAGATAGCCTGCTATACACTTAACAAAAACGCCTGCCTTAAGTATCAATAAATATGAACTATTATTTTTAGTACTAAGTTACTACAAATATCCTTCACAGTTTGCCAATGCTGTATTTCTGACATGCCAGTATTAAAAACTATGCAGAAGACTAAGGAGTACTTTCCCGAAGACTAAAGATTACATTCATATATTAAACTTAATAGACTCATATATGAAATCTATAAATTCAAGTCTTTCATTAATAAAAGCTCTCCTCAAATTCTGCTACCTGGACAAGAACCACCCACCCATGGACTCACTCAATAGAAAGCCAAACCATGCGACATGTGGCAGGAACAATTTAATATTGATCCTCAAAAATGTGACAAATACTAGTGTTCACATTTCTTTATGACTATTCAATTTGAGTTTATAGGTTATTTTAAAAAAGCAGAATACAAAATTGTAACTACATGACTTCAGCTATAAAAAACTACATTGGCACGTGTTTAAGTCTCAGTAAACGGTTACTTTTGTATCACCATTTCCAACTGTATAGCTCATGTTTTATTCTGTTTAATACTTGACTGCCACCTACTTGACTATAAACCCTCGAGGGCAGGGACCATGTCTTTGGGGCACATTACACAAGTATGAGAGCAAAGGCTAAGAAAAATGTCTGGTTAAACAGGTAAGAGATCCCTAATTTTGTGGAGGTGGAAAAACTGTAGGTACAGCTTTTATAATCCCTCTATTTGCTATTTCATTAATGGCACTTAAATTCTGTATCAGAAAAGAAATATTTAAAATTTTTATTTGCCTACACAGCGTTTGGCTTGAAGTGGTAAAATCACATTAACAAGTCATTTACAAATAAATCATCAAATATTAAAACTTGCCCAGTACCTTCTTCTATACTGAAAAACAAATGACAGGGAAAGGTACAGGAGAAACGTCTCTTTCCCAGCAGTGGTTCTCAACTGTGGTCTCAAAGGTTGCCTTGCATGCTCCTCTGATTGATCAAAATCCAGAATACACTTCCATCTAGGTGACTACCTGCTCAACACAAAAACAAGCCAAAAAGGAAGACCCGCTCCACTCTGACTTGGCAGCCAAAAAGAAACAAATCACAAAAAGCGACCTTGAGAACATGAAGCATAACAGCCAATTCCTTAAAGATTTGGAGATACGCTTCCTCATCCAACACTAACTTCCTTCTATGCCAAGTTGAAGACTAGGAGCCTCCCTTACATAAAAGCTAAGAAGCAAAAGAACACGGAAAACGTCCCTTAAAAATATGTCCAATAATAGGTCCTTCTTACCTTTCCTTCTGCTTTCTCACCCCACTTCATGCCATTCCCTCGATCCCATTCTGCCAGTGGGCCTTAGCAGAAAGGCAGGTCCAGTTACAAGACACAATTTGAGTAGTATGGAAAAGTTTTTCCAGAACCACTTTATTAATAAAAATTAAAAAAAAAGAAAACTGCAAGGAGTCCTTGCTTTGCACAGCAGCACTATGCGTGAATTATGGTTACAAGTACAAGTTTCTCACACCACTGTTCCAATGATAGCGACCACAGTGACATTTTACAAATATGGATAAAGAGGGAACGGACCAACAAAGAGGAAAGTGCAGCAAATAAATGAAAAGTAGTGAAATTCAAATATAGAGTTATAGGAAAAATAGCTGGCTGTTAGAATGGTGACACCACTGTCACTGGAGAGCCTATGTAAGCAGCCCAAGTACATTAGTGAAGGTGAGTTTATCAACATAAATGGGGACTGTGGCCGTGACAAAAAGGATGGAGATGCCCCAGAGCAAGTTATACCAGTGAAAATGTTCACACTAAGGGAAAAATCGGAGCTGCTTCACAACACTGGAAGCACACAGGTAAAATGTTGGAAGTTGATGCAAATTGAGCAGTATGACACTTTGCCATGACTTTAGAAAAAGATATTTGCTCCTTATATTATATGACGAGAGGACAAGTATTAGTCAAAATGCTTTTGATATTTTTTCCAAGAAGTAAGTTTCTGATACTTTAAATTACAATGTGCTAAACGGTTGTTTTACTATTTGTTCATTTCCCTGTATATTTAAAACCAACAATAAGAGAGTCTGACATTTGACACTGACGATGTTTAAGGGTCATTAAATAATCAGAATTTTTCTCATCAATTGTTAAGACCACTTTGCATGGTTTCCGCTTGCAAACTGATTTTACAGCCTCACACTACCATGCCAAGGCCTGCCTGTACTTCACGTTGCAGAGCACCCACACCTGCCAAAGCTCTTTCACCTGCCTCTAACCAAGGACTGACTGAAAGTAACTCCAGCAGGGATGCTTCTCGTTTCTTTAGTAACAAGCCAGAAGCACTACAAAAGGACAAGGAAATAGTTAAGTACTGAAGAGGAGAGACAGGTGAGGCAAGAAAGAAAAAACATGTGATAAAGAGTGTGGTGTTTTAAAAGATCTAAAGTACTTTTTTGTATTAAAAAAACAAAGTAATGTTACTTTGCTGAATTCTTGTAATTCAGATTCTAAGGATTAAATGACATAATGTCCAATCTGCAGTATAGAGTCTGGCATGTAGCAGACATTTAAATGTTCCCATCCTACAGCTTCACAAGGAGGGTTGAAGAACTGTGAAGTTGAAAAGGGGAGAGCTTTTCAACTTTAATTATTTCATATTATCTTGGAGAATTTCAATACAGCTTTTTTTTCTTAGTGAATGGAATAGTATTTTTAATTAGGCATGAAGAGATGCACATTATATGCAGTTTTTTTTTTCATGTCATAAGTATTTTCCACATTAGAGCACATTACACTTCATTAGCACTGTTTCATGGCCTCTGAATCATTCATGAAATACATCTAACATCATTTTCTTAACCATTTTTTTTGTTTCATGGTTACGTGGCCTTCTATTCTTGACTGAGTATACGTTATGAACATGTTTCAGTTCCTAATACTTAGTTACAAACTGCTTTTCTAAAAGCAGGCAGCAGTCAATATACTCTCTGTTGTTTCTGAATAGCCCATTCTGTGCTCCAAATGAAAACTAACATTCCAGAAGTTCTCCCCTTTTCAACTTCACAGTTCTTCAACCCTCCTTGTGAAGCTTTAGGATGGGAACATTTAAATGTCTGCTGCATGCCAGACTCTGTACTGCAGATCGGACATTATGTCATTTAATCCTTAGAATCTGAATTACAAGAATTCAGCAATCATCTAGGCCTACCTTTCATTCATTCAGTCAGTCATTCAACAACAACAAGTAGTTCTGAGTGTCTACAAAGTGTCAGGTGCTGGTAACACAGTAGTAAGCAGAACTCCCTTAGAATGCTCAGCCTGTCACAAAAATACTCCCAATCTTAAAAAAATGATCACTCCATTTCTGAATTACTTGGTAATAAAGCCTTCTAATGGCTTCCACTATGCTTCAAATAAAGTGCAAATTCCTTCCATGGCCCACAAAGACTCACCTCATGGTCTATCTCTGCTATATCATCCCCTCCACATCCTAGGCCTCAGCGTCCATTTTAGCCTTCTAAGCCCCTTCCACCTGACGGTTTTCCCCTCTGCTCATCAAAATATCTTGCCCTTTCCTACTGTTTGTTTAGGTCTTAGCTTCAATGGCACCTCCTCAGGGACTTTCCTGGCCACTCCATTTAAAAGTTGTCCAATATTATCCTCTATCTCACCTCAGTTCATTTCTTTCATAGTATTTATCATGTGGGTTTAGTCTGTTCGCCACCATATCAAAGGGCTATCACATTGCCCAGTGTGCCAAATGAATCAAATTATTTGTCTTTAGCTGGAATGAAATCTAACTTCCTTGAAACTTTTACCCATTGATCCTAATTTTACCCTAACTACACTGGAAAGAAAAGTATACTTCTGCATGTGTACCATACTTTAACAAAATACGTTTTACAACCACTGTTCTTTTGTTAACTCCAGCACTCACCTGTTTTTAGCAACTGCTACTGTTGGTGACTTCAGAGATAGTATCAAACATCAATTAAGGGCACAGAATTTTATGTTACACTGTCTGGGCTGGAGTCTAAGCACCAACACTTACAGACACCAAATAAACAGATCTCCACTGTGTGACTTTGGACAAGTTTTCTACCCTCATTTGGAAAACTGGGGTAATACTTCCACTGTTTGTCAGAATTAAATGAGATGACTTACGTGAAGAGCTTACACGTGTTCCTGGCACAGGACTGTTAACTGTCAAAATCATTACTGCTGTCTCACCAGCTAGAGAGGAAAACTCCTTGAAAGCGGTAATACATTCCTATCTTAAAACTCAGCTTACACAAGTTTCAACAAGTCTAGA
This sequence comes from Phataginus tricuspis, assembly GCA_029783875.1. Classification (NCBI taxonomy): domain Eukaryota; kingdom Metazoa; phylum Chordata; class Mammalia; order Pholidota; family Manidae; genus Phataginus; species Phataginus tricuspis. The sequence continues at coordinate 98,836,177 of JAQQAC010002837.1, forward strand.
TTTAAAACCTGCATCCACACGTCTGGCTAAAGTGCCCATTCTACATCTTTCCACACACCCTGAAAGTAGCACTCTCCCGATTTATCCTAATATTCATTTTATTGTCTCCACCCCGACCCACGTGAGCATGACTATCGCGTTCACTGTTATCTCCAACACCTGTAACAAGAACGTTTGATAATTAAAGGAAATTCCTCTGAGCCTCTATTTCTCCTGTGAGGTTTTTAAAAAAGTATTTATTGTCTGCCTCTTTCCACTAACCCACGACGAAAACTTAGGCAGCAAATCCCTGTCTTGTTCACTGCTGTGTCTAGTATCCCTTCCTGAATCTGCCATAACACAGACCTCAAAATATTTCTTACAGTTTTTTGCTGTTGTGGTTCTTGGTTTTGTTTTGTGTGGGGTTTGTTTTTTGGTGCTAAAATGTGGTAATTCTCGTAGATTCCTAAGAAATTAAACGCAGCTGTTTGTGATCATCAACATACCCAAGCCTAGAAGAAAGTTTGCAAACAGAAAAAGCAAATTAGTTATTCAGTGAATGAATGAACGGATATGTGATTTTCCGAGATTACTAAAAGATAAAACAGAATGACACCATCGTCTCGGACAGGCGGGGTGTCGTTCCCTTCCCCTCGTGTCTCTCCGGGGTCCGGGTAGGAAAGACAACGCCCTGACAAGAGGCCCTGCGGGGGCCCGGGAGCCCCGCGATCCCCCCCCAGAACTGGTGACCGATGACCCGAAGACGGTTCCGCGCGCAGAACCGGAAGAAGTCCCAGGGCAGAGAAGCCACCACGGACTCGGGGGCAGACTCGGGCACGCCAAGCTCCCCGCCCGACCGCCCCGCACTCACCACCAGCGAGGCCACGAACCCGGGTTGATCCATAGCCCACAGACACCGTCGAGGTTGTAATAAGAGTCAGTAGGGACGGGTCTCAGCCGCACACCTGGGCGCCGCCATATTGGAGGCGGGGCTGTGTGGTCCCAGCACTTCCGCGGCCACGTGAAGCGCAGCCACAACAAGTACACGTGCATCCCGTGCCGGGAGCCAGAGGCGCGCCGGGAAGGGGGTGGGGCTTGGGGTGGGGCTTAGGGGACGGGGGTCGAGTCAAGTCTCGCGACTCTTCTCTGCTTCCGTTTTTTGCAAGTCTTGACTGGACTAGATGAAGGGACTCTGGCGAACAGATAAGCCTCGGCGCGGAGCCGGGCGGTGAGGCCAGATGAAGTTTAAGGTATAAACCCCAGAGAGGCGTGGACATAGTGGAGGGAGGGGCCACGGAGGGCCAGGACTAGTTTCGGAGGAGGTTGTGGTTTCCAATCAATGATTTCTTTGCGGTTTATCTCTACACATTTTGTATGGATTTCTATAAAACAGACTCAATAGTAGAAGGCTATTAAATAAAAATGTAGAAAACATCAAAGACTGCAATGGAAGGGGGGATGAAGACTTGATAATATGGTGAATGTTGAAACCACAATGTTGTTCATGTGAAACCTTAATAAAATTGTGTATCAGTGATACTTTTAAAAAAAGAATATCACAGCACAGTGAAAAATATATAGAGAAAAAACTTTAAAATTTTTCTTATTTGAGCTAAAAAGTAGCATTTTCCGCTTTTCCTCGCTGGTAGTTATTGCACCTAATATTATGTACTTCAGTTATTTACTTGCTCATATTGTTCACTGCGATACCAGTATGCACACCTTGAAGTACTTCATTAAGTACTTGGTAATACGTTTCTTGGAGGGGACCTGCTTTCACAGGTATAAATACCTTCTAACTTTCCATATATTAAGGGCCAAATACATCTGAGTCATGGTGCTATATAATTGATAGACATTTTCTCACTTAGTACAACCACCTGTAAGGTAAGCACCGTATTATCTTCATTTTACAAAAGATCCTGATGGTCCAAGAGGTTCAATAACCAACCTAAAGCTGCAGAGAACACGGCAGATCAAGGCTTGACATTTTATTTAGTGCCCTCATCCCTCCTCCAAACCCTTGCAACAGCCTTAGCAGGCATCTTCTCTGCCTTTCTTAAATCCATTTTTCATATCACTGCTAGAATCTTTATTTTCCTCCAGATGAGATGATCTAGAAATGACTAGCAGGGTTTCAAATTCTGAGCTATCACCTAATAAGAGATTTGGACATAACTTCTCTAAGATTTCCTCCTTTGTAAATAAAGTAGGGACAATGATGTAACTTCTTCATTTGGTACTATTAGAGTCTAAGTGAGATAACGCATGCACATTCATAACAGTTCCTTGTTCACAGTAATTGCCCTCTAAAGATGAGAGTAATATCACTCCCTTGCTTTAAATGACCCCCTTTTGCTGTCCCGGCGAGACAGTCCAATCCCTTAGCATGGTACTCATCTCTCATCTGGTGTCTCCTGTCAGCCTTTCCACTGGCTGAATTACTTGCAGACAGACAGACAAGCAGGCTGGACTACTCCCAGACAAAAAAAAAGCCTCCTTATTTTGTTCTTGTTTTTACCTCTACCCAGAACCCCTTTCCCTATGCTGCCCGCAAAACATTGCTCCTCTCCTGTTTGCTACATGGCACTCGCCACAGACCATGTCAAAACATGCTATTTCATTTCCTCCATGCCACCAGGAGAATCTGTAACATGGCTGTTTGTCCCCTTTAAAGGCTCATATAACTAGGGCAGTCCCACCCACTATAGTCTCCCTTTTGATTACCTCATAATCAAATGATGAGGGATCTCAATTACATCTGCAAAATGTCTTTGCCATATAATGCAACATAATCATTACAGCAATACTAACAGGTTCTACTCATACTCAAGGGAACCAAGTATGCAAAACATACCCTTTAGGAGGCAGGAATCTTGAGAACCATCTTAGAATTCTGCCTACCACACTTTTCTATAAGCCTTTGCTGGCAGCTCCCTCAAAGACCATCAGGGTTCTCTCAATAAGTTTCATTAATATTTTGCTCAAAGTCATCTTTCATCTACTACCTGCTGCCAAAGCCACTCCCATAATTTAGATGTTTGATACAGCACCACCCCAATTCCAAATTTCAGAATCTATACTGGTGATCTACTGCTGAGTAACAAACTATCCCATCACTTATAACAATAACAAAAAACTTTTATTACCTCAGTTTCTGTGGGACCAGAATCTGGGAGGGGCTTAACTAATCAGTTGTTTCAGGGTCTCTCATGATGTTGCAGTTGAGGTATCTGCTCGGGCTATATCTGAAAATACAGGATTGCTTGAGTGTCCTCGTGATATGGCACCTGATTCCCCTAGAGTGAACAATCTATGAGTGAACAATCTATGAAAGAACAAAACAGACTGCAGTATCTTTAATGACCTGGCCTCAGAAGTCACTCAGTTATCATTCCTGCAATAGCCTATTGGTTACACAGGTTATCCTTATTTATTATAGGATTGTACCACATAAGGCATAAATAACCGGGAGGTGAGGATCACTGAGTGCCACCTCGGAAACTGGCACCAATCAGAGAAATGCAACTACAACCACACACTCACTAGAGTGGCTACAATTAAAAAGACCAAAAAGACCAGTGTTGTTGGCAAAGATAAAGAGCAACTAGAACTCTCATACATTGCTTTTGAGAGTGTGATATGGTGCAACCAATGCCCCTCTTTTAATTTGTGATATTTTTAAAACTTTCCCCTCTAGTTAAGTCCTCCCCAAATGATTCTTCTCCTCTCCCCCTGGCATCACAATGCCCCTCTTAACTATTTATCCAAGAGAAATGAAAACATGTGTCCATACAAAGACTTTTACATTATTGTACAAAGTAGCTTTATCCATAATAGGCAAAAAATGTAAACAACCCAAATGTTCATCAACTGGTGAATGGAAAAGCATAGATGGTACATCCATATAATGGAATATTATTCGGCAATAAAAATAAATGAACTACACATGTAACAACATGGATTAGTCTCAAAATATTTTGTAAAGTGAAAAAAGATTTTTAAAACTATGTATTTGTGATTCCACTTACATGAAATTCCAGAAAAGAAAAAAGTATGGTGACAAAGCAGATCAGTGGTTTCCAGGGGGGGCTGGGGTGGGGGTAAAGAGCTGATTACAAAGACACCACAAAAAACCATTTTGCAGTGACAGAGATATTCTGTATCATTATTGTGGTGGCCACTGCTTGGGTGCATACCTTTACCAAAATATATTAAATTATACAATTTAAATGGGCACATTTTACTGTATGTAAATTATACCTCAATAGAGTTGATTAAAATATAATCACTTTATCTTACAGGACAATGATGATTGCATGATCCTGGCATATAGAAAACATTAAAATTTATTCAGTATTTTAAGGTGAATTAAGCACTTTATGATACATACTATATATGTATCATATATATAGTATGATGTGACTTCTGAGGCCAGGTCATTAAAGACATCATAAGAAAAAAATGGATCTTATTTCCAATTACTAATGACCTTGGAAGTTTTAAATACAACTCCTTTCCTAGGAGAAAATGTAACCAAACTACTGATTTTGAGATAATACTTCCTTCAGGCTAAAATTAAGCAAAAATTCTTGTCCTCTTCAATGTATTTGTCTTTAACTTTGTAAGGAAAAATTCTGTTGATGCCATTTTCTGATAACATGGAGGGTAACACAATTCATCACGTACCTTTTGGAATCAAGGGAAAATGTCATATATTCTCTCCTTTTGTACAAAGTAAAAGCTTCATCAAGTATTTCACAATGGCACCAGAAGCCCTTTAGGAAATACAGATATTACAAACCTGGGAACTCCTTGTCATGAAATGCTAGCAGAAAGATCCGTTACCACTTGTGCATAGTTTTTAAATAGAGTATTTCAATGTCCCCACATAGTAGGCAGAGTATGTCCTCAAATCTCCCATTTTAAAAGATACAGGAAATGAGGTATGCACTGATTTGCATTAAACATGTGCTAGTATACTAATACTGTTGTCTTCTTCAATTAAATCTACCACTATGAGCCAAGTTTACTTTTAAACAAGTTATAAAATCTTAATAGCATTTATAAAAATTAGCAGAAGATCAAAAACACACATCTAACTAAGAGGAAGTGAAGGACATATTCTTTAGCCAGGACTAGGCCCAAGGTCTAAGCTCCTAGTATTGATCTTCATTGAAAAATAAGTCAATAGTTTGAATCATTTTCAATAAAAATATTCTTGGAAGTATTTTTCCATCTGTAAAGGATAGCAAATATATACAATGGAAAGGAAGTCAAATGGAAAATGTAAAAGGCCTGTTTTAAAGGCGAGTTTTCCTTTTAAGTCAATCAAGAATATACTTGTCATAAACAACAACAAATGTTGGCAAGGATGTGGAGAAAAGGGAACCCTCCTACACTGCTGGTGGGAATGTAATTAGTTCAACCATTGCGGAAAGCAGTATGGAGGTTCCTCAAAAATCTCAAAATAGAAATACCATTTGACCCAGGAATTCCACTCCTAGGAATTTACCCTAAGAATGCAGCAGCTCAGTTTGAAAAAGACATATGCACCCCTATGTTTATCGCAGCACTATTTACAATAGCCAAGAAATGGAAGCAACCTAAGTGTCCATCAGTAGATGAATGGATAAAGAAGATATGGTACATATACACAATGGAATACTATTCAGCCATAAGAAGAAAACAAATCCAGACATTTGCAACAACATGGATGGAGCTAGAGGGTATTATGCTCAGTGAAATAAGCCAGGCGGAGAAAGACAGGTATCAAATGATTTCACTCATATGTGGAGTATAAGAACAAAGAAAAAACTGAAGGAACAAAACAGCAGCAGACTCACAGAACCCAAGGATGGACTAACAGTTACCAAAGGGAAGGGGTTGGGAAAGGTGGGTGGGGTGGGAGGGAAAAGGGGATTAAAGGGCATTATGATTAATACACATGATGTAGGGGGGTCACTGGGAAGGCAGTATAGCACAGAGAAGACAAGTAGTGATTCTATAGCATCTTACCACACTGATGGACAGTGATTGTAATGAGGTATGTGGTGTGGACTTGATAATGGGGGGAATCTGGTAACCACAATGTTGCTCATGTAATTGTATATTAATGATGCCAAAAAATATATATATATATATATTTAAAAAAAAAGAAAAAAGAAAAGTCCTCACCAGACTGAGGTGAAAAAGAAAAAAAAAAGAAAGAATATACTTGTCATGTGGCTTTGTGTTTCTATTTCAAATCAGTGAGAAAAAAATGATCCTTTCAGTAAGTGATTTTGGGACATTCAAAATATTTTCAGACAGATAACCATTTAGAAGAGAACAATGTTTTAATGTGTTATCCCTGTCTCATATTTTACCTCCAAAAACAGTCCCAAATAGATTAAAATTTTTATTTGATATATTAAACTATTAAAATACTAAAAGAAAAAAGGAAACATTTTAATATTCTTGAGGTAAAGAAGCAGGTTCTATGAATGAATTTTTTTAACTAGAAAAACATTTGCAGTATATACCACAACAATGAATTCTTAATACTTAATAGCTCCTATAAGTCAGTAAGAAAAATACCTTTACCAATGGAAAAAATAGGCAAAGTTCACAAAGGAAGAAATGCAAATAGCTGATAAACACGTGAAACATTTGAAATTCATGAATAACACCAAAATGAAAATTAAAACAACAATAAAGCATGCTTTTTATCTCATCAAGCAGGCAGACACTTTTTTTTTAGAGAGAGTCATAGCAACTTTTCTGTTGAGCAATAAGACAAGATGTATCAAAACCCTAAAAAATGTTCTTTATCCTAAAATACTCCACTTACATTGTACTCTAAGGAACTATATTTAAAAATCCATGGAAATATGACTATAAGGATATTCATTTTATCATAGCAAAGGAAGAATTTTTATACAACCAAAAATGTTCATCAGTGTATGACTGAGATACTTTAATAGTGCCCATATGTAGGTATTTAAAACCATGATGTAGAAGATTGTATTTAATGATGCAGAAAGATGGTAAACATAAAAATGGTTGCACACAAGCACATGCATATGCTGGTTTTTCTCAAGTCCCAGAAGACCCATTCCTACTTTCTCTGCCTTAATCTCTGTCGTAAATAGCTGACCCCTAGGAACTGCCTTGTGGTTTCCAGCTGGGTTTGGCCAATGAAAATCGTGGGCAAATCTGAGGATGGCAGGAGAAAGAGGTCAGGGTGTTTCTTCTCTGCTCCTTCCCTGCCTCAACCCAATTCTGGCAGGTGTTGTGCCCCTCTACAATACTGCTGCTATGAGGCAGCCATCCCTCTCTGACTCCCCTTCTCTTTGGCCTCTGGTAACACCTTCCCTTACTTCTTCAGGTCAAGAGATGGTATATGGCTTCCCATTATTGTAGGGCCTGGCTGTCCTTCATACCTAATTGATTTTCTTAACACTGACCACAGTTCTTTTCAAGATCCCAGTTGAGTGTCCTCTATCAGTTGCTAATACTCTGATTGACAGAAGACAATATAATTCAATTTTTGTAAACATATCCATTTTAGTTATCTATTGCTGCATAACAAACTAACCCAACACTTATCAGCTTAAAATAACAAACATTTGCTACCTCAGAGTTCTGTGTGACCAAAAATCTGGATATGGCCTAGTTAGGCACAGCTGGCTCAAAGTCCTTGATGAGACTGCAGGCTGTCAGCCGGGGCTGTGATCCCATCTGAAGGCTCAAATGGAGAAGGACCCATTTCTGTGCTCACGTGGCTGTTGGCAGGATCCAGTTCCTCACAGGATGTTACTTGAGAGGCTCAATTCCTCACTGTTGACTGGAGGCCTCCCTTGTTCCTCACCACAAGAGCCTCTCCCTAGGGGAGCTTTCAACACGACCACTGGCTTTTATGAGAGTGAGCAAGCAAGAAAGACTGAGAAGGAACACCCAAGATGGAAGCCACAGACTTGCAACCTAATCTCTGGGGTGACATCCCATCACTTCTGCCAGTCCACACTCAGGGGGAGGGAATTACAAAAGAACATGCGTACAAGCAATCACTGGGGGCAATCTTAGAGGCAGTATGTAACTTGCAAATGCACAGAAAAAAAAATTTGTGTGACTGTTACCTTTGGGTACGTTAAAAATGATCTTCGCTTTCTTTTTGCATTACTGGCCATTTCCAACAAATAATTACTGCTTCTGTGATTATTGTCATCATATAAATCTTTTGTTGCTGACCTATCTGTAGCTGACAATCATTCATATGACACTCTTTATTATCTTAACCTTTTCCATAAGCAAGTTGATATAAACCTGCCTAGACTTTAGAAAGAGTGAATCAATTTTCTGCCACGATTGGGTTTTGTTCAATATTTGACTCAATATGAAGCTCTGGCTAGGTTTCCACATATATAAAAATAATCAAGATGAAATTTGCTCAGCTAATTTTTACATTCTCTGACAAAGATCCCCACTTTATTAGACATGGAAATTATCCTAAAACCTGTGCACTGTGCATTTACTGCCCATCATTTTGGCAAGCCTGTCACATTGAAATAGAACACAGAAGTGCCCTTGCTGTAATTGCTCCCCTTTGTTGAAGTGGCAACAGATAACTATAGGTCACCCTTGTGACACAAGTGACGAGAGCAAATGATTTTTCTCAGCCACTGACGATTGTTATAATCAAGGCCAAATTGAGCAATTTTTTATTTGCAGTACAGGAAATGATGGGAAAACACAAATGGGGTTCATGATCTACCCATTATAGGAAATTTAAGCAAAAGAGTCCACCATGAAACCCAGTCTCTGGCTAGGCATAAATAAGAATTTGGATTTATGTTAATTCCATGAGCAAGTACTGAGCACCTATTGTGTGTATGTATAGGCCCTGTTTTATTTTTATACACATCTTGCCCTCCCAACTTTGTTTTTTAGGATGATTCCCCAGTTCTTACAATCTTCTGGGTTAAGAAGCCTGCACCTTATTTATCCTTGATGCTCAAACCAATACCCAGACCTTCAGAGATAGCCCTCCTCTCCTCTCCTTTCTCTCTGCAAGAAACCCAGGTTTAGGCCTTCAAAAATTATAACCTAATGGCTGAACAGTCATAAAAACCTTCTCCTGACTGCACATCCCCCTCCCCAGTTCAGCTAGACAGCTCTGCATGAGTAAAATTAACTGCAAGCACTTTACACACAGGCCTATGTAAATGACTGACCATCTTCCTATTCACTTTCTCACTTAATCCAAACTGCCACGCTATTACTTAGATATTATAATTGGGCCTGGACTCCTGATTTCTGAAAGGAAAACAATAAAACCCACAAGGAAGTCCTTGTCACTTTGGAAGACAGGTTGGCAATTTCTTACGAAGCTGAACACAGTCTTAACATATGATTTTGAAACACAGACTTTGGAATTTACTAAAAGTAGTTGAAAACATGCCCACACAAAAGCCTGCACATGGATGTTTACAGCAGTTTTACTCATAATTACCAACACTTGGAAGCAACCAACATGTCCTTTAGTAAGGGAATGGATAAATTGTGGTGCATTGATTGAGACAATGGATTATTATTCAGCAATAAAAAGAGAGAAGCTATCAAGCCATGGAAAGACATATTGGAAACTTAAATGCATATTACTAAGTGAAAGAAGCCAATCTCAAAGGCTACATGCTGAATGATTCCAATTCCATGACATTCTGGAAAAGGCATAACTATGGAGATAGTAAAAAGTTCAGTGGTTACCAGGGGTTGGAGGAGGGAGCAACGAATAGGCAGAGCACAGAGGATTTTCAGGGCAGTGAAAATACTCTCTGGGATACTAAAATGATGGAAACATGCACAATACCAAGAGTGATTTACCTAATGTAAACTATAGACTCTGGATAATAATGGTGTTTTGATATAGGGTTATCAAATGTAACAAATGTATGACTCTCATGGGGGATGCCGATAGGCTGGGGAAAGTATGCAGGGAATATACAGGAACTGCACTTTTTGCTCAACTTTGCAGAACCCTAAAACTGCTGCCAGTGAACTGTATACTTAAAGTGGTTAAAATAGTCATTTTTATGTAATGCATGTTTTACCACCATAAATTGGAGGTAGTCCATATTTACTGCATTTCATTTCAAAGATGAAATATGTCTTAGTCTCACAAAAAAGACGGTGTGCAACATTTTTTAATCAACCTATAATCAAAGTTCTCCCTACCCATTTAAAGCCATTTTGCTTTAAAGAGTTGCTGGAGAGAAGGAGACAAGAATGAATGAAGAGCTCTATTACACACCAGAGGGCCCTAGATGATTCCCTATTCTTCTGAGCTACCAGCATGTGCCGCAAATACACACTTTAGGCTTAATGCTACAGGCCGAACATTAAACTTGATCGGTCCTAAGTGAAACTGCTTAGAGTTCAAAAACCACTGGAAAAAAGGTGAGCTAATACCTTTGTTTGGTTCATTTCTCAGTTTCAATGCTGCTGACATGGTAAAATGGCCACCATTCCCCCATATAATTATAAGAGAACATGTTACCACCTGTAAAGTAATGTGTTACTCAGGTGCAGCCCCACATCCTCTGTAAATTCGTTTTGTGCCTCCTACAAGTTTTATTTCTCAGCAGACATTTTATATTTTTACCTTTACCCTGAGCAGTCTGGCCCCTGACTATTGATTGCTTCAACTTCACAGCCTATCAGTCACCTTTGTTTGCTAAGGAAGTGTTAGCAACACTCAGCCACTTGGTCTCTTGGGTAAGTTGAAGTTGTCCATACCTTCAGTCTCAGGGACTCTACATATGCCTCACACCCATTTCCACATTTGTCCTTCTTAGTTAACCTTTGCTGAGGGCTTAACTTATGGTTTCCTCAGAGGTTTTCTTTTCTTCACTCTACTCTGGCCAGCTTTCTCTAGCAGCATCACCCTTTGTCTCCAGAACTTGTCACAATGTGTCATTCTATATCTGTAGGCTCATTTTTTAATATCCATCTCTAGCACAGGAATATAAAATCCATGAAGACAGGGACAATGTCTATCAAGTTCACCACTGTGTACTCAGTGCCAGACACACAGAGTGGCCTCTGATGTGGCCAGAATGAAGGGAAGAGAGAGAGAGGAAGGAGACCATATGACACGATTCCATCTTCAGTTCCATAACAAAGCTAATACATACTGAGAAGGGTTAATAGGTACCCAACATTCCTTGAGACCAATACCAAAGGATTTGTAATGCTACTGAAATATTCAGGTTGTCCTTTCCCCCAGAAAGCTATGTCTCCTATATTTTGGACACTTGGAAAACAAAGGATGCCAATTTGCAGTAGGTGTTCTGGGAAGAGAGCATGTGGAATCCACACAGCAGTCTCTATCCTAATTTCCCTGATCCTGCCTTTCCCAGAGTTCACTGCCATCAGACTGTCATGATATCATTTCAAGAAGTAAGCTCCCTCAGAAACACAGCTGAATCCAAATGAGGACGATGAGAAATCAGTTCTGTTATCACCTTGAGGGCACTAGACTGGCCATTGCACTGGAGCAGCTAACCACATCTCTTTTTAAAAGTCATTATCATGATCAGTGAGACTATTTGCACAAATAAAGTGAGAAGATCAAAGAGGAACCTAGATTTTTATATTAGTAAATCTGGATAAAGCATGATTAAAAATAAGTTTCAAAAAGAGGGACTGCTCTCCTTTTCTCCACTATTGTGATGGGTGCTGCTGATGCTATTCCTTGCCATGTCCTCTCACAAGACTTTCAGGGACAGTGGTTCCTGCACAAGAAACAAAATCAGAATTGTCTCAATCCCCAGTGGATTTGGATGAAAACTGGTAATAAAATCGGGCACAAATCCAAGAGGAAACATTGGAGAAGAACCAAGCTGGGTCTATAAGGAATCATATATGAGATGGCACACGTATTTATGCTATACCAAAGTCACGTGCTCTTACCATCTCGCTCTATAAACATTGCTACTATCAGATAACAAGGTGTGCTTTATGGGGAAATTATTTTTTTGTTTCTATGCTTCTGCACTAGTCTGTTGATTCAGTAATAAATATGTGAAATCTTTTGCCTGAAAAAAAAATGTGCAAATACAGTTGCCTAATCCTTCTGAAACAAAATAATTTTTCTGCACTGTTTTAATTTTAAAGTCTTCTCCTATATGATTTGTAAGTTACCCTCAGTTAGTACTCAGTTACGTGCTTATACAACAATGCACAGTATGTTTACTTTATGCTTGCATATAATTTTTTTTATGAAAAATAGGCAAAACTACTTCTGTCATGTTGATAAACTATGTTTCAACATGTTATCAACAACAAAAGGAGATGATATATTATGCTGCTCTTCTTTTCCCCTCTATTTCTCCTTACTTCTAAGAGAGTCCTCCAAAAGAGAGCAGAAATGGACAAGAAAATTGGGACAGGATTTATGATCAAGATTTTGAGTCAATTATAAATAATGATGAAATTTGGTTGAAAATATATTTCTAAAATGCATACTGTGCACACCTCAACATAATAACGGCCATATATGACAAACCCACAGCAAATATCCTACCTTACATGGAAAAGCTGAAAGCTATTCCTCTAAGATCAGGAATGTGACAAGATGCCCACTCTCACAACTTTTATTGAACAAAAGCCACAGCAATCAGACAAGAAAAAGAAATAAAAGGCATCCAGATTGGTAAGGAAGAAGTAAAACTGTCACCATTTGCAGATAACATGATGCCATATATAGAAAACCCTAAAGACTCCACCAAAAAAACTATTAGAGCTAATAATTGGATTCAGTAAAATTGCACGGTATAAAATCAATGTGCAGAAATCAGTTGCATTCCTATATGCTAATAACAAACTAGCAGAAAGAGAAATCAAGAAAATAATTCCATTTATAATTGCATCAAAAATAATCAAATACCTAGGAATAAATCTAAGGGGGTATAAGACTTGTACTCTGAAAACTGTAAGACACTGATGAAAGAAACTGAAGAAAGAAGACACAAATAAATAGAAAGCTGTCCCATGCTCACAGATAGGGAGAATTAATATTGTCAAAATGGCCATCCTGCCCAAAGCAATTTATAGATTCAATACAATCCCTATCAAAATTCCAATGGCATTTTTCAATGAACTAGGACAAAGAATCCTAAATTTTTTGTGAAGAACAAAAGACCCTAAATGCCAAAGCAATCCTGAGAAAGAAGAACAAAGCTGGGGGTATTATGCTCCCCAACTTCAAGCTCTACTACAAAGCCACAGTAATCAAAACAATTTGGTACTGGCCCAAGAACAGACCCACAGATCAATGGAACAGAATAGAGAGCCCAGAAATAAACTCACATCTGTATAGTCAGTTATATGACAAAGGAGGCAAGAATATACAATGGGGGAAGGACAGTCCCTTCAGTAACTAGTGTTAGGAAAATCTGAGCATTACATGCAAGAAAATGAAACTGGATCACTGTCTAACACCATACACAAAAGTAGACTCTAGACATGAAACCATAAAACTCTTAGAAGAAAATATAAGCAGGAATCTCCTGAACATCAGCATGAGCAATTATTTTTTTGAATATGTCTCTGCAGGCAAGGGAAACAAAAGCAAAAATAAACAAATGGGGCTACATCAAACCAAAAACCTGCACAGCAAAGGAAACCATCAACAAAATGAAAAGGCAACCTAGTGTATGGTAGATTATATCCACTAATAATATATCCTCTAATGGGCTAATATCCAAAATATATAGAGAACTCATACAACTCAACACCAGAAAAACAAATAACCAGATTTATTAAAAACAAATAACCTGAACAGACACTTTTCCAAAGAAGACATACATATGGTGAACAGACACCTGAAAAGATGCTCCACATGACTAATCATCAGAGAAATGCAAATCAAAACCACAACGAGATATCAACTCACCCCATTCAGAATGGCCACTATGCAAAAGATAAGAAATAACAAGTGTTAGCAAGGATATGGAGGAAAGGGAATCCTCCTGCACTGTGGGTGGGAAGGTAAATTGGTGCAGCCACTATGGAAAGCAGTGTGGAGGTTTCTCAAAAATATATATATATAAACAGAATACAACCCAGTAATTCTACTTCTAGGAATTTATCCAAGAAAACAAAATCAATGATTTGAAAGGATACATGCACCCATATGTTTATTGCTGCATTATTTACAATAGCCAAGATATGAAAACAACCTAATTGTCCATCAATAAATGAATGGATAAAATGATGTGTTACATATATACAATGGAATAATATTCAGCCATAAAAAAGAAAAATCCTGCCATTTGCAACAACATGGATGGACCTAGAAGGTATTATGCTAAGTGAAATAAGTCAGGCAGAAAAAGGCAAATACCATATGATTTCACTTATGTGTGGAATAAACAAAACAAAACAGAAATAGACTCATAGACACTGAGAAGTGATTGGTAGTTACATGGGGGAGGGATTAGGGTGGGTGAAACAGGTGAAGATGATAAAGAGGCACAAAATCGTAATCATATATAAATTAGTGGCATGAAAGTAGGGCATACAGAATATAGCCAATAGTTCTGTAACACCATTTTATGTTGACAGTAACTACACTACTTCGGGTGAGCATTTAATAATGTAGATTACTGTCAAATCACTACATTGTATACTTGAAACCAATATAATATTTTATATCAACTATACTTCAATAAAAAACACACTGTATGCCTTTCTTCTTTCCCAGATATTCTGCAATTAATGAAAAATATACAATTAACAAAAAAATATAACCCTTTGTTTTAACAATGCATGCATTTATATATAAGTTTAGTGAATTTATCAATTGCTTTAGGCAGGAATTTGAGATGAGGGCCACTGCTTTATATGCACTGTGTTCTTATTGATCAAAGGATCACACAGGATATCCTGAGTGGATTCTTAACATCAGGCCTTGGACTGAACCAAGATCTGCCCTTGAAACAAATTAGGAGTCTTTTTTTCTCATAGTATTGTCTCGTTGGAAATGGCAAATTAAGGTACATGTGGAAGTTAGCATCTACCTTGCTTGATATAAAACCTCTAATTGTTGGGACCATGCTGAGAATGAAAGCAGCTTGAACTAAACTAGAATGGTCTAAAGGATTGGTGGGAAACTGAGGCCACAGTCTCTCCTTTCTAAGGGGAAACACCTATACCTTCCCTGTATGGCAGCTACACACATTCAGTGTAGGTGAGGAAGGCCAAAAGCTGGGAATTTGGGTAGCATTTGAGCCTCCCAATGATGCTGTGCATGTAGCCTTTTGTCCATCTAAAAAGTTAAGAAAAGATGGCATCAGGTAAAAGCTTCTGGTTTTCCCAAGTATGGTTTCCATTTAGAATCATAACTATTGCTTTGCTGATGCAAATATAGTAACTGAAGTCTTTTTTCTTTTGAAATGTGCTCTAATATTTTATGGTAATTTGTATTCTTCCAAAAATATTATTACCCTTCACAGGAGGATTTTCATCTGAGAGGAACACTATGTACAGATATGCAGATTATGCACTTGCATGGCTCCAAGAGACACCAATTACAACATAGTTTGTATGGATTTTTACATATTTTTCATTGTGCAACTCCAGGAGACAATAATTACACCACCTTCTACATAAGGGGCAACTCCTGGAGTTGTACAGTGCACAACCTGCACAGCCATAAAGGGCAGCCCTGGACCTACCTCATTCTCAAGTTTGTTAGCTCCAAAATGGACCCTGCCTTGGAGTAGAGAAAGCAAGGGTTTTGTAGTAAATGCTACTGATGCACTGCCCCATATCTCCTTGGCTCACCCAAGTTCACCTGTAGCTATGATAGACAGTCCCTAGAACATGGACACCATCCCAATTCAGGAATCGGTGTCTCTCAGCCTCTACCTGACTGCTCTCTCCTGCACCATGGGTGCACATGTGCTTTGCAGGCACAATCGAGATATGTAGGAAAATAAATGCCCCATAGGGAGATTTCATGCATTTTGCACAGTTTCTCAGAGGTTCCCCAGAGAGCTGAGTCTTAGTTGTCTACAGCGCCTACTGTTTTATGCATTCTTCATCACCTTTTTCCTCCTTCCTGTCTCACTTTCTACACTTTCTTCTTTGTGCTTCTGGGGATTGTCCCCACCCCCACCCCCAACCCTCCACATACACCTGAAAACTACCTGCATCCAAGTCTTTACTTTAGAAAAAACCCAAGTTAAAACATATGCTCTTAGGAATCAAATGGCCTTAGTTGATTTTGTAACTTGAGTGCAGTCTCAGAGCTAAACACTTGTTGAACAAATGAATGGATAATTCTTGCATAGAACAATGGGCTGCCTCCACTGATCAAGGAGGTGGGGACAAAAAGAACAAGTTAAGCAATGAGTTCTCATACCTCAAACTGCATGTGTGACATGACAGAAAACTCAACTGTCCCTCATAAATACAACAAAGCATACTTCATTCCAAATGCAAATGAATGCTGCTTTATAGAGCATTGACATATTACACATAGTAATTTTTAGTGAGGGTAAGAATAAGATACTTTGTAATTATGCTATAAAATGTCTCCATCCATCCCAAATTCCCTTCAACCTCTTAAAACACCTGCAAACACCCCTATTCTGATTTTGGACACCAAGACTTGAGATAATATAGGTTTGGAAAAAGTATGAGTGCATTCGCTTCCTAACCAGAGAAAGACATAAGACTCTGGGGACAAGAAATTATAAATCCATTTCTTTTTTTAAATCCATTTCTTTGTTCTTAAAAATCATTCCTTTATCTCTGAACCTCAACAAGGCTTTACTTTCTCTCTAATTAGTGGAGGAATACATGGGCAAAGGGTGTGAAATTAACACAGTGCATGCACAATCTCAATAAATAAACATGGAAACCTTTTCAGTGCACATCACTAGCTTCATTCAATTAGTGCAATGTTTAAACACTGCTGCATTGCATAACCTAACCTTTTAATTTGTGGAAAATTAAATGAAACAAGCAAACAAAACCTAAGAAAGCTTGACATTCTTCCTTTTCCAACAGAGTATTCAGCCAAACATGAAAGCGGTAGAATCTGTTTTCCAGAATCATCATTCCCATCTCAGAGCCCCTTCAGTCCTCATGGTCAATACCCATCCCTACCTGCTAGGACCATAATTTCCTCTTTGAAGTCAACTGATTGCCTGAAATGTTTTGCTGATAGCCAAGGCACAAAGAGTGGTTTAACACATTCATGGCAAACATGTTATAAAAGCCCTAACTTTGCCTTATTGTGCACATGGCAGACGTTACTAATCTTTTGCTGAAACACCATCACACTCCCTGTTAACAGACTGCTGCCAGGAACCAGCAGCAATCAGTCAGAGTTGGTACAAGAAAGTAATTCCTTCAATTAATCTTTACTGAGCTCCTACTATCTTTAACTCTAGGAATATAATGATGAATAAATAATGCCCCTGATGCCATGATACAGTGGTGAACAAAACAGATTAATATCCTAGCTTTTCCTGGAGTATTAGCATTTTATTAAGTGTCTTTAAAAGCAGAAAACTGAAAATTCAAAAGAATGAAACTCCAGGAGTAAATGGTATTTGGGGCTGCATACTCCACCAAATAACTGTGCTTGATAGTTTCATGTAAGCTTCCAGCTATAAGGTCAGCAATTCTAATACTTCATCATTAGGTCAATTATCTTATTATTGATAAAAATTCAGATACAGGAGAGGAAGGTAAATAAACTAAAGATATGAATTTAAAAAGATAAATAAAATTCCTTTCCCCTCTTTACTTCCTCCAAGATGTTGCATGACTATTATGTGCCAGATGCTAAGTTAGGTGTGGGGATTCAATGATGATTAAGCTTTATTCTCTGTCATTGTAATGTTCACAGTGCAATGAGAGATACGGCATAATAAGCGATGAACTCAGAATACTGTAGAATACCAAGGCCTGAGATCACCGTATCAACTGAATAAGCCAACCCTAGGATGCAATCAATCCACTGTAGAACTGTTGCAACAAATGCTTTGAAAGTAATGAACTACTTTTGTGATCTACTCCACAAATGGTTACCATCTTTCTTTTATTCTCTGGACATAAGAGACATCCAGACAACAGAGAGTTAAAACCTGTCCTGGTCCCTGATTTTAAACTTTATTGCAAAGCTATGGTAATCAAAACACCAAGGTATTGCATAAACACAGATGCACAGATCAATGGAACAGGACAGAGAGAAATAAACCCATGCAGATATGGTTGATTAATTTATGACAAAGGAGCCAAGAATATACAGTAGGGAAAAGACAGTCTCCTCAACAATGATAGAGGGAAAACTGGTCAGCCACATGCGAAAGAATGAAAATAGACCACTCTCTTACATCTTATACAAAAAGTAACTCAGAATGAATTAAAGACTTGAATATAAGACATGCAACCATAAATCTCCTAGAAGAAAACAGGCAGTAAACTCCTTGTCATAGGTCTTCTTGGTCACAAGTTTTTGAATTGGGCTCCAAAACCAAAAGCAACAAAAGCAAAAATAAGTGCAACTACAACAAACTAAAAGCTTCTGCAGAGCAAAGGAAACCATCAACAAAATGAAAGGAACCTATCAAATAGGAGAAAATATTTGCAAATCATATATCCGATAAGGGGCTAATATTCAAATATAAAAAGAACTCATATAACTCAATAGCAAAAAACACCAGGGAACTTAGTTTATTAAATGGGCAGATCTAAAGAGACTTTTTTCCAAAGAAAAAATACAGATGACTAACAGTAACATGAAAAGATGGTCTATATTACTAGTCATCAGGGTAATGCAAATCAAAAATCACGATGAGGTATCATATCACACCTGACAGAATGGCTATTATCAAAAAGACTAGAAATAACAAGCATTGGCATGGATGTGAAGAAAAGGGAACCTTAGTACACTGTTGGTGGAATTGTAAATTGGTACAGCTACTGTGGAAAACAATATGGTGGTTCCTCAAAAATTAAAAACAAAACAACCATATGATCAGCCAATTGCACTTCTGGATATTTATCCAAAAGAAGTGAAATAACTAACAACAAAAGCAAAAATAAACAAGTGGAAGAGATATCTGTACCCCCATGTTTAATGCAGTGCTACTTGTAATAGCCAAGACATGCAAAAAACCTCAGTGTCCACCGACAGATGAATGGATAAAGAAAATGTGGTAGATATGTATATATAAATACACACAAACACACACACACACAGTGGAGTAGAATTCGGCCATAAAAAAGAGTAAAATCTTGCCATTTGCAACAACATGGATGGACCTCAAGGCTGTTATTCTAAGTGAAATAAGACAGAAATAGAGGCAGCACATAATCTCATATGTGAAACCTAAAAATAATGTTTATATTTAAAAATCAGGCTAATAGATACAGAGAACAGATTCGTGGTTACCAGAGGTGGTGGGTGAAGGGTGGGAGAAATAGAAGGTGAACTGCTCTTCTCTTCCTTCCTTTCATTTTCCTCCCTTCCTTCTTTTCTTCCTCCCTCCTTCTCTTTCTTTCTTCCCTCCCTTATTCCTTTCTTTCTCTTTTTTCTCTCTCTCTTTCTTTCTTTCAGTTCAATGTCTGAGTCAGGGAGGATCTGGGTCAAGAGTCATGGTGATAGGCTCAGGACCACAGTGAGTGTCACATGACCCAGTGTCAGGTAAGCTTCAGAGTCAGTGTCAACTTAAGGATAAATTTTGGAAGCAGTGTCAGGATGAACACCAGGGTCAAAGTGAGGTCCATATGAGGACTGTGGTTAGGGTCAGAGTCAAGAAAGAGATGGTCTAAATGGGGATAAGGAGAAGAGTCATGGTAAGGGTGAGGGTCAACATCAAGTTCACGGTGCCAGATGAGCATGAGGTTGAAGGTTAGGATCAAGTACCAGATGCATAGTCATTTTGAGATGACGGGTGGTTCTGGGTTAGTGTACATATAAAGATCAAGGTTAGGACAGGATTAAAGATGGCAGTGGGAGAGGTGAGACAGAGGCTTCCTCCTAAAACTGCATATAATACAAAAATATAATTAATAAAACTACTCCTGAAAGAGCAACAGGAAAGAGGACTGTGCCAGACTGCATACACCTGGAGAAAAGAGCAGACCTCACGGAACAGGGTAACATACCAAAGCTGTGGCCTGGCAGGACCCAAGCCCTTCCCCCACTGCAGCTCACCACCAGGAGAAAGAGAAACGGAGCGGGGAGGAAGTGGAGGCCTGGGACTGCTGAATACCTAACACCAGAGATCTGCTCTGGGAGCCCAAACCTACATTTCATAGTGCTTGCATGGTACTCCCATGAGTAGGGGGTTGGAAAGCTAAGACAGGCAAAATTCCTGGAGAAACTGAGATTTCAGATGCTTGTGGAAAGCAGGGATCCATATCCAGCTGCTCTGGGACAAAAGAAAGGCAGGCAGTCTGAGAGACTTCCTAACAAGGAAGACCTTAGTAAGAGGGCTGCTAAAGGGGCAAGGATTGCACAGAGCTTGCTGTTCAGGGGAAAGGACAGTTAGACAAAATGGTCTGGGTGCACTCTGCCCAGCAAGTTGGGGGCTTTCACAGTCTTCAGGTGCTCCAGCTCCTTGGTTGGCTAAACAACACCCAGGACCCCCTCTGGGATACTCAGCCTACTGCGCCTTTTCTCCCAACCAGCCACACCTGGCTCACAAACTGGCAAACCCTACCCTGGTGTTAGGCCAGCCAGAGGGAAGATCTGTCTACAGCAACTACAAATGCAAAGCACAGAGGCTTATAACTGTGTGCTCGCCCCACTGGTTCAGGCAGTGGAGTCAGGCATAGCAGCCAGGAAGCAGGAAACAGCTCTTTCCACCCTCCAGGCACCAATATCACTCCCCTGCAACACCCGACATTGCTTCAAGGGCTGAGCAGCTCCAGAGAGTATAGCTTCCGGGCACTAGAGGGTGCTATATACAAATATGAAATGCCAAAGGAACCTAGTTCAGAGTAAAATTATGAATACAACTCCTGAGAAAGATTTAAATCACATCAACCTCATGAATCTTCCTGAAAGGGAGTTCAAAATAAAAATCATTAACATGCTCATGGAGGTACAGAAAGATATTCAAGAACTCAGGAATGAATTCCAGTTGGAAATCCAATCATTGAAGAGCACAATGGAGGGTACTAAAAGCAGATTAGATATGGTGGAGGAGACAATAAATTAAATAGAAACTAGAGAAGAGGAATACAAAGAAGCTGAGGCACAGAGAAAAAAAAAGGATCTCTAAGAATGAAAGAACATTGAGTGAATTGTGTGACCAATCCAAACGGAACAATATTCGCATTTATACGGGTACCAGAAGAGGAAGAGAGAGAAAAAGGGATAGAAAGTGTCTTTGAGGAGGTAATTGCTGAAAACTTCCCCAGTCTGGGAAAGGAGATAGTCTCTCAGGCCATGGATATGCACAGATCACCCAACACAAGGGACCCAAGAATGACAACACCAAGACATATAGTAATTAAAATGGCAAAGATCAAGGATAAGGACAGACTATTAAAAGCAGCCAGAGAGAGAAATAAGATCACATACAACGCAAAGCCCATCAGGCTATCATCAGACTTCTTAGCAGAAGCCTTACAGGCCAGAAGGGGAGTGGCATGATGTATTTAATGCAATGAAGCAGAAGGGTCTCAACCAAGATTGCTTTATGCGGCAAGATTATCATTTAAATTTGAAGGAGAAATTAAACAATTCCCAGATAAGCAAAAGCTGAGAGAATTTACCTCCCATAAACCATCTCTACAGTGTATTTTGGAGGGACTCCTATAAATGGAAGTGTTCCTGAGGTTTAATAGCTGTCACCAGAGGTAATAAAACCACCGTAAAGGAAGTACAACAGCTAACTTCTAAGCAAATGCAAAATTAAATTAACTATCCCCAAAGTCAATCAAGGGATAGATAGACAAAGAGTACAGAATATGATACCTAATATATAAAGAATGGAGGAGGAAGAAAAAAGAGGGGACAAAAAAAAGAGAACCTTTAGATTGTGTTTGTAATAGCATATTAAGTGAGTTAAGTTAGACTCTTAGATAGTAAGGAAGATAACCTTGAACCTTTGGTAAGCACAAATCTAAAGCCTGCAGTGGCAATAAGTACATACCTATCAATAATCACCCTAAACATAAGTGGACTGAATGCACCAATCAAAAGACATAGACTGACTGAATGGATAAAAAAGCAAGATCCATCTATATTCTGCCTACAAGAGACTCATTTTAAATGCACAGACATACACAGACTAAAAATAAAGTGATGGAAAAAGATATTTCATGCAACTAAAAGGGAGAAAAAAAGCAGGAGTTGCAGTACCTGTATCAGATAAAATAGACTTCAAAACAAAGAAAGTCACAAGAGACAAAGAAGGACATTACATAATGATAAAGGGGTCAATGCAACAAGAAGATACAATGATTATAAATATCCATGCACCCAATACAGGAGCACCTACATATGTGAAACAAATACTAACAGAATTACAAGGAGAAATAGAATGCAACGCATTCATTCTAGGAGACTTCAACACTCCACTCTCTCCAAAGGACAGATCAAACAGACAGTAAATAAGTAAGGAGACAGAGGCACTGAACAACACATTAGAACAAATGGACCTAACAGCCATCAACAGAACTCTACACCCAAAAGCAGCAGAATACACATTCTTCTCAAGAGCACATGGAACATTTTCAAGAATAGATCATATACTAGGCCACAAAAAGAGCCTCCATAAATTAAAAAAGATTGAAATTGCACCAACCAGTTTCTTAGACCACAAAGGCATAAAACTAGAAATAAATTATGAAAGAAAATGAAAAATCCCACAAACACATGGAGACTTCACAACATGTTCCTAAATAACCAATGGATCAATGAACAAATAAAAGCAGATATCAAGCAATATATGGAAACAAATGACAACAATAATTCAACACCATAAAATCTGTGGGACCCAGCGAAGTCTATGCTAAGAGGAAAGTATATTGCAATACAGGTCTACCTCAGGAAAGAAGAACAATCCCATATGAGCAGTCTAAACTCACAATTAATGAAACAAGAAAAAGAAGAACAAATGAGGCCCAAAGTCAGGAGAAGGAGGGACATAATAAAGATTAAAGCAGAAATAAATAAAATAGAGAAGAATAAAACAATAGAATCGATGAAAGCAAGAGCTGGTTCTTTGAGAAAATAAACAAAATAGATAACCCCCTAGACTTATAAAGAAAAAAAGAGAGTCTATACAAATAAACAGAATCAGAAATGAGAAAGGAAAAATCACTATGGACACCATAGAAATACAAAGAATTATGAAAGAATACTATGAAAAATTATATGCTAACAAACTGGATAACCTAGGAGAAATGGACAGCTTTCTAGAAAAATACAACCTTCAAAGCCTGACTCAGAAAGAAACAGAAAATATGAACAGACCGATTACCAGCAAAGAAATTGAATTGGTAATCAAAAACCTACCTAAGAACAAAATCTCTGGACCAGATGGCTTCACCACTGAATTTTATCAAACATTATTGAAGACCTAATACCCACCCTCCTTAAAGTTTTCCAAGGAGTAGAAGAAGAGGGAATACTTCCAAACTCATTCTATGAGGCCAGCATCACTCTAATACCAAAACCAGGCAAAGACACCACAAAAAAGATTACAAAACAATATTACTGATGAACATAGATGCAAAAATACTCAACAAAATATTAGCAAACGGGATTTGTAAATACATCAAAAGGATCATCCATCATGATCAAGTGAGATTTATTCCAGGGATGCAAGAATGGTACAACATTCGAAAATCCATCAACATCATTCACCACATCAACAAAAAGAAGAACAAAAACCACATGATCACCTCCATATATGCTAAAAAAGCATTTGACAAAATTCAACATCCATTCATGATAAAAACTCTCAACAAAATGGGTATAGAGGGCAAGTACCTCAACATAATAAAGGCCATATATGACAAACCCACAGCCAACATCATACTTAACAGCGAGAAGCTGAAAGCTTTTCCTTTAAGATGGGGAACAAGACAAGGATGCCCACTCTCCCCACTTCTATTCAACATAGTACTGGAGGTCCTAGTCACGGCATTCAGACAACACAAAGAAATAAAAGGCATCCATATTGGCAAGGAAGAAGTTAAACTGTCCCTGTTTGCAGATGACATGATATTGTACATAAAAAACCCTAAAGAATCCACTCCAAAACTACTAGATCTAATATCTGAATTCAGCAAAGTTGTAGGATACAAAATTAATATGCAGAAATCTGTGGCATTCCTATACACTAACAATGAGCTAGCAGAGAGAGAAATCAGGAAAACAATTCCATTCACAATTGCATCAAAAAGAATAAAATACCTAGGAATAAACCTAACAAATAAACTGAAAGACTTATACTCTGAAAACTACAAGACACTCATGAGAGAAATTAAAGAGGATACCAATAAATGGAAACACATCCTGTGCTCACGGATAGGAAGAATTAATATTGTCAAAATGGCCATCCTGCCTAAAGCAATCTACAGATTCAATGCAATTCCTATCAAAATACCAACAGCATTCTTCAACGAACTAGAAAAAATCGTTGTCAAATTCATATGGAACCAAAAAAGACCCCGAATAGCCAAAGCAATCCTGAGAAGGAAGAATAAAGCTGGGGGATTATGCTCCCCAACTTCAAGCTCTACTACAAAGCCATAGTAATCAAGACAATTTGGTACTGGCCCAAGAACAGATTAGACCAATGGAACAGACTAGAGAGCCCTGATATAAACCCAACCATATATGGTCAATTAATATACGATTAAGGAGCCATGGACATACAATGGGGAAATGACAGCCTCTTCAACAGCTGGTGTTGGCAAAACAGGACAGTTAAATGTAAGAGAATTAAACTGGATTACTGTTTAAACCCATACACAAAAGTAAACTTGAAATGGATTAAAGACCTGAATGTAAGTCATGAAACCATAAAACTCTTAGAAAAAAACATAGGCAAAAATCTCCTGAACATAAGTATGAGGAACTTCTTTCTGAATGCATCTCCTCAAGCAAGGGAAACAAAAGCAAAAATGAACTCATGAGACTACATCAAACTAAAAAGTTTCTATATGGAAAAGGACACCATCAACAGAACAAAAAGGCACCCTACGGTATGGGAGAATATATTTGTAAGTGACATATCCAACAAGGGGTTAACATCCAAAATATATAAAGAACTTACAGGCCTCAACACCCAAAAAGCAAATAACCCGATTAAAAAATGGGCAGAGTATATGAAGGGATAGTTTTCCAAAGAAGAAATTCAGATGGCCAACAGACACATGAAAAGATGCTCCACATCACTAATCATCAGGGAAATGCAGATTAAAACCACAATGAGATATCACCTTACACCAGTGAGGATGGCCAACATCCAAAAGACAAACAACAACAAATGTTGGCGAGGATGTGGAGAAAGGGGAACCCTCCTACACT
>JAQQAC010002837.1:98861810-98882262 GCA_029783875.1 Phataginus tricuspis
AAAAAACTCAAAATAGAAATACCATTTGACCCAGGAATCCAACTACTAGGAATTTACCCTAAGAATGCAGCAGTCCAGTTTGAAAAAGACATGTGCACCCCTATGTTTACTGCAGCACTATTTACAATAGCCAAGAAATGGAAGCAACCTAAGTGTCCCTCAGTAGATGAATGGATAAAGAAGACATGGTACATATACACAATGGAATACTATTCAGCCATGAGAAAGAAACAAATCCTACCATTTGAACAACATGGGTGGAGCTGGAGGATATTATGCTCAGTGAAATAAGCCAGGCAGAGAAAGACAAGTGCCAAATGATTTCCCTCGTTTTTGGAGTATAACACGAAGCAAAACTGAATGAACAAAATAGCAGCAGACTCAGAGACTCCAAGAAGGAACTAGTGGTTATGAAAGGTGAGGGGTGTGGGAGCGTGGGTGGGGAGGAAGAGAGAAGGGGATTGAGGGGTATTATGTTTAGTACACATGGTGTGGGGGATCACAGGGAAAACAGTGCAGCACAGGAAGGCAAATAGTGAATCTGTGGCATCTTACTACACCGAAGGACAGTGACTGCATTGGGGTATGGGTGGGGACTTGAAAATATGGGTAAATGTAGTAACCACATTGTTTTTTTCATGTGAAACCTTCATAAGAGTTTATATCAATAATAACTTAATAAAATTTTTTAAATAAAAATAAATAAATAAATAAAGATCAGGGTTAGTGTACACAGAGGTAATATCAGGGTGAGGGTGAAATTCAGGAGAAGGTCACCGTCAGATTCAGCATGACTGTTGGAGTAAAAGTCAAGATCATATCTTGGCCATGGACAGGGTCAGAGTCTGAGAGAAATGGTGGTCAAGAGCAGAGTTAAGAGTATACATTTCAGGAAAAGGGTCAGGTTGATTATCAAGGAAGAGTGAGGGTCATGTTGAAGGACAGGGTGAAGGATAGAGTCAGGTAAGGTTCAG
This sequence comes from Phataginus tricuspis, assembly GCA_029783875.1. NCBI lineage: Eukaryota > Metazoa > Chordata > Mammalia > Pholidota > Manidae > Phataginus > Phataginus tricuspis. Next base: position 98,862,785 of record JAQQAC010002837.1, read on the forward strand.
GGTCAAGTTCAGGATCAAGATCAGTGTAACTATACAGGGAAAGTTAAGATCAGAGTAGAGTGATAATTGGGTACAGCCAAGTTCAGGGTGAGAATAAGAATCATGGTTAGGGTAAAAACCTGGTTCAGTTTTAAAGTCAGGGTGATTATAAGGTTTTAGGTGAAGGTCAGTCACATGCAAATGAAAGTCAAGGTGGTTATCAGATTCAGGGGAAAGCTCATGGTGAGATCAGATCAGGTTAAAGGAAAGGGTGAGGTTCCTGATGTAGGTCAGCACAATATGAAGTTTTAGAGTAAAGATTAAGTGAAGGCTCAGGGTCAGGGTGAAATTCAGTGTAAGATAGGACAAAGTGAGAGAAGTGTAAAGGTTAAGGGCAACTTCAAAGTCAAGTTCAGGAGTCAATCAGGGATTAAATTTTGGTCAATGTTAGGGTCAGGATAAAGGTCAATTTCAGGGTAACTTCTGGTGGATAGCGAAGTCATAGACAGTGTCCAGGTGATGTTGGAGTTGGCTTGAGGGGTGGTCTTTAAAATGGTTAATATGAGGGTCATGGATAGAGTATGGTCAGTTTCAGAATTTGATGCAGGCTCAGGATCAGGACGACAGTCAGGGTCAGCTTGAGGGTAGCATCAGGGTCAGGCTCAGTGTCAGGTTGAAGGTGAGGGTCTTCCCGAGAGTCTGCATGAAGGCCAAGTCACAGAGAAGGTCACAGCCAGGAGCACTGCGAGGGTGGGAGTGAGGGTCAGGGTTAGGGACGTAGGTTAGCTCAGGTTAAGGACCGTGGGAAGGATAAGCCCGTCAGAGTTAGTGTCAGTGTGAAGGTTAGGTCAAGGGACATTTCAGGTCTATTTCATGAACAGGGTCAGTGTGAGAGTGAGAGTGAGAGTGAGGACAAGAGTGACCACCAGAGACAGGGTGTTGGGTCATGTTCATGGTGGTGGTAAGTTAACATTCCAGCTCTGCACTGTGTGAAGGTGAGACTTTGAGTCTAAGAGTGAGGGTCCGATTCAAGGTGTGGGTCAGCATGAATGTCAGAGTCTAGGTAAGGGTCACAGTGTCTGGTAAAGGTCAGAGTCAGGTTAAGGGTCAGTTTGAGGTTTAGTATCAGAACTGGGGGAAGATGAGGGTTAAGGCAGAGTAAGAGTCAGGGTTAGTTTCAAGATGAGGGTGAGAGATAGAATGAGGGTGAGGGTGATTCTAAGGTTCATGATCAAATTCAGGGTAAGAGTCAGTGTGAATCTTAATGTCTCCAGAAGGATGAGAATCACAATTAGGGTCAGAATCATGTTCACAGACATGATGAGGTTCAGATTCAAAGTCAGTCTGAGTGTCAGGTTCAGTTGGAGGATCAATCTGACCCTGACATGCCCAGAACCTGACCTTGATTATCGCCCTCCACTATAAACACCCTGATCCTAAAGTGACCTTGATCCAGGTACTATTTTAATGCTGACCCTAATCCTGAAACTCACTCTGAACCTTACCGAACCCTAACTGTCACTCTCAGCAAGCACTGCCTCTGACCTTGATGCTGAACCACGGATCCTATCAAGCTGACACTTTACCTGAAATCGCCCTGACAATCACTTTTTATGTCTAAGACCATCGTCTGACCTTGACCCTGACTTGGATCCTCATGCTGATTCAGACCTGACCTTCACCCTGAATCTGACCCTGAACTTCACTCTCAAACTCACCATTTCCATAACCTTAACCCTAACCCTCACACACACACTAACTCAGAATCTCCCCCTAATCTCACAGTAACTCCACCCTGCACCTGACCCTCACCCTGACCCTGCATCTTCAGCCTCACACTGATCGTATCTCTGACCATTACCCTGACATTGACACCCGCCCTAACTCTGGCCCCTCTTACAGTTCCCCTAACCTAGACATTCACCTCCACCCTACATCTGACTGATGCTCATCAAAGTTTGAAATCTACCTTCACACTGACCTTGACTCTGTTGCTCACTCTGACAATGATTCCAACCCCCCTCCTTATCCAACCTAACACTAACGCTGATCCTCCCTTGATCCTGATCCTGACCTTCAACCCGATGTTGATCTGACCTTGAACCTCACCATGACCTAACTTTAACATCCTTGCCCTAAACCTTGACCTTATCCTTCACTGTGTCCCTGATACCTACCCTGACAGACTTCATTCTGAACCTGACTCTGACACTCACTGTGCTCTGACATTTAGAGTGACTTTCACCATTACCATGACCTTGACTGGAACACTCTATCTGACCATCTCTTGACTCTCACTCCGACGATAAACCCTTTACTGACCATGATCCTTATTTTGACCCAACACATACTTTTAGCCTGATCATGATACTAAAATCCTGACCCATACTGTGACCCTGAAGCTCACACTCACCAGGACAAAGCTGGGCCCTGAACTTTGTCATCACATTCATCCTGACCTTGAACTTGGCCTTGAAATTCCTCTGACCCTCACCCTCATCCAGACTCTATTCCTTACCATTATCCTCACACTGTTATATACACCTTCAACTTTATTCTAACCCTGTTCCCGACACAGCATTTGATCCTGCCCCTCACTCTCAGCTTGACCCTTACTTTCCCTAGTCTGTGACACTGACCTTCACCTTGGCCTTGACCCTTGCCCTGTTGCTAACACTAATGCTGAACCTGACCCTCACCTGACTCTGACAATGGCCCATTCTGACACAGATACTTACCTTAATTCTCCCTGCCTTCTGATCCTACGCTCATTTTGACTCTGACCCTCTCCCAGTGATCTTTACTTTGACCCTCACCTAAACCTGATCATCACCCTGATCTTGACTCTGACTTAACACTGACCCTCAATATGACCCTTACCCTTATCTGATCTTCACCCTGACCATGACCCTGCATCAGATCCTGACCCTCATCTTCACTCTCTCCATGACCCTTATTCTCAATATGACTCTGACGCTGACATTGCCCTGACGTTGTCTCTGGCTTTTTCCTGCCTTGTACCTTACTTGACACTCATCCTGACTCTGACCCTGAGAATATCCGGATTATAACCTCGATGTTGATCCTGACCTTTATCTTACTCTCTCACCCTGAACCTAATCCTCACTCTACATTAATTCTGATCTGACCTACCTGACTGACTCTGACCCTAACTATACCTTGACTCTCATCTTACACTGATAATGAACCTGACTCTGACCCTCACCCTGACCCTCCCTAAACAGTGACCCCACATTCCCAGTTTGTCCTTTAGCTTCATACTAACCAGTTCCTGTAATTAATACTAAGCTTCCTCCACAAATGGACCCTCACTTAATGCTCACCCTGACTCTGACCTTGCCTTCACACTGGCACTAACCCGTCTACTGTATCTGACCATTCTCAGCCCTCACTCGGACAATAAACCCTTCACTGACCATGACCCTTGTTTTGAGTCTGACACACACTTTGACCCTGACCCTGATGCTAATCCTCATGCTTATTGTGACCCTGAAGTTTATGCTCACCAATACAATGACACTGGCTGACTCCCTCAGCCTGTCCAGGACCCTCTCCCTGAGACAAAGCTTTGCCCTGACCTTTATCAATATCCTGACTCTGACCCTCATCCTGAGGTTGACACTCCCTATCACTCTGAAATACCTGATCAATACCCGATTCTGACCCTTGCCTCTCACTGACCCTTATCCCTATGATGGCTCTGGCCCTGGCGTGAGCCTTGCCATCACCAAGATAAGTTTGAATATGAAATCCTCTACTTTCCTCTAGATTCCATGTAAAGTATGACAAGAATATACTTTTGAGAACCATGTAACTTCTGAACTTGCTTATACTTTTGTCACATGTTTTCACATGTGCTGCATTGACCTGTATTACTATGGTCTACCTCAAAGTAAGGAAGTGCAGTTGAGAAAAATGTGGTTCTCACTGATTTGTCTCATGTAAAGCATGCGTTCAGCTCTGTTAATTCTAACAACCATTGAGCATTTTTTAGAGACCAATGATTGATTCTCAGCTTGGTTTCTTTACTGCCTGTCTGTATACATACATACAACTTTCACTATATTTGCTTCAACTTTCAGTAAGAAGCTACTTTTGAGAACCTTATGTAAACATAAACTTGTTTTCACATACACCGCTTAGATTATCCTTACCTTGTTCTAACCCATGGGAAGAAAAAGCAGTTGAGATGAAGTGCATTTCTGAGTTTTGTTCTTTTCCTTACATAAATCATACATATATCTCAGTAGGCAAACAAGAAGTAGTATTGAAGATAATCGATATTGGTGCAAACCAGCTCAGTCTCAGACATTCCTTTCATAAGAAAGTCCTTATTGATCATTAATGTAAACTGGAAAGCAGCAGACCACACTCATTAAAAAAAAACATGCAAAACATTGTTTATAAACCATAATTTAATTCACTATTTCTTAAAATAACAGTGAATTAAAATACAAAATGCCTTTGAGTGATAAGACATACATGTTTATATTTGCCTCCTCAAAAAAATGTTTAAATAATATGAGATAATACTCAAAAAATTACCTGGATGATTTTTAACTTTCTGTCCTCTAGGTGTCACTTATGTCTACAGAAAAGGAAAGAAAAGAATGACTGCTTCAATTAAAGTAATAATTAATGTAGATAGTTGATTATTCTGGGCACAATAAATAGAGCTTCTAATTGATTTTCTATTTATTAAAAAAAGTTTTTGCAGTTCATTCGCATAAGTTTAATAAGGTATATGTATATAAAATATATATAATATAATGTATAAATTACATACTAAAGCTACAGTTAAAAATTTTATTACCTAATTATGCACATGTGTCTACAAAGTACCCAATCAAGACTGGCCCCATCAACACCCAATCTAGAGCAAACCTAGACTTCTTTAGGGTTTCCCCAAATCACCCAAAAAAAGACCAAATTCATAATAGGTACTTTCTAATGCCTCTTACTGAGACCCCTATGGTTCCCAAGGGGTACATTCTCCCTCAATGCAACCAGTAATTAGCCCCATTTGTCCAATTAAGGTATGTTCCCAGGAGTCTTTGACTCAAGGCCACTGACAAGTCAAATACACACATGGGCATAGGACTTGAGGAGTCAGTGTGGCCAGGGTTAGAATACCTTGCTTTTGTCTTACACAGTTTTAAAATAATAGGAGATAAATACTCATTTAAAAAAAAACTGGATGGTTTTAAACTTTCTGTCCTCTGGATACCTTTTATGTCTAGAGAAAAAAGAAAGGGATGATTACCTTAATAAGAGATACTAATTAATATAAATGTTGATTATTTAGGTAAAAGGATTACAGAGATACACAGGTCTATGCATAGAATAATTGTGTTTTTTTATTAAAGCAACATTGATATACAATCTTATGTTTGTTTCAAATATACAACACAGTGGTTCAACAGTTACCCATATTATTAAATCCTCACCCCCACTAGTACAGTTACTATCTGTCAACGTAATAAGATATTACAGAATCATTGACTATATTCTCCATGCTGTACTACCATCCCCGTGACCAACTTATATTGTAACTGGGAATTATTGTACCCCTTTATCCCCTTCACCCGGTCCAGCCCCTCTCCCTTGGTAACCACTAGTCCCTTCTCGGTGACTATGAGTCTACTGCTATTTTGTTCCTTCCGTTTTGCTTTGTTTATATACTCCACCAATAAGTGAAATCATATGGTATTTGTCTTTCTGTGCCTGGCTTATTTCACTTATCATAATACCCTCTAGATCCATCCATGTTGTTGCAAATGGCAGGATTTCTTTTCTTTTTATGGCTGAATACTATTCCATTGTGTATATGTACCACTTCTTCATTATCCATCTATTGATGGATACTTAGGTTGTTATCTTGGCTATTGCAAATAGTGCAGCGATAAACATAGGGGTGCATATGTCTTTTCAAATCAGGGATTTTGTTTTCTTTAGGAAAATTCCTAGGAGTGGAATTCCTGGGTCAAATGGAATTCCGATTTTTAGTTTTTTGAGGAACCTCCATATTGCTTTCCACAACAGTTGTACCAATTTGCATTCCCACCGACAGTATAGGAGTGTTCCCATTTCTCTGCATACTCACCAACACTCGCTATTTCTTGTCTTTTGGATAGTGGCCATCCTAGTTGGTGGGAGATGATATCTCATTGTGGTTTTAATATGCATTTCCCTGGTGATTAGCAATGTGGAGCATCTTTTCATATGCCTGTTGGCCTTTTGAATTTCACCTTTAGAGAAATGTCTGTTCAGGCCCTCTGACCACTGACCATTTTTTTATCGGGTTGTTTGTTTTTTGGGTGTTGAGGCATATGAGTTCTTTATAATTTTAGATGTTAACTCCGTATGAGATAAATCGTTTATGAATATATTCTCCCATACCGCAGGATGGCTTTTTGTTCTGCTGATAGTGTCCTTTGCTGCACAGAAGCTTTTACTTTGATGTAATCCCACTTGTTCATTTTTTATTTTGTTTTCCTTGCCAGAGGAGATGTGTACAGGAAAAAATTGCTCATACTTATGTTTAAGAGATTTTTGCCTATGTTTTCTTCTAAGAGTTTTATGGTTTCATGACTTACATTCAGGTCTTTGATTCATTTCGAATTTACTTTTGTGTATGGGGTTAGACAATAATCCAGTTTCATTCTCTTGCAAGTAGCTGTCCAGTTTTCCAAACACCAGTTATTGAAAAAGCCATCTTTTCCCCACTGTATATTCATGGCTCCTTTATTGTATATTAATTGACCATATATGTGTAGGTTTACACCTGGGCTCTCTTCTGTTTCATTGATCTATGGGTCTGTTTTTGTGCCAGTACCAAACTTTTGATTACTGTGGCTTTGCAGTAGAGCTTGAAGTCAGGGAGTGTAATCCCACCAGCTTTGTTCTTCTTTCTGAGGATTGCTTTGGCTGTTTGGGGTCTTTGTGGTTCCATATGAATTTTAGAACTTTGTTCATTGAAGAATGCTGTTGGTATTTTGATAGGGATTTCACTGAATCTGTAAATTGCTTTGGGCAGGGTGGCCATTTTAACAATATTAATTCTTCCTATGAGCAAGGGATAGATTCCCATTTATTGGTGTCTTCTTTAATTTCTCTCATGAGTATCTTATAGTTTTCAGAGTAAAGGTCGTTCACCTCCTTGGTTAGGTTTATTCTTAGGTATTTTATTATTTTTGATGCAATTGTAAATGGGAATTGTTTTCCCGATCTCTTTCTGCTAGTTCATTGTTAGTATATAGGAATGCAACAGATTTCTGTGTATTAATTTTGTATCCTGCCACTTTGCTGTATTCATTTATTAATTCTAAGAGTTTTTTGGTGGAGTCTTTAGGGTTTCTATGTATAATATCATGTCATCTGCAAATGGAGACAGTTTAATTTCTTCCTTACCAATTTGGATGCCTTTCCTCTCTTTGTGTTGTCTGCTTGCCGTGGCCAGGACCGCCAGTAGTATGCTGAGCAAAAGTGGTCAGAGTGGGCATCCTTGTCTTGTCCCTGATCTTAGAGGAAAACTTTCAGTTTTTTGATACAGAATAATTATATTTTAAAGCTATAGTCAGACACTTGAAATTAACACTTAATGTCTATGTTTACATATCCATGTATGCCTAAATTCGTACAACTACATGTATATCAACTGATCCTTTACTAAAGTTTGTTGGATAAATAATTTAGATTTTAGGTCTTTCATGGAAAACTGAGTTATGACCAGGTCCATTGAGGTTCCTTTTCACCAAATTACTGTTAATTCTCAATGCTTTTTGCACACCTTTCCACTATTCTTTTCAGACTCCCTTGGATAGCCTTAATTTTAGTCCTATTTCAAAATGCTATCACAAGCTTTAATTCACACCTAAAATACGGAGCACATCACCCGCAGGTGGAGATGCCAAGCATGGTGGGCTCCAGGCGCCACAGCAACCCTCTTTCAGATGTTCTCCATGGCCGGCCCAGCGCAAGTGCACTATTAAAAAAAAAAACAGGTGGCCGAAATGCGATGTTTATGTGGGGCCTGACTCTGCCTCCCATGTCGTTCTTGCTTTTCAGGAAAGATGGGGATACAGTCGATCTCCCTGCTAACCCCTACCCTTGCTGGGCCTCCAAAGCAGGTGCCCCTGCGCTGCCACAGGCTCACTTGAGCAAGCCTTCTGCAACCTGCAATAGAGCAGCCAATGCTTCTGGAATCGTCCAAGCAAGCTCCCTAGTCGGACAGGGGGCTTTTCCCCAAATGTCAGTAATAGGCACGGTCAATGAGATTGCAGTGGGCATTTCCCAGCAATAGTGAATCCTGACCACTCAGGTTCCCAGTAGTGTGTTCAGGGGCAGGGGCTCCTCTCTGCAAACTTTGCCAAGAATGGCAGTACTGCCTGCTCCAGAGCATGCAGTTGGGAAACAGTGGGAGAGTGACTTAGGCCCAAAGAATTAAGTTGCAAAACATGCTGGGTAGTGTAAAACTTCTAATCCCTCACTGGATTATGCATAAAGGAGGGGAAATGAGGTAAGCAGAGAGATCTATTGCAGCTCTCTCTCTTCCCCCAGGGGGTGGGGGTAGGACATGCAAGAGGCACGGCTGGGACTCCAGGTAGACCCCGGGGTCCAAGCACTTGTCCCTTTAAGAACGTGTCATCCTTGTCCTTGCAGAATAAGGAGACAATGTATGGGTCCCAGAAACAGTTGCTTATAACTATGAAAGCTAATGGTAGTTTTGGTGGTGGCAGTTCAAGTGTTTTTGAGAGCTTTGCTAATTTTAGTTTAAAAGTACATTATTTTCTCTATTGTTCTTGAAGACTTATAGATGATGATAAGGACAGTGAAGTTTCTGTGTAAATACACTTACTCACAGTACTAGTAAGATGAATGTCTCTGTCATTAGAGAGGTAAGTGGGAGTTCCCCAGGTAGGAAAACAACACCAAGCCATCCTCACCCCCCACTCCGAGGACATAGTTCTCCAGCAAGAAACACTTAGTGCACCCTGAGAATAAATATACAACAAATGGAACATATTTCTAGTTCATTGCAAAATATATTTGTATGAAGTCCATTTGGAAGTATTTAAAGAGCCTTAAGGCCCTTGGTTTCTGTCCATGACCTATCCTGTCCATTTCATCAGCCTTGTGTGGTTGGCAGGTAAACTTGCTTTGGAAACATTCTTGGCAGCTACATCTAAAAATAGGGCACCAGTGTTGGTTTAATATTGTTGCTGATTTATCTTTGCCTTATGGGTAACATCATAAAGACTTTTTGTTAAATTCTGTTTTCAAGCATTTTGTAGTAGTCAGTTACCTACTCTGAGATGTAACAAGCATCCCAAATTGAATTAGAGACTTGTTTCTGACAGTTAGTAAGAGCCTCTTTGAATTTCTCCAAGACTTTTGCTGTCATGTGATTATAAATGTATTTATCTAGGTTAATACTGTTTAACACAGTGGTCAGCTGAAGCATTCCTGTGAAATTGTAGGTCTTTGACTTTGATCTTTTATTTTTATTATAGATATTTCCTTAGGTAATAGCAAAGCACCTGAAAGTTCCCTAATGTGTTGTCCAGTTTGTACAGGTGTTTCAAGGTTAGAAATACCTTTGTTTCTAAATCATTCTGAATTTGTGGACTATCTCAAAAGCACATTTACTATCAGCATAAATATGTACACTTTTATCTTTCGTGAGCTGGCAACCTTAAATGAGGACAATTATACTGGTCATCTGACCTGACTTAATTTCTGGAAATTGTCTTTGCCTAAAAGGTGAATTCAAGTCTGATAGCATTTTTAACTTTGAACAAATAAAATTAGGACAAGACTTTCCAAATAGTTAATGGTGACAAAAAGGAACTTCTGTTGGTCTGGGCATAAATAACAAGTCATTTTACACAAAAGGCCCAAATTCTGATTTTACTCATTGGGTACATTACTTATGTAACAAATTGTAGTAAAAGCTATATGCCTTTTTTGTATGCATCAAAATGTATATAGGTATAAAACAAATAGGTAATAATCTAAACTATGGCCTTAAAATAAAATTATCAGGATAAATAAAACAATATACCATCTCAAATTTATTATGTGAATGAACTGCACAACTTAGAAAATAAACAGAAAATTACATCCTATACAAATACCTGTATCTCTATGCAATACTTGTATCCAGGATAATCAACTTCCAAAATACATTCTTTAATTAATTATTCTTTTTTTTTTCTCTCCAGACATAAAAGATACCTAGAGGATAGAGAGTTAAAAACCACTCAGGTAATTTTTTTAGGAGCATTTACCTCACATTAATTAAAAGCTTTGAGAAGACAAATACAAACTTATATGTATTACTGTCCAAAGGCATTTGCATATTTTGTTAATCATGGACATTTTAATAATAAGAGGTCAATTAAAATTATGTTTAGTAAACAGTATATTTTTCCTGTTTTTTCCATTTTAATAATGAGGTGCCTTTAGAGTTTAGTGTTTTGCTGTCCTTATGTTTATCTTGCTTTATTCTGAAAAGCAATAGGAGATATAGTTTGAGAGGAAAGTCTGAGACTGAGCTTGTTTATATCAATACATTTCTTTTCATCACTACTGCTTAGATGCTTCCTTATTTGCTGTACCTCATAGTAAGGATGTGCCTTTGAGACGAATGGCATACATTCATCTAATTTTGTGTTCATTTCAGGTTATTCTAAAAAGCACTAAGGAGTTTCTTTTGAGAGAATTGTCTAAGATGGAGCTTCTTTGCACTTATACAGATTTTTTAAAATTCTACTTCTGCTTGCCTGCATCAAAGTGTATGTAAGATTTATACGACCAAAATAACCCTCAGAAATTCACATTTATCTCCACTGCATTTTTCTGTGAGTTAGAACAAGATAAGAAGAATCCAATATATATCCAATCCATATATATGAAAATGAGTTCAGATTTATACATTGTTCTCCACAGTAACTTTGTAAGCTGAAGCAAATATTAGTGCAAATCATACTTGTGTGAGACGAGGAGTAGAAAATAAATCAGACATTAGTCTCAAAAGAAAACTCTTATTGACTCTTAGAATTAACCCATACTCTGAGGCAAATCACTGAGAACCACACATTCTTCTCAACTGCATTTTCTAATACTGAGGTGGATCGTATTAACACAGATCATTACCATAAAAATAGTCAGTAAAATCAAAACAGCAGTACAAGTGTAAACAACTTGAGAACAACACATAGTTCTCAAAAATATGTTCTTATTCCTAGTTTTAAGAAATCTAGACAAAACTAGCACGTAAGTGTTTAACATTTCATGCTCAAACTCAGCCTCTGATGATGAGGTCATTATTAGGGTCAAAAGCATTATGAGGACCATTATGAGTCAGGGTCACATCAAGAGTCAGAGAGAGAGTCATTAACAGGGTGAGGTTGAGGGTCAAGGTCAGGATGACAGTGAACCTAGGATCATGGTAAAGGCCAGGATCAGTGTTAGATCAGGATGTGGATCAGAGTGTATGTCAGGGTCAGTGTGTCAAGGTCAGTAAGGGGACTAGTGTTAGAAAGAGAAAAGAAGGTCTGTCTCGTACAGGGTCAGAGCGAGGGTGGACATTAGAGGCCAGGGTCAGCATGAATGCCAGGTGAAATGATGGTGAAATTCAAGGTTATACTCAGGATTAGGGACATGGTAAGACATAGGGTCAATGTCAGGATTAAGGTCAGGGTGATGGTGAGGGTTAGGTTCAGTGTACCAGGTTGACAGGGTGAAGGCTAGTGTCAGGTAAGCATCACAGTCTTGGTCAGCAGCAGTGGTATTGTAAGAGTGAGAATCAGAGTCAGTGTCAGGATGAGCATCAGGGTGAGAGTCATGGACAGGGTCATAAGCATGGTCTACGTGAAGATCAAGGTCAGCTTTGGGATTAGAGTGAGGGTAAGTGTCCAAGTCAATGTGGAGTTGAAAGTCATGTTCAGGCTAAGAGTCAGGTTAGGTCAGGTTCGGGGTAAGGGTTTGAACAGGATCAAAAGTAAAAGTTCACTTGGCATGAGGGTAAACTTCAAGGTCTAAGTCATGCTCAGAGGTGAAAGGGTGAATGCAATGGTATGTATGACATTCAGAGTGAGGGTCACAGAGTCAGTGTGAGATTGATGGTGAGAATCACAGTCAGGCTCAGGTACAGTTTAGGGACATGGCGAAGGTCATTGACAATGCCCTGGTTAGGGTCAGCGAGATGCTCAGGTTCAGGGTGAAGTTCAGGTTAAAGATTAGAGAGTCAGTGCCATGGTCAGGTAAGGGTCAACATAAAAGTCAGAGCCTCTGTGGAAAACAGTTGGTGGCTCCTCAAAAAATTAAAAATTACCTCATGATCCAGCAATCCCACTTCTGTATATATCACAAAGAACTGAAAACAGGATCTCAAAGAGATTTATACATCAATGTTCGTAGCAGTACTATTCACAACAGCCAAGATGTGAAAGCAATCCAAATGCCCATCAACAGATGAATGAATAAACAAAATGTGGTATATACATAGCGTGGAATATTATTCAGCCTTAAGAAGGAAATTCTGTCACATGCTACAGCACAGATCAACCTTGGGGACATTATGCTAAGTGAAATAACCCAGTTACAAAAAGACAAATACTGTATGATTCCACTTATGAGGTGCCTAAAGTAGGCCAAGTTCACAGAGACGGAATAGAAGGGTTGTTTCCAGAGAGAGAAAAATCGGGAGTGAATCGATATAGAGTTCCAGTTTTAGAAGAGGAAAGGAGTCCTGGGGATAGGTTGCCTAACAGTGTGAGTGTACTTACCACTACTGAACTATACACTTAAAAATGGCCAAGATGGTAAATGTCCTGTGTACTTCACCACAGGATTTTTTTAAAGTCAGGGTCAGGGTTGATGGTCAGTATGAATGTTGAGATTTTTGTGAGAGTGACAATGTCAGGTTGACAGTTGAGATCAGGGTCAAGATCAAGTTGCTGGTCTAGGTCATGACCAGGGTCTGAGGGCGGGTCAGGATCAGGTTGAAGTTGAAGCTCAGGGTAACCTTTTGAGGGTTGGAGAGGCCAGAGTCAAAGTCCAGGTAATAATCAGGGTCAGAGAAAGTTTTAGGATCATGATGAAGAAGAAAGGGTAAGGGAAAAGAGTCCGTGGGGACAATTTCAGGGTGAGTGTCAGAATAAAAGTCAGGGTCACTTTCAGAATAAGAGTTTAGTGGGGGATGTAGGTCCCAATAGACTGAAGGTAAGAATTGGGAGGATCAGGATGAATATAAAGTGAGGGTAAGAGTCTGGTTCGGTGAAAGTATAAGGGTCAGGGTTGTGACAGAGTGAGGTTCATGATAAGCGTTAGATTGAGGATAAGGTCAAGGGCAAGGTAAAGGACCGAGTCAGGTAAGGTTCAGAGTAAAAGTTAGAGTGAGGGTGAAGGCAGAATCGGTTGATGGTCAGCATGCATTCCACAGCCTTTGTAAGAGTAACTGTCAGGGTCAGTCAAGGGCAAAGATCATGGTCAAGGTAAGAATAAGTGTCAGGAATCTGGTGCGTTTAGGGTGAGGATGAAGGTCAGGTTATTGTCACAGGGTGATGGTCAAGGTCTGAGTCAATACGTTCATGGGGTCATGGTTAGTGTCGGGATCATGTCAGGAGGGGTAATCTAAGTGACAAAGCTAAGGTGAGAGTTAAGGTGAGGCTCAGTGTTAAGGTCAGGTTTAGCGACAGGGGCAAGCTGGGGTGACAGTAAGGGTCAGAGTTAAGCATCAGAGTGGTGGTGAACGTGAGGGTGAGGGTCAGATTCAGTATGAGCATCACATTTAGTGTTTCAGTCATGGCCAGGATGTGGATCAGGACTTTGTGAAGGGTACAGTTCAGGGTGAGGTTCAGGGGCAATTTTAGGGTCATTGTGAAGGTAAGATTCAGGGTCCAGTTGAAGGTCAGTAAAGTTAAAGTGAGGATCATAGTAAATATCTGGGTCAAAATCAGGGTCATGGTGTGGAGGCAAGTCAGTGTCAGAATCAGGATGACTTTAAGAACCCAAGTCAAGATAAAGGTCTGGGTAGAGAGTGGGCAAGGTCAGGGTCAAAATGAAGGTCAATGTCAGGTTCAAATAAGTTTAAGAGACAGAGTGGAGGTGAGGATCAGATAAAAGTTAGGGTGAGGGTTAGAAAGGAGGTATAGTCTGGGTGGAAGCCAGGTTCAGGTTTTCAGGAGTTTATTCAGGGTCAAGTTCAGGGTTAGGGTGAGACTTAGTGTGAGATTCAAGTTACGGGTCAGAGTTCATTTAGGGGAGAGCCACACTGAATGTCTGGATCAAGGTCAGGGTCAGGATCTTGGTGAGGTTCAGGTTCAGGATCCAAGTCTGTATGAGCATCAGGGTGACTAGGATCAGATTCAGAGAGAGTTGAGAAATAACTTCAGTGTCACATCAAGATAAAGTTCAATGTTATTTTGAGGGCCACAGTCAGGTTCAGGGACTCAGTGAGGGTAAGGGTGAGTCACATTCAGGATGACGTTCAGGGTAAAAGTCAGGGAGGGAAAGTTTCAGGATCAAAACCAGGATCAGATTCAGGATGAGGGTAGGGTCAGCCTCAGGGTCAGGGTTAGTGTATAGGACGAGTTAAGTGTGAGGGTGAAGATGAGAATCAGCCAGTGTCAGTGTCAAGATCAGAGTCTGGGTGGGCATCAGGCTAAGAATCATGTGATGTAGGAACAGTATCAAGGACTAGGTCACGTTCTTTGTTAGGTGAAAATCAGTCAAGTCAGGCTGAAGGTCTGTATCAACCTGAGTCTCAGAATCAGTATCAGGGTCTTGTTGAGGATCAGGGGGTTAGGCTCAGAGACATAGCAAAGATGAGAGGCCGGTGGAGGATAAATGTCAGAGAAAGGATTAGGTTCAGCCTCAGCCTAAAGGTCAGGGTGTCAGTCCGAGTCAAGGTGAGGGTGGAGGTCACTTTTGGGAGGTTTGTTGTGCAGGATAGATATCTATTCTTTAGAGAGACATTCTAATAGACATTCTCTATTCTTTAGAGAGACAATATTTATTTGTACAGATAGCCAGCAGCCACTTCATGACCCTCCACACCCCTTGTCCAACCCACTATATTTCAGGTCTTTGCACAGACCTACTAGAAGACCGTGGACTCTTAGAACCCACCTAGAACAGCAGGTATAATCCTCTTTTGTGCTCCTGCAGCCCTCTCAGTCTGTTCCTGCAGGCCCATTAAACCAATGCCAAGATCAGTCCCAGCCTCCTAAAGGCAAATTTTAATTCTCTACATTAGAATTACAGGATGATTTCTCAGAGATTCCCTGGTTTCCCTTATCCTCCAACCCTCCCAGGCAAAGCAAATGCAGGGAGAGGCATGTCTGCCTCTAACCATTAGTCCTCATGCCAGTGACCTCTGCACCTCACCTGCCTCATCTGTAAAATGGGGGAGTTAGATTTGATGGTCTTTTTAAAGTCTGTGGGAACCTTTCAGGCACTGACTCCTTCCAGCTTTCAGGTCCTGCTTCTCTTCTGGGTACTCTGCAGAAAAGTATTTGTTTGTTTTTAGAGTTCAAGTCCCTAATGGCCAAAAATGCAGGGTAATGATCTCATCTCACGATTCAGAGCCCACCTCCTGTCCCACTGGGACTGGCTGCAACCCCCACACAGCTTCAGGGGTCAAGGGGCTTCTGCAGGGCTTTAATTTCTGTCATTTGTCCTATGAGAGTAAGGCGTATTTTTGACATTTTTCCAAATATAAAAATAGCAACATGAAATTTGCTTTCTCAAACAACACCCTCCCCCTCATTCCCTAGGACAGCCTGCCCAGCTTTCTCAGGCTGTCATTTTCAGGTTTCCTATCAAACTCCCTTTTGGGAATGTGGTCTCATATCATTAGAAGATATCGATTATCTGCTCTACCACTGACTCTGTTCTCTTTTTATCCTGGGTGCCCATACTTGGTATCAGTTTTCAGATAAGGGAAGAGAGTTGCTATTAAGGCTCTATTTATAATATACCCTTGAAAGCTGACTGAAGTCTCTGTGAGCTGGAAAAAAAAAAAAAACACCTGACAGGGAAGGAGAAGAGACACAAGCAGAGGGTCATCCCCAGCGAGAACGACAGCCCACGCAGCGGGGCTCCCACCCTGGTGCAAGCATGCACACGAGCACACACGAAGCATCTGGGTAGAAACAAATAAAGAGAAAGAAACACAGAGGTCCAGGGAAAGAAGGGGAAATGCCTGGAACATGGCAGAAACTCGATACATGTTTGGAGAAAGGACAAGAAGGGAGGAGTTCAGAGAGACAGCAAGTTAGTGAGGGAAGCACTGAACTGAGAGTCAGGGGACCTTAATGTGAAGTCTGGCTCAGTTTGATTTGTTAGATTTATTAGAAATTTGAGCTTGGACAAGTTTCTTGGCATCTCTTTAGTTCCCTCTTCCCTCAAGTGGGTGTAATATTTCCTTCCCAAGTAATCTCGTAAGATTGCTATAAAAATCAAATACAATAATAGTTATGCAAAAGCTGTAAACAAATGAGGCCCGCAGCACCACTGTGGGAGGTACATCTTGGGGAGTGCTGTCTGCCAACCACTCTGACATGCTCTGCATACGTTTAAGTATTTAACCTCACAACAAGCTTGCAGGTATAACTATTATGATTCTTCTTGTATGCACAAAGAAACACACAGAGGGACACTAATTTGCTGGAGGCCACACACCTAGTAAGTGGTCTTACCCAAGGCCTCCTGAAGTCCAAAAGCCACTCCTAACCACTCTGCCACCTCTCAGACCTTAATATGTATCCCATGCCTTTGCACATAGCCAGATGAAATGAAATCTGCCTCCCACTGTATTAGTCAGCTCAGGCTGCCATAACAGAATCCCACAGACTGGGTGGCTTCAACAGCATCGATTCGTTTTCTCACAGTTCTGCATGCTACAAGCCCGAGATCAAGGGGCTGGCAGGCCTGGTTTCTGGTGAAGGCTCTCTTCCTGGCTTACAGACTGCCAGCTCCGTGCTGTGTCTTCACATGCCTTTTCTCTGCACTCTCGGGAAGAGAGTGGCATCTCTGGTGTCTCTTCCTCTTCTTGTAAGGACACTAGTCCTGTCAGATTAGGGCCCCACCCTTATTACCTCATTTAGCCTTAATTACCTCCCAAAAGGCCCTATCTCCAAATACAGTCACATTGTGATTTACAGTTTCAATATATTTGGTGGGGACATAATTCAGTCCATAAGAGATATATAACAGACAAATACTCTAAAAAATAAAATGTTTGTTTACTTTCTCCCCCAAAGAGGGATTAAAAAAAAAAAATCCTACCAGGTCAACAGAATCCACTGCAGCAAAAATTTTCAGCTCTGAATCTTGCCCTGATAACTGCTCTCCCATAATGCCGAGCAACTCTGCTATAAGGGAATGAAGCAGGTTTTGAACAAAGCACTTAAAATGTTCGTGTTCTCTCTCTTCTGCTTGAGAGCACTCTGAAGAAGTGAAAGGTCTGCCCCCTTTTCCCCTCTTGCCAAGCATCCCTATTTATGGTTTGTGCCATTGGCAGGTCTGAAGGACTCAAGAGTTTGCAAATCACTTCCGTGGCTTGGCAGCTTGCTTCTCCCCTCCCCCACCCCCAGCCATTAGAAACTATTAGTCCTCATTTCCAGTTGGGGAGAGGGGAGAAGGGAAATATGGGAAACAAAACGGAAAGATTTGCAGCATGCAAAGCTGTGGGTCTTCTTTTAAAAGCCTCAGAGGAAAATGCACGGTGGTTTTATCCATGTAGTGCTTTCTGTTTCGGTCTGCTCATAACCCAGCCCTCCTGGTCTATTCCTGAAAACTAAGAAAAAGTTTCATACTGACTTTATTCATGAATCCTACTTCACAGAGATGCTGATGAGTCTGAGGGCAAAGAGAGAAAGGCCAGAAAGGTTTGTTGCCTGGATGCCAGAAGCCATTAAAGGGTTTTCAATTCATCTCTTTACTCGGAGCTCCACATGATAAATTACCAGCATCAATCTATCTAACAGTATCAGGCTTCAGAACTTGTGAGCCATATGTTCATGTCATTGCTTTGTGCAAATAGGTCCTCTAAATATGCAATGATCTGGCACATTTCATGAGTATTTATCAAAATGTTCTCTTGTCTCCCAAGATGTATATTAATGAAAGTAATACTGAATAGTACCAAGTTGCAGCCATGCACAAGATTCCAAACTGCAGGTTTGGTTTGCAAATTTAGTAAAGGCTATTTGTAATCATAAAAAGAAAAAAAAAAGTAGCCCAGTATCCTTACATTATTATGGAAGACAGTTTTGTCGGGGAGTTGCATCTGGAGAGGTCTCTTCGTGGGCATTAGGTGAAACTTCACCCTGGACAGGGGAGGGTTCTTGACTCTGAACAAGTAAGAATTCTCAAGCAAGTCGAATGGTTTAGGTAAGAAAGGAATTCATTAAAGCAAGAGGAGTAGTGAATGGCAGCAGCCATGCAGACAGTAAAGAGAAAGAAAGGACAGAGGAGACTTGTGGGCAGACTACTGAAGAGCATCCTTGTACAGCTGCAGCCCGGACCAGGTCGTCCAGGCAACGGGGACTTGCAAGGCCAAATCAGAGATCTCAGTAGCCCCTCCCTGTTTGCCTGAGGTAGGACAGAGGGAGTGAAGACTGGGGCTTAGGTCTAGAAAATGGAAGGAAATAGCAAATTACAGAAACACCACTGAAAGAGTACAGAGCAAAACACATAATTTGAGTAGTAAAATGTCTTTATTTAAGGCAAAAGGTACACACTTGAAGAAAGGGGAGTGTGGGCAACTTCAGAGGGGAGGCGCACTCAAAGGCTTAGGATTCTGTCCTTTAAGGCTTTCAAGAATGAGGTAAAGGGCAAAGAGGAGGCAGGGGGCACCTAGGTTTGACATGTGGCCTCATGATGTGTCTCTCCAGTGAGAGACATTATGTCACCAGCCACAGCCAGTCCTCTAGAAAGTTCTGCAAGATAAACTTAACACAAGGAATTTACTGATCCTGTTCTTCTTCAAGATAGTGGTCACCCTCAAGCACTGGGCATGTAACACTCAGGACTGCTTGCTCTGCTTTAAGACAGGGCAGGCTACTGGCTAATTACCAAAGAATATGTAAGGAATCTTAACCTCCTAACTCGCTGATTTTTAAAATGGAATCTTAGCCTTAAGATGGAGTCCCTCCTGTTCTTACTATACTGTTTGTATCCTGGCATTTTTCATCAGAGGCAGGAAAAGTTAATTATGATGCTCATCCCGTGTTCCTGCCCTACCTCAATAAAATAATACTTGTATCTTATAGGTTTTTTTTAAATTTATTTTATTTTAGTATCATTAACCTACAATTACATAAGCAATATTGTGATGATTAAACTACCCCCTTCATCAGGTCCCCCCCACCAACCCCATTACAGTCACTGTCCATCAGTGTAGTGAGATGAGAATCACTACTTGTCTTCTCTGAGCTGTACAGACCCCCCGTGCCCCCCCACCCTAT
>JAQQAC010002837.1:98887262-99196692 GCA_029783875.1 Phataginus tricuspis
ATTGCATTGCTGTCTATTTCCTCCTTCACTTCTGTTAGTATTTGTTTCACATATGCTGATGCTCCTGTGTTGGGTGCATATATGTTTATAATGGTTATATCTTCTTGTTGGACTGACCCCTTTATCATTATGTAATGTCCATCTTTATCTCTTGCTACTTTCTTCATTTTGAAGTCTATTTTATCTGATACAAGTACTGCAACACCTGCTTTTTTCTCTTTGTTGTTTGCTTGAAATATTTTTTTCCATCCCTTCACTTTTAGTCTGTGTATATCTTTGGGTTTGAGGTGAGTCTCTTGTAAGCAGCATATAGATGGGTCTTGCTTTTTTATCCACTCTGTTACTCTGTGTCTTTTGATTGGTGCATTCAGTCCATTTACATTTAGGGTGATTATTGATAGATATATACTTATTGCCATTGCTGGCTTTAGATTCGTGGTTACCAAAGGTTCAAGGGTTGCTTCTTTACTATCTAAGAATCTAACTTAACTTTCCTGTTAAGTTATTGTGAACGCCGTCTGATGTTTCTTTATCTCTGCCTTCCTATTCTTCCTCCTCCTTTCTTTATATATTAGGTGTTTTATTCTTTGCCTTTAGTTGGTATTTGGATGGTCTGCTTTCTTTGCTATGCTTTTATTTTCTCTGGTGACATCTTTTTAGCCTTAGGGGTGTTTCCCTCTAGGGCAGTCCGTTTAAGATATCCTGTAGTGGTGGTTTATGGGTGGCAAACTCTCTCAACTTTCTTTTGTCTTGAAATTGTTTAATCCCTCCGTCATATTTAAATGATAATCATGCTGGATACAATATTCTTGGTTCGAGGCCCTTCTGTTTCATTACGTTAAATATATCATGCCATTCTCTTCTGGCCTGTAAGGTTTCTGTTGAGAATCTGATGACAGTCTGATGGGTTTTCCTTTGTAGGTGATCTTTTTTCTCTCTCTATCTGCCTTTAATACTCTGTCCTTGTCTTTGATCTTTGCCATCTTGATTATTATGTGTCTTGGTGTTGTCTTCCTTGGGTCCCTTGTGTTGGGAGATCTGTGGGCTTCCGTGGACTGTGAGACTATTTCCTTACCCAACGTGGGGAAGTTTTCGGCAATTATTTCTTCAAAGACACTTTCTATCCCTTTTTCTCTCTCTTCTTCCTCTGGTACTCCTATAATATCTTATAGTTTTTATAAATGGATGGTAGAGGAGTGCTAGAAATATGGTTGAACTTGGTTTATTTCCAATAAAAATTCTACATTGGGTATTGAGCCATCTGGGGCAAGAGTAATCATTCTTTACTTTGAAAAACCCCTCTATGTGACCATGAAATAAGTCACCCCCATATTTACTCTCATTGTGCTAATTTCATGTTGTCTGGAAAAGAAATTCATGTACTCTTTAAATTTCTGTTACCAGTACATCCTCCATGTTTGCCACTGTCAAGAAGTTCTGAGCTTCTAAAGACAGCAAGACTAGCTGCATTTCAAATCAGCAATACTAAGCTAGAAAAAAACATCTGGCGTAATATAGTTCAAACTGACAACATTGGTTATTGCTTGGGGCTGAGTGTGTGTAGGTCATCCTAATTCTTTCAAAGCTTTGAATTCACTGAATTGTATTAGAAAATATTTAAAACTGCTTTAACTTTTAATTTGGGGGAAAAAATTAAATACATAACAGAGAAAAATAGAACAAATGCATGCATACTTTCCAACCAAAGGAACAAATGTCAACATCATGTGAACTAGTCTTCGAATCTTTTCTTCAAAATATAGGATGACAGTTACAGGTGGAGTTGAAATGCTCTGTACACCCCTTGCAAGCCCCATTTTCCCCATATATCTCTGCAGAGTGACCACCACCAAGAGCAGAATGTATTCTTCAACCACAAATATACGTAGCCATCAATTATATAAGAGGTTGCTCTGTATGTACTTAAACAATGATATAAACATCTGTGTGTATCATTCTTCAACTTAATTTTTCATTCGCATGCATTTTTCCTATGTACTTGCTGGCATTTAAAAACATTAATTTTTTTAATGACACACTTTTCTCTAATTAGCAGAATAAGACATCTCATGACTTTAGTAAGTCAAAGTAATTGAGAGACACCTACAGTCTCAACACTTTACAGTGTATTATCAGAGGATGCCACTCCCTCAATGTCTCTGACACCCAAGACAAGCTGAATCCCAGGAAGCAAGAGGGAGGAAGTGGGGGCTGAGTAAGCCAGTATAAACGTGCATTACCCAAACCACACTGGGTGGGAGTAGCAGCAGCTCAGTTCCACCAAGAACTGTTGAAAAGCACACAAAATGCTGCCCACAGTTGTCTGTCTGAAGGGAAGATGGATGATTTCTCTGCACGCTGCTATATACACCACTGGTTGTGGATCGCCCCCAGGGCATTAGCTTCTCCTATACTTTTGGGCTGCAAGTAACAGCATCAGGGAAAGGTCCAAAGCAGAACAAGAAGGATACACAGTGCACACTTCAGTGGCATGTGGTCAGCCAGGGTGGGTCAAAGCTCACCCAGGATCATTAGGCCATATGAACCCTGCCCTTCAGCTGGGGTCTGAAAGGTTATTTGTCAGCTTATGGCAGGCATCTTTCTTCCTTACAAATGAGTTTGATTTGATTATACAGAGTGGGTTTCCCTGCTTCCTCAAATTCAACAAATGATTGGAAAAGCAAATTTTCCAATGCTCAGGAATGGTCTTTGTCAGAAATTCTAAACAAGGGCCCACCATCTTTGAAGTTACCCATCGCCTATAGCCCAAAGCCAACTGTAAAAAACGAGTTGTTTGGTTCACTCATTTTGCCATTTTCTTTCCCATAAGTAGATGAAACACCAGCTGCCCAGTAGCTGCAAAAGCCAACAATATCATCCTCACGGATGTGTACTAGACTACAGTTAAAGGGAATGAGCCACAGTTATTTCTAAAATTCCAGTGCATCGTAGATGCTCAATTAATGGATTGTGAACAGTTGACTCTATAAATTGTGCCTAAAATGCCAACTTTACTTAGCATTACTCTTCAAGGGATGAGTCCATAACCTAAGAGCGTGTCATAATCTGTCCAGGTCACCCATTGATTTCACTTATTCCCATCTCCCAGACAATCCTAGGAGAGAGCATGGGTATATCAGAGAAAGAAAGGGGGCCATAGCAGAGGTCCATACACAGGGCAGAAATGGAGGGGTTTCACTGTGAGGTGGAGGGGAGAAGAGATATTGCAGGGAAGGGAAATAGCTCAAAGGGAGAGAGGATGAAGAGGAAGTCTTGTTGCTGAAAAAATGTATTTATCTTCCCAATTTTGCTGAGAGTCCACTGTGATTCACCTTATTTGCAAAGGCAATTTATTCCTTTTTTTCATCACTATCAATATCAATAAAATTGTCTTATTATCACTATCACTACTACTTGTCACTATCATGAAGATTGCCCAAACCTGTGAGAGTCTATTCTGTTCAGTCCAGCTATGTCAGCATTTCCAAAATTCTGCGGAGCAGAGATCACATCAGCTGACAGTCACCCTGGTACCCAGCATATTTGCCCTTCTTGGTGAACCCAGTTAACCATCCATTCACTCAATCAAGAAGGCCTTTCATTTGGATTAGACATGCCAGGCTTCCAGTGCCAAAGGGAAACAGAGGATTATAGTAATTATTTGGGTGATTCTGGCCATAATCTCACTTTTGCCTAAGTGTGATCCTTACCTTAATTGTCTTGATTGCTAGAGAGAGACCTTATTCTTGGAATTACAAAATTATAGGGCTACAAAGAGATCTAAGGTCATTAAATTAACTGTCAGGATAATAGGCTCAATTATCTGGTCCAAAAGGGGACCAGACACCTCTCCATTTTCATGCTTTCTGGCTCAAGGGGGGGCCAGTTTCTCAGCATCTTCTCCCTCACTCCATCTTACTGCCTTTGACTCTTCCTCCAATTAAGGCAACCAAAAATGAAATCCTCATCAGATCCCACAAAATATTAACGGGGTCCTTAAGAAAAAGGACAATATAAGAAGCCCTTTGATTCCTGTCCACAATGATACTGTTAATTTTATTGGTTAGGTATAATGCGGTATTAGACTTTGAAATGGTGAGTCAAGTAAATACAAAAGTCTAAGACCATCTAAACTCCAACACCCAGTTTTTGGCTTGGCAATTTTTCCCTCAATAATCTCAAATTCCAGGTAATATCCTGTAACTGCAAGTAGGTTTTAGAGGAAAGACCGATTTGATTTTTTTATTTAATCAATAAGGTTCAGATGTATTTTTGATTTACTAGGTTCCAAGGCACCCTCTGAATTTATATGAGAGCAGCTGATTATAGGAAACAAGGACTGTCATTTGTAAAGGATGCCACCATTTGCAAACTCCCTCCATGTTTTACCCCTCCAGGCTGTAAAAGCGTTCATCATTCCTAGTCCTTTATGCTTATATAACATCTCAACACTTTTCTCAGGTTTGGTGGAAGATGCTAGAATATTTGCTCCGGGTTTTTTTCATTAAGCAGTCTGTGTTGTATGTACACATAGATGCTTTTCCAAACTATTCCTTAAAGATGTAACTGATTCTCATATGACAGACTAAATACACAATGAAACACTCTCTTTGCAACTTGATAGGGTACCTCTTTCAAGATTAAAAGAAAATTATCCACGTGTGGTTTTTCAAAGATTTCATTTACCTAAACACCGTTCAAGCAAAAGGACCAAGTGCACTTACGGTTTTCTAATTATTAAAGAAAACATGTTTTTGTGTTTTGTTTTGTTTTTTTAACTTCACAGTGGTTGCCATTTTAAAGGCCAGTATGATGTCGTATGGTTTCGTAGGTTAATCTGTTTAATTCTCAAAACTACCATTTGAGCCAGGTATATTTATTTCCAAATAACAGGTGAGGAAACTGATGCTTGGAGCAGTTCATTGATATGGCCTGAGAGTAAAAGGACTGGAGCTGGAAGTTAGAACTAGCTTATTGTGACTCAAAACCAGGTTTGCAAATAAGCTTTATGCTCAGTGTGTCATTCATTCATGCTTCACTTCACATCTAAACCCACATGCAACTCCACTCACTTCCTGGGTGAACTAATGTATAGTGCTAGGTAGAGCAAAATGTACTATATCTTTAAAGCTTAAGTGGCCTTCCTGCATAGCAATATTTGGTAACTGTTCATAATGCATTTTCATAAGCCTGACAACATCATGTCATTTTGGTCTTCACTTAGAAATAATGATGAATACTAATAAGTGCTCGGGGCACAGTGTCTTTCTTATGAGAGCCTTGTCACATGAGTGAGTGAGTTTCTACAAAGTCTGGTTAGAAATGGAAATGTGGATATAAATGCTAATGTGGGGAGTTGTGGGTGCTCTGGGCTCTGTAACTTGGGTACAACTTTGCGAACTGCTGTTTGTCTGATGAGGAGTTTGGGGAGGCCAGGATTTTCTGGAAGGAGCTATTCATCAACGAGGAACTTCCTAATTTAGAAAAATTAAAATGCCTCATTTTGTGGAATACTGAACAGAGGCATCCTATCTGTTCTCTGCTACTTAATATTTTAAATAGGCTTATTCCAAGGAGGCCAAGGACGGCCAGCTAACAGAAGGTAGGAGGGAGGCACGGAACAGATTCTCCCTCACAGCCTCAGAAGGAACCAGCCCTGCCCACACCTTAAGCCTGGGCTTCTAGCCTCCAAAGAGGAGAAAATAAAACCCTGTTGTTAAAGCCACCCAGCAGGTAGTCCTTTGCTCTCGTGGCCCAAGCACACAAACACACAGCCATTGACCAGTCTTGCCTGAAGTTGACTCATCCTAGAATTTTCAGTTTGCTGAACCAATAATTAATTTTTTTAAATATAATCCAGCTTGATTGAGTTTCTAGCACTTGCTATGTAAGATCCCTAACAAATACTTCATCAACCTACAGAGCATGAGAGCAGAGGAACCAGGACAGTGACAGGACTAAAACTGTGTCGCCCAGGAAACGTAGAAGGGGACATTTAACCAGCAGAATGGTGAGTTAGTTACAGGAAGTAAAGGAGTGAGGCTATTTCTGCAAAAGCTCCATGAGAGCAGGAACGTTTTCTAAGTGGTTGTCTGCTGTATCTCCAGTACCTGTCACATAATGGCTGCTTTATAAATATTTGATGAACAATCGAAATAAAAAAATCTCAGAGTCTTTAGTGGCAAGCAATAGAATGTGTTTAACAAAAATAAGGTGGGGAAGGTTTATTAAAAAGATACTGAATAAACCAAACAATTTCTGGGTTGCCAAGAACCTGACTAGAACAGGCAGCCAGGGCCATAATCACAATTGTGGCACAAAACCAGATGTGAGGACGGCACAGCTGCTGCCCCCGAATATGGCACGTCACATTCTGGGCTGCGTTTGTCACTGTCGCCGAGGACAGAGAGAAATATTTCACAAGCACTATGCCGTCCAAGCTTGGTTTACCCATTGAACATCCTGGGCCACAAAAATAAAACGTTCATAATGCCTTCAGGGATTGGGCTACATTTGGGGGAGCACCACTGCCAACTATTCCAACATGAAGGAGTCCTTTTAATGAAATAAAAACATCAATTAAAAAAAAAAACATAAAGGCAAAAAAAATAGTATTTGATCTGCCACTTGCTTGGAACCTGAATGCAGAATGCCCAAGCCGGAAAGGGGGAAATAAATGCTGATTGCCCAGGTGTGTGCTCTGGTGCAGCAGAACTGGGCTGGACTCGGTCTGTGTTAGCATTAGGTGATGAATTCTCCTTGATTAGTGACTCTAAACCTTTTTAAAGCCTGCAGTTATTTTTTCAGTGCGGCAGAAAACACCATAATCCACATATGCCACCTGATCCCAATGTCCAGCAAGAATCTAATATCTGCATGGTAGTATGTAAAGTTGCATGGAAGCCAGCTTTTATCATCAAGCAAATATTTATTGAATGTCCACCATGCATTTGGCATAGTTTCTAGAAGTTGGTGATACAGATACGAATGAGATGAACAAAGGCCCTTGTTCTCATGGAGCTGAAATTCCAGAGTGAGACTGGCAGTAAACACAAAAAGCAGCGTACAAAACCAAACAGGATAAGGCAACCAAGTGTGTCTGGTAGGTGGCTATTTTAATGAGGTGGCAGGGAAATCATCCCTGAGAACTTTTTGAGCTGATACCTAAGTGGCAAGATGGAGCCAAATGTGTGAAGGACTAAGAAACTGCATTCTAAGGCAGAGGAAAATAGCAAGTGCAAAGACCCTAGGTGGGCCCTGAATTTGATCTTACTGAGAAATACAGACAGGACAAGCCAATGAAAAATCTAGGAAACCAAAGTCCTTGTAAAAAATCTAGAAAGGACCAGCAATTTTTCAATGATGAAATACCTTATCAGAAAGACCTGTGGGCTATAGATCCACTTTCAGGAATTGCTGAGCTAGACGGCTTCTTGGGGGCTCAACCACCTTTGTCAACTGGAAGCTCAGATCCACCAAATTTTTAGACAACCCTTAGCCCCTGCTTTCTTTTACTTCAACCATCAAATCTTCAACATCTCTTAAATTAGATTCCAAGCATGTGCCTACTTTTGGAAGAAAGTCAAAGACCCATGTTTCCAGCAGAGAGATTTCAAGTTTGGGGAAAAAAACAATTAATTGCACTTAACTTTCTCATTATAATTATAAGTCAAGGCTCCAAAAGGAATTCCTAAAAATGCTTTAGGAAAGGTAAGCTTTTCTAAAGAGCTTCTCTCCCCTGACAAAAAAAAAAGAAACTAATTTGAGAAAACACATCTGCAAAAGTTTTTGCCCTGCCTCAGAATTTCAGGAATGTCACTCTAATGAATTCATCTTAAGTGCAGATGAAATGAGGGGCAGCGGATGGTGGAGTATCCTACCGCCCAAAGCAGCAGCCATTTCACTGCAACTTAAGTAAAACATCAAGGGAGCCGTGGTTCCCTTAAGGTTCTTGTTACAAAGTAATGCAAAAAGCTGGTTGCACTTAACTTTGGGTAGGGATGCATTTTTAACCCATATTGAAAGAGTACAGTGATCTCCCAGGTTATTTAGTCCATTGAGAAACTTCATAAATGAAACATATTAGCTTAATATCAAAGGAAGGAAAACTGAAGGTTTTCCCATTATCAGGGTTTGAAGGTTGCAGGACAGAAATGAACAGAATAGTACTTATTAAGCACTTAGAGACATATGGAGAGATTAAAGGGTTAGCTCCAGAGAACATTACTGCAGTTGTTATATTTTGTGTTTGACAAGCGGCTTTCAAAGATTTTACTTGGTCCTTGTAATAACTCTGTAATACTTTGCATGTTAGTCGGGATTCTCTTAGGTTGTAAGCGAAAGAAACATACCTTAAATGCATACAGGCATAAAAGGGAATGTGCTGGCTTATATAAAATGGGCTACATTCAGGCCTGGCTACAGCCGGAGTCCAAACCACCTCTCTACCTATCTCTCATTCTCTCTTCCTCCTTCCATTTCTGTGTCTTGGCTTTGTTTTTGTTTTATTGTTTTTAAACATCTTCTGTTGTAGGTGGCTTCCTATGGGCGGCTAAAGCTTACATCATCCTTACAGACTGCAATTCTAGATGAAGCAGAAATCAGGCCATATGGAGAGATCAGGCCTGCTTGGCCATGTACCTATCCCTTGAACCAATCTCTATGAACAATGGAACAGTTTACCACCACTGCCATATGGAATTAGGGTTGGGGGTACTCTGCCAGCAATGGAAAGAGGAGTACTAAGCAGACAAAAGCTACAAATAGGCAGTGCCAGTATTGTTCACCCCATTTTGCAGATGAAGAAATTTTAATGGTGGGCTTGAGCAAATTAAAAAACATCCCTTAATGATGACCTCAAATTTCATTAATACAAGAATTAAACCTTCCATCCCATAATATAGATGAGATTTAAAGTGCATTATAACACAGTGAATTAAACTCGCATCAGAGTAAAAAAATGTTGTAAGATCCTTCTCCAAGAGTCAGTCTTATTTGGGGAGATGAATATAGTGTATATGTAAAGGAGGAAGGAGAAGTGCAGCGAGGAGAGTTATTTGAGTCTCTGTCATTTCTTCTCTAGACTGCAGACTTTTTGAAGAAAAGAAGGTGTGACCTCCCTCCTTTATCCCCGGGCTTGGCAAATGAGAGCAAACAGCAATAAATGCGAGCTGAATATAGAGAAATAAATTAGCACCCTTTGCTTGTCCTCTCTTCCTTGGTAAATTGACGCGAGTTCAGTATATCACCTTTAATGCTCTGTCCGTGTGATAGACAAGACGGACCTTCTGCATCGGCAGAAACGGAAGATGTCTGACAAGGATTTGAGAGCAGTGCAAATAATCTGAAACCATGAATTTACAGATTAGGGTTGAGTTTAAAAGAGCATATGATTCAGCTCCCCTAATTTTACATATCAGAGAACAGATGCCCGAAAATGCACATCGAGCCCCAAGTTTTCTGTGTGTCGGGCAGGGGACATGGGAGGTGCTGGCTTCCTCTCTTTAGTTCTGAACCATTACTTCACGCGGAGTTGCTTTTCCCAATGTTGGACACTTGCAGTCCTGCCCAACCTCTCCTGGTGCTGCGAGCTTTTCTGTACTTTTTGTTTTCAGCTGGATGGGGGAGAAAAAGCTAACTTATTTATTACCTCAGAGAAAACAGAACTTAGTCTTGTATCCCACTATATAGGTCATTCCACAAACTTTTATAGTTCTCTCATATTTCTGACAATCACTCACTGTCTCCTTCCTAGGAATGCTTATGCTGTCCAAAGAAGCGAATCAGTGTGCCCCAGTTCACAAAGGATAGAGGTCCCAGATTTCCTGACTTCTAGTCTGCTGGCGTTCCCCCTTCACCACCACAATCATAACTTCCAGCTTCACTAATACCGTAAAATCCCATCTAAAACTCCTAAGACGAAGGCATTGCCACTCCTCTTAGATGCCTGTGTATTAGTTACCTATGGCTGCATGACAAATCAAAACGAATGGACTTAAAACAGTACATACATATGATCTTGTGGGTCAGGAACCCAGAGGCAGCTTAGCTAAGCGGTTCTGGCTCAAGTTCTGTCCTGACGTCGCCATCAGAGTTTCAGTCACCTACAGGGTTATCTGGGGTTGGAGGGGCTGCTTCCAAGACAATTCGTTCACGTGGCAGGCAAGCTAGTGCTGCTTCTGGGTGGAAAATCTTAGCTCCGCCCTCTGTGGGCCTCTCAACAGTCTCTGTGAGTGTTCTCTCAACGTCGTAGCTGGCTCTCCCTAGAATGGGCACTCCGAGAGACTGGGGTAGAAGTGGCAATGTCTAAAGTCATTTACTATCATTTCCATTGGCCCAACAAACCAAGCTGATGCAAGGGTATGAATGCCAGCAGGCATGGATCATGAGGGACATCTTGGAAGCTGGCTACTACAGCTCCTTTTATGCATTCTTATCATAGAACTTGTCCCACTATATTATAATTATCTTTTACTCATACACCCTTCTGTGGCAGACATAGCTGTGTGCCTACCAACAGCCATTATCCCCATTCTCCTTGCTAACAGAACCTTGATTTTGTTAAGATAGTAGAAAGCACTGTTTCTAGGAATCAGCCAACTATGGCCTATGCCTTGTTTTTATAAAGCCCATGAGTTAAGAATAGTTCTAACATTTTTAAAAGCTGTAGAATTAAAGAAGAAGAATGTGCAATACTGACCATATATTGCACATAAAGCCTAAAATATTTGCTGCATGACCCTTTACAGAACAAGTGTGCTAATTCCTGGTCTAAGTCAGTGGTGGTAATCCTATTCCCAGTTTTCCCTGAAAGGTTTAAGAACAGGCAGGTATATGAATTCTGTCATGAAGGATATAAGACAAAGCTTAGTTGGGCACTAGGAAGATTCAGGAAAGGATTTTTCTCCCTCATAAGAAAATGGGTACAGCAGAGGAGATCCCTTAATGCCTTTCATCTATCTTGTCTTGGGGGTTGTCTGGAGACAATGGAGACATGGCAGCCATTTTGCAACCATGAGGAGGGAGCCAAAGATTTTCTGGAGAAGCTAACCCAAGACAGTTGACATTGTTGAGTTGCTCAGTCAACCAATCCTAAAACAACCTACTTCTAGATTCTTCTAGATTTTTGTTACATGAGAAAATTAAAACTATCTATCTGTAAGCCATTCTTTGGTAATTTTGTTACCTGCAGCTGGAAACATTCTAAATCATATTTATTCCTCTCTAGACAGTGAATTTTTAGAGGACAGAAACATGTTTATAACAGATTGCCTTATTTCTACAATAAGGCTGGGCATGGAATAAAGTTTTAAGTATCAGTTGTCAAAATCATGGTCTCTCAACCTCAGCACTATTGACAGTTGGGTCCAATTAATTCCTTGGGGTTGGGGGGGCTGTCCTGTGCATTGTGAGGTGTGTAGCAGCACCCCTGGCTGCACTCACTAAATGTCACCGACACTCCTTGCCCCGAATTGTGTCAAAAATGTTCCTAGACATTTCCAGATGTCCCCTGGGGGACAAACTCACTCCTGGTTCAGAACCAGGTCTAGGGATTCTCAGGATATTAATTTCTAGCATAAATTAATTATGCAAAACTTCAGACTAAATGTGGGGTTCCATCTGACTCTGGTCATGGCAGAGAGGCCTAGGAGACAATGTGTACATTGAGGGGGCAAGATGGGACCATAAAGACAAAGGGAAGGGGTGGGAGGTGGCACTGCTGGATCTCAATTGTGTTTCAGGCTGGCAGGGCTCAGAAATAACTATTGCCAATTTCTTCTTCTGGTCCTTCTTGGTATATAGAAGTTATTGGGGTACAATGGAAACAGTTACTTGCTCTGTGTCTTAGACAAAACTGTCCATAGAGGGCAAGATGATGAAGATGAAAAGAAATGTGATCTTTCTAATGGTACCCAGAAAGTTCGGGGAGGCTGGGCAAAGGTTTCGATAAAAGATAGGGTGGAGGCAGGGGGGAATTAGAAGATAGCACATAAAATTGATTGAAAAAACACACCCAAAAGTGAGAAAAAAAAGTCTATCAATGAATCAGCATGATTCCCTGCAACATGCCTGTCTCTTGAAAATACAACAGTAAAGTTTCCATCAAACTGTTTTCTGTCAAATGCTGGCCCCTGACAGATTGTGGCATATGGTAGTTTCTCTTCTAAGTCAATGGGGTTTTCTCAATCAACTTCAGCAAGTGGAGGCTGTAATTATGGCAGTAAATGGCTCTCAAATGACAGCTTTTTTCTTCCTTAGAAGAGTGAACATTTTAACAAAGATGTCTAGTAGACCTCAAAGAACTAAGTGCTGCAGGGCTTCTTGGAAGAGAGGCTAAGAAATGCATTTCACTGCTCAGAAAGGAGGCTGACTTCCTAGAAAGAGCCTGGAGTAAAGAGGTGAAAGACCAGAGTTCCAAACCAGACTCCCCACATGCTAAGTTTGGGGCCCTCCTTAGGCAAGTCCTGCCATGTCTCTGAGCCTTGGCTTTCTCAGCTGTGAAATGGGAGGAATAAACAGGAACATCCACATGACACAGCTTTCTTAACTGCACCTACACATGCAAGCAGGATTATTATCCTCTTACCTCCACAGCTTATGTCTACGGCAGGTGAAACGCCTACTGACTGCTCATGCAAGGCTCATGCTATGTGTTTATGTGCCCACCAGTAGCCGTTAGATATTGGAGTAATATAAATCTGGTCCTCAGTCTCTTGCTTAACATTCTTCCACATGCTCCACTGTCCTAACCTTAACGTGGGTGGCAAGGACCTTCAAAATCCAGCCCTTCTCATGCTCCAGCCACACATCCTGTCGCTTTGCATGCCATATTGAGACCTCAGCTATCCCAAAGTGTTGCAGTTTGTGGCATATGCCACTTTCTCTGACTTCCAGGCCTTGATATCTGGGTACCTTTGGCAGAGAATATTCTCCTTCTTCCCCAGCTCTTGACCTGACTAAATCCTACGTTTTCTTCAAGTCTCCCTTTAATTTTTATTTACTTATTTTTTCAATTGACATATATTTGATATACAATATTGTGTTGGTTTCAAGTATACTAAACAGTGATTCAACACACACATTATTAAATCCTCACCCCAACTAGTGCAGTTACTGTCTGTCAACACAGCAAGATGTTAGAAGAGCATTGCTTCAAGTCCCAGGTTAAAAGTCACTATGGGCTGAATTGTGTCCTCCCCTTTAATTCACATGATGGAACCCTAATTCCTAGTGTCTCCGAATGTTAGCATTTGGAGACAGGGCCTTTGAAGTGGTAATTAAGGTAAAAGGAGGTTCTATGTGTAGACCCTAATCCAGTATGACTAGTGTCCATATAAGGTGTTAGGACACAGACATATGCAGAGGAAAGACCACAGGAAGACGGCTGCCTGCAAGTTAGGGAGAGAGGCCTCAGAAGAAACCAGTCCTGCTGACACCTTGACCTTGGGCTTCCAGACTCCAGAACTGTGAGAAACTCAATTTCTGTTGTGTTGGCCATCCAATCGGTGGTACTTTCGTTTTGGCAGCCTTAGGAAACCAATATACCCAGGGAGCCTTCCATGAATTCCCAGAGACCAGCCATGACCTTCCCACACCATCCTTCATTTTTCTTTTCAAACAGCTATCAGAAGGCATTGTCTCTTTATATGTTCTCTTTCTTAGTGTGTGGGTGTGTAGGGGCTGGTGGGATGGCTTGAAGGGTAGACAATTTAAGGTCTCAAGGTCAGGGAATGTGTGTCTCTCCATCATCAAGACCTATGTGAATGCCTGTTGGCATACAGAAGGCATGCAGTATGTTTTCTGTATATGGGTGGGTGAATATGAATGAAAAAATAGGTCAGATATCCAGATAATTTAGACAAATAAAACCTCTCACATTAAACTTTTCTTTAAACGTGTCTTTTCACATGCATTGGAGCAGCATTTGCCTAGCCTACCTCAATTAATAACTTCTAATAAAAGTATCTAGTCCTAGGAAGTCACAGATTTCAAATGTTCCCCAAATTTGGTCCTTGAATCATTACTAGTCAAGAAAAAGTTCTGATGGGATTCCCATTATACATCTTAGCCTATATCACAAAATCCCCATAGGCTCAGGAGTCAGGGACAATGATGGTCGGCAGAGAAGATGGAAGAGGAAAGGAAGAGTCTTTGAGCATTTAGGAATCCACAACCAGGAACTGTCAAATATCTAACCTTGGTACCTTTCTGCTGCAGCTCAAATCCATTTACACTGATGCCAGAGGAAAGGAGTTGGCCACCATTTTCCAGGTAACCATCAATAATCATGTGAACTGACAGAGTTTAAAGGAAAAAGTCCAAGATTAGAGAAGTTCTTTTAAAAAATGGAATTCCAACTGAAGCTTTTATTGATGAAAATGAACCAATAATACCCAAGCTAGATCAACGTTTTTGATATTTTGATAATAGCTAGATGAAGAGGGGCTGAAGAAAATTAAGAGCCCACAAATACATTCAGTTCTATTGCAACTTTGTCACCTAAGTGTTTCCTTTAATTACTATTGATTTTCATAATAGTTTATTAACCAGTATGTCAATTCAGATTTGCCATAGATTATGGTGCATGTAGCTTAGTTCATTTTATGATACTGGCAGGAGGAGAGGCCAGGCGTATGGGAATAAATGCATCCCCTTACACATTCGTATCTGATATTTTAAATTGTTTTGCTTGAGCAGAACTTTATTTTAACTGAATTGATTGATCATCCTGACAGAGCGTTGGGCTCCAATCATTACCTTCTAAAGCAGTATATTTACCCACAGGCTTTTGGGTTGGTGGAGAAGTGAGAGACAGAGCTGGTTTGTCAAATCAAGTCAATAAAATCACCTTACAACTTTCATTATTAATATTTTATAACTGCAGCACAGGACTTGCGTGGAGTTGAGAGAATCATGTCAAGACTAATTTTTTTGCCACTTACAACCCTTTTTCAGCCTCAGTTTCCTCGTGAGTTAAATGGGGCTTTGTCATACCTGCCTCTGATCTTTCAGAGTTGCCATGGGGCTCAAATGAGATCATGGAAGGGCATCTTCAAGTTTAAAGCACAGAGAAAGTTAAGGCATTACAGGCTTCCTTGTGTACCAAAAGGTATCAACTTAAAAAACAATGAAGGACACAGAAGCCTCTTAGAATAAATGCCTGGAACCAGAATCTCCCAAGATTTACCAATCCTGGCTAATAAAACAGAAATTAAACACCAATTACCACAGGAGGGAAATCAAATTAATGGGGTGGTGCTTTACCTGAGTATTAATTATGAATTAGGAGGTGCTACTTTACCTGAATATTAATTATAAGTTCCATTAAAAGGCTCAAGCAGGGCATGCTTCATTGGTTCATCAATAAGAGGCTCATGCTAACGGACTGGTATAAAAGGTACTCTGAGGAATCAGCCTTGGCTTTCCAGCCAGAGACCATAAACTCAAAATAATTTACACGGCACAAAACCTATTTCTTTCCAGTCTGTAAAACAGTAATGAGAAACACCAGGCTGGATAGAAAAGTGAGGATTTAAAGGGTCATGGATATTTCTATCTTCCCTTTCCTCATTAGGGTCAAAGCTGCTTATACTTGTCAGGTGGAGAATTCCCTAGAAGACAAAAAAGAGAAAGACACAGGTTTGCACAGAGCCTCTGAGGTAGGGCCTTCTGTACATGGTAGCAGTGGCTGCCAGCCTGTGGGTCAGTTTCACTCCCAAGTCACGCAGACTCTTATCTCCTAGAGCTGAACTTTAGCTTCCTCATGGCATGGTATATGCTCACACCCTGGCCTCCTCTTGAAGCTGCTGCCAACCAGCTATCCGAGGGGGGCTTGCAGACTCTGCTTCCTCCCTAGTGCCCTCTATGAACAGCTGTGTCATTGCTGGGCTCTTGTCCCACAGCACTTCTCTGTGCTGTGCCACATTCCAGCATCAGTTTGTGCAGAAGGTCCCACACTGCTGAACCCGGTCCCTTGGGTCCCAAGGCATCCTGCTGGTGCCACCTTTCAGGAACTTCTTGGGCTCTTAACTATCATTTCCTTTCCCCAAGACTCAAGATATAATCTTTAGACAAGGTTGGGTGACAAGACTCTCTACTGACATCATCTCTCCCTTCCCCCCCACCTCTCCACAAATAAATAAATAAATCCTTCCTTCCCTTCAGCCAATAAAACAAAATCCACCTAATATAACAATTTGTGAGCCAAATATCTACAAGAATCACCAGCCCGTAACCCAAAGGATGGACAATACCAAGTGGTGGTGAGGGTGTGGGGAAACTGGAGCCCTCACACCCAGCTGGGCGTGTACAGAGGAGCAGCCACCTTGGCAAAGGGTTTGGCAGTTCCCCAGAATATTAAACACAGGGTCACCATGTGACCCAGCAATGCCACTCTAGGTGGAGAATTAAAAACACATAACCACAATAAACTTGTACATATGCACTGATAGCATTATTATTTATAATAGCCCAAAATGGAAGCAACCCGAATACACAATTGATGAATGGATACATAAAATGAAGTCTATCTGTACAAAAGGAATGAAGCATTGATAAAAAAGGAATGAATTTCCGATACACGCTACAACATGGATGAACCTTCAACCCATTGCACTAAGCAAAAGACGCCAAACACAAAGATTGCATATTGTCTGGTTCCGTTTACATGAAATGTGCAGAATAGGTAAATTCATAGAGACAGTAAGCAGATCAGTAGCTGTTGCCAGGGGGTTAGGGGAAGGGAAATGAGGAGTAACTGCTAATGGGTATGGGCAATCTTTTTAGAGAAGAGAGAATGTTCTGGTATTAGTGGTGATGGTGCTACAACTCTGAATATATTAGACCTTAAAAGGTTAATTTTTACCATTGTGAATTAAATCTCAATTTGAAAAAAAATTTTTAAATGAGAAACGGGGGAAAATTCCTTATAGCAAAATGAGACTTGAGCTCAGCTGGTACATGCCACTATACTTACTAAGGATTGAAGTTAGATGCATCAAAAAGCTGCCCTGCCAGCAAATGCTTCCCTCCTACTTGCTGGTGCCTGAAACTCTACTGTCGAGCTGCATTATCATCTAAGTATTTTAATACTTTGCTCTCACTCTCCACATTCATGGAGTAATCTCTGGGACCAATCTTGTCTCTAAGTGAAAATAAGTAAAATGCAACACTTTCTAGCCTCAATGGGTGTCAGACTATAATGGTTTGATGGAAGGGTAGCAAAAAACCACAAACATCATTTTGCATTTGACCTGAAATCCAAGGTTTTTCACTATCCTTTTCTGTACTTCAATAGTAGCTTTGAAAGGTATTGGACATGCAAATGGCACTTATTTAGTAGAAAATTCAAAGAAAATAGTAAGCATGATGTAATCACTTAGTTGTTTAATACCCACTTTGAGAGATGCCAGAGACAGGGATCTGAGACAGCTGGGATTTGGATTTATAAAAACTGGATTTGGAGCCAGAATGCCCAGACATGAAGTCCACTTCTACCTCATGACTTTGAACCAGTTATATAAACTTCCTGTGCCTTGATTTCCTCACCTGTAAAATGGGGTTAATAATAGTGCCTATCTTATAGTATAATTGCAGAATTAAGTAAGTTAATGCATGCAGAGCTCCTAGAACATTGCCTACCATATGTTAAGCATTCAGTGAACCTTTGCTCTTGCTATTTTTGAGGATGGCTGGAGAACAGCCCTGCTCTTTGCTGTACCCTTTTATACGGAAGACTGCTGCAGAAAAGCCAAGAGGCCAGAAGGTGAGATGCCCTCCACTCACCCACCTGATTCCCCCCACGTCCCATGAAGGCTGTGTTAGGCAGGCCCCCAAAGCGAGCAGAGGCAGGTGGCTCTTTGGATGCGCTGTCTTGAGCCACTCAGAGCTACTTTAATAGGTTCCGAAAGACGGTTAGACAAGGTGATTCCAGGGCCTGGCTGACCCTAAACCAGCCCAAGCTAGAGGCTTTGCCCCACTTACCCCACACTGTGATGAGCCGAGGGAGGACTACAAGGAACACTCTGAACTCTCTTATCACTTCCTTCTTTATAAACAGAACAACCAGATCTTGGCACCATTTTTCATATTTTTGGCCAGTATGACAGAACAGGATGCTCTAAATGGCAATGGAAAACAGCCTTCCCACCACTTGCTGCATCACCCTCTATGATATGGCCAATGTCCCAGGCACTTACCACTACCTGAAGTTATCCTCATCACATTTGCTGTGAAGTAGACTAGCTTGTATTGTAGAATGAGGGTTCCAGGAGGACATGATTCTTGTCTGTCTTGCTAGTCACTGCCAGAGTGTCAGCACCTGAAACAGTGCCTGGCACAAAGTAGGCATGCAGTGACTATTTCTGGAATGAATGATATTCACCCCAGCACGTGGCCCAGTGCCTGTGAGGCTTGTACCAACAAACACACTTCTGGGAGAACCTATCCATGCCCTCCTCCCTCTGCACCTCTGCTTCTGGGCCCCTGCATGATCCGGGACGGGCTGGAGGACCTCCCTGCCCAACACCACCTCCTGACATCATAGCTGAGTGGACCTGGTGTGGACTCCTTCCCTAAGCTAAGACATTCACAATGTATTTATTGGAAATTTGGGCTTGGACTCAGAAATTCTGTTTAATAAGAGCTGGTACTTAAGAAGAGAGGCTGGGGTGGCTGGTCTCAAGTACGATCAAAGCAGAAGAAGCCAGTATGCAGCTAAAGAGAATAAAATTCCCTGCAGAGAGGAAGTCAGGAGATGAGAGAGGGGTGCAGGGAAGTGGGGAGAGTTCAAGCAGGTGAACGGCTGATTCGAGCATACTTGAGTTTTCGTCTAGCTCTTGCCTGGTCTCCCAGGACCTCACTGTACTTCCAGCTGTGTTTTCTTTCTTTCTGTTCATAGTAGTTTGGTTGGGTGAGGTTTCTATTTCTTGCACACAAAGAATTCCTAATTGTAAAACCTTAGCATACAAGAGGCAGTCTCAAAACTTTTGTTGACTTGAATTCATTTTTCATTTATTCATTTACTCAACAAGTATCCAGTGAGCCAGGTACTAGGCTAGAAGGTAGAGGTGCACAGGTATGTGAAAAGTAGGCTTTGTCCCTGCCCTGGTGGAATTCTGGCAGGGAGACAACCATTAATCAGCTAACGACATGAAGAGAAACAGTGAGTTTAACTTTGCATCACACGCTGCCTGGTATGTACCAGGAATGGTGTTGGGCTGTACAAAGTTATCTGTGTCATCATCGATATTAAAGGGCCTAGAGTGTG
This sequence comes from Phataginus tricuspis, assembly GCA_029783875.1. Taxonomy (NCBI): domain Eukaryota; kingdom Metazoa; phylum Chordata; class Mammalia; order Pholidota; family Manidae; genus Phataginus; species Phataginus tricuspis. The sequence continues at coordinate 98,906,530 of JAQQAC010002837.1, forward strand.
CTCACAATGGGGACCCCTCCCTGTTTTTGCCAATAGGTTGATACACATTTTATATGATTTGACCCTCAGACTGATTCAGTTAGATTGGTCTTAGGTGTCCATTCTACAGGTAAGTCTGTAACATTGGCCCCATGAGGGCTAAATGACTTTTCCAAAGTCAGTGAGTCTAATCAGAGGCAGAGCAGAACCTAACTGTTGTCTTCAGAGCCCAGTCTTTTCCTTTTCCTCCTCTTATAAAATACTGCCTATTCTGGGAGACGGCAAGTGTGTAAGAACCATTCACACTGTACAACCCCGCAGAAACTCAAGGCAGATGGCATCCAAGAGGGACTTGGCTGGGCTATTTTTAGGGCAAACTGCCAAAACAATGCAAGCGGCGAAGAGAAGAGGCCATTAGTCAGCTCTCCCTGCTGAAGCTGCTGTAGTGTGGGTCTCAGCACGTCTGCTTGCAGGGCTGGATCTCTGAAAAAGGCCCAGATGCAGGGAGACGGATGAAGTCTGTGAGTGCTGCTGTCCCTTTCCCGAGTTTCCCAGCTTGGTTTGATATTCAGTCACAGCACTGAGACGATACCCACGGCCTATCTCAGGGCTTCCGAGAGAGTCAGACCAGACTCATCACAATCACATTAAGGGACTCAACTAACCAGCACACTCCCAGGGGATCTCATTTTCCTCCCTACCCGTCTCACATCACTGACAGAAACAACACAAATAGCTTCCCCAGAGCTATAAAAACAAATGCCAATAAAACCCCAGAGTTCTGTTGGTATGTTGGAAACCATAACCCTGTCTTCAGACAACCTTTTCTCAGAGGAAGACAAGGCCAGGAAGTAGCTGGGGTTTTCCTTTGACTTTACAAGACCCAGCCTAGCGAGGAATGAGAGGTGCGTCCAGGGCTTTGGCAGCCCCATCCTGTGGGTGCCTGAAGTCCCATTAGGAGACCCGCAGTCCTGGCTCGGATGTCCCCTTTCACGAGGCTGTCTGTGGGCTCCACCTGGGTCCATTCCTGAGAGCACAGTTAAATGAAGGTCGGCACATTTTGTAATTATGTTTCTCAAAGTGCACTGCATTCAAATCAACTTCTGCAGAATAAAGATTAAGATGACTACACCCCATTCCAAACTAAATGAATCAATATTTCAGGGCAGGGGGCCCAGCAACCTTCATTTTAAACAAAGCCCTCCTGCTAATTCTTAAGTACAATAAAACTTGAAAACCACTCTTCTATACTATATGTTCCTCTGCCAGTGGGCCAGAATACGCTGCAAACATCTGGTAGCTCTAGGTCAGCGGTTCTCAACCTTGATACCATCAACATTTGGGCTAGGTAATTTTTGTTTGAGGGAGGGGGCTTGTCTGATGCATTATGAGATGAGGAGCTCCATCCCACTGGATACCAGTAGTGCCTACCCTCCAGTTGTGACCACCTAAAAGGGCTCCAAGCACTGACAGGTGTCATAAAGTGACAAGGGCAAAATCCTGCCTCCTTCCCCTGATGACGAGCAGTGCTCTTGACAGGTGGGTTCCCACCCTCTGCACATGACAATCACTCAGGGATCTTTGTAAGAATTGGGTTATTGGACCTCACGCCAACAAACTCCTATGTGTTCAATCTAGAGTGAAAACCAGGCACCTATATTTATAACGTTTCCCATTCTAATATGCCAGAGTTGAGAATCACTGTTCCAGGGAGACACTTAGAGACAAGGGTCCACCATATGTTTGTGACTTCATGAAACTCAAGCCACATGGATGGTATTATTTGTGCACCTATGTACATTAGGACCAAGCACCCAAAGAAGGCGCTATGAGCCACATCTTCTGAAGCTAGGAAATGGACAACTTCAACTAAATAAGTTATAAATTCCTCTCCCCAACCCCCAACAAATATCATACACTGGTCAAAAAAGCCTGTAGCCATTCTGCCACCATCAAGGATGTCAACCAAAGAATGAATAGGACACTCAAAGGAAGGCAACACCAAGAATATCACAGTCTTCATTAAAATGCGCCTGAGCTCAACATTACCACAGTCTGCTTCAGCTCCATGACACTATGTCATATTTACTTATTTATTTATTTATTTATTTTATTAGGGTATTATTGATATACGCTGTTATGAATACTTCACATGAAACAACAATGTGAAGACTATTTTTACCCATATTATCAAGTCCCCACCCATACCCCAATGCAGTCACTGTCCATCAGTGTAGTAAGATGCCACAGATTCACTGTTTGCCTTCTCTGTGCTACACTGTTTTCCCCGTGACACCTCGCACCATGTGTACTAAACATACTACCCCTCAATCCTCTTCTCCCTCCCTCCCCACCCACCTACCCACACCCCTCCCCTTTGGTAACCACTGTCCCGTTTTTGGAGTCTGTGAGTCTGCTGCTATTTTGTTCCATCAGTTTTGCTGTGCTGTTATATTCCACAAATGAGGGAAATCATTTGGCACTTGTCTTTCTCCGCCTGGCTTATTTCACTGAGCATAATATCCTCCACCTCCATCCATGTTGTTGCAAATGGTAGGATTTGTTTCTTTCTCATGGCTGAATAGTATTCCATTGTGTATATGTACCACTTCTTCTTTATCCATTCATCCACTGATGGACACTTAGGTTGCCTCCACATCTTGGCTATTGTAAATAGTGCTGTGATAAACTTAGCGGTGCATATGTCTTTTTGAATCTGAGAAGTGGTATTCTTTGGGTGAATTCCAAGGAGTGGAATTCCTGGGTTAAATGGTATTTCTATTTTTAGTTTTTTGAGGAACCTACATATTGTTTTCCACAATGGTTGAACTAGCTTACATTTCTACCAGCAGTGTAGGAGGGTTCCCCTTTCTCCACATCCTTGCCAGCATTTGCTGTTCTTAGTCTTTTGGATGGTAGCAATCTTTACTAGGTGAGGTGATATCTCACTGTGGTTTTATTTGCATTTTCCTGATGATTAGTGATATGGAGCATCTTTTCATGTGTCTGTTGGCTATCTGAATTTCTTCTTTGGAGAATTGTCTCCTCATATCCTCTGCCCATTTCTTTAAATGGGTTATTTGCTTTTTGGGTGTTGAGGTGCATGAGTTATTTATATATTTTGGATGTTAATCCTTTATTGGATATGTAATTTACAAATATATTCTCCCATACTGTAGGATGCCTTTTTGTTCTGTTGATGGTGTCCTTTGCCATACAGAAGTTTTTAGTTTGATGGAGTCCCATGGGTTCATTTTGGCTTTTGTTTCCCTTGCTTGAGGAGATGCGTTCAGGAAGAAGTTGCTCATGCTTATTTCAGGAGATTTTTGCCTATGTTGTCTTCTAAGCGTTTTACAGTTTCAGGACTTAAATTCAGGTCTTTGATCCATTTCAAGTTTACTTTTGTGTATGGGGTTAAACAGTAATCAAGTTTCATTCTCTTGCATATAGCTGTCCAGTTTTGACAACACCAGTTGTTGAAGAGGCTGTCATTTCCCCATTGTATGTCGAGGCCTCCTTTATCAGATATTAATTGACCATATATGGTTGGGTTTTTATCAGGGCTCTCTAGTCTGTTCGATTGGTCTATGGGTCTGTTCTTGTGCCAGTACCAAATTGTCTTGATTACTGTGGCTTTGTAGTAGAGCTTGAAGTTGTGGAGCATAATCCCCCCAGCTTTATTCTTCCTTCTCAGGATTGCTTTGGCTATTTGGGGTCTTTTGTGGTTCCATATGAATTTGACAACGATTTTTTCTAGTTCGTTGAAGAATGCTGTTGGTATTTTGATAGGAATTGCATTGAATCTGTAGATTGCTTTAGGCAGGATGGCCATTTTGACAATATTAATTCTTCCTATCCATGAGCATGGGATGTGTTTCCATTTATTGGTATCTTCTTTAATTTCTCTCTTGAGTGTCTTGTAGTTTTCAGAGTATAGGTCTTTCACTTCCTTGGTTAGGTTTATTCTTGGGTATATTATTCTTTTTGATGCAACTGTGAATGGAATCGTTTTCCTGATTTCTCTCTCTGCTAGTTCACTGTTAGTGTATAGGAATGCCACAGATTTCTGCATATTAATTTTGTATCCTGAAACTTTGCTGAATTCAGATATTATTAGATCTAGTAGTTTTGGAGTGGATTCTTTAGCGTTTTTTATGTACAATAGCATGTCATCTGCAAAAAGGGACAGTTTAACTTCTTCCTTGCCAATGCATTTTATTTCTTTGTGTTGTCTGGTTGCCATGGCTAGGACCTCCAGTACTATGTTGAAAAGAAGTGTGGAGAGTGGGCATCCTTGTGTTGTTCCTGACCTTAAAGGAAAAGCTTTCAGCTTCTCGCTGTTAAGTATAATGTTGACGGTGGGTTTGTCATATATGGCCTCATTATGTTGAGGTACTTGCCCTCTATACCCATTTTGTTGAGGGTTTTTATCATGAATGGATATTGAATTTTGTCAAATGATTTTTCAGCATATATGGAGATGATCATGTGGTTTTTGTCCTTTTTGTTGATGTGGTAGATGATGTTGATGGATTTTCAAATGTTGTACCATCCTTGCAACCCTGGAATAAGTCCTACTTGATCATGATGGATGATCTTTTTGATGTATTTTTGAATTCAGTTTGCTAATATCTTGTTGATTAATTTTGCATCTATCTTCATCAGGGATATTGGTCTGTAATTTTCTTTTTTTGTGGTTGTCTTTGCCTGGTTTTGGTATTAGAGTGATGCTGGCCCCATAGAATGAGTTTGGAAGTATTCCCTCTTCTTCTACTCTTTGGAAAACTTTAAGGAGGATGCATATTAGGACTTCATTAAATGTTTGATAAAATTCACTGGTGAAGCCATCTAGTCAAGGCATTTTGTTCTTAGGTAGGTTTTTGATTACCAGTTCAATTTCACTGCTGGTAATTGGTCTGTTCAGATTTTCTGTTTCTTTGTGGGTCAGCCTTGGAAGATTGTGTTTATCTAGAAAGTTGTCCATTTCTTCTAGGTTATCCAGCTTTTTACCATATTATTTTTCATAGTATTCTCTAATAATTCTTTGTATTTCTGTGGTATCCATAGTGATTTTTCCTTTCTCACTTCTGATTCTGTTTATGTGAGCTGACTCTCTTTTTTTCTTGATAAGTCTGGCTAGGGGTTTATTTATTTTGTTTATTTTCCCAAAGAACCAGCTCTTGCTTTCATTGATTCTTTCTATTGTTTTATTCTTCTCGATTTTATTTATTTCTGCTCTAATCTTTATTGTGTCCCTCCTTCTACTGACTTTGGGCCTCATTATTTCTTCTTTTTCTAGTTTCGTTAATTATGAGTTCAGACTGCAAATATGGGATTGTTCTTCTTTCCTGAGGTGGGCCACTACTACAATACTTTCCTCTTAGTACAGCCTTCGCTGCATCCCACAGATTTTACTGTGTTGAATTATTGTTGTCATTTGTCTCCACATATCGCTTGATCTCTATTTTTATTTGGTCACTGATCCATTGGTTATTTAGGAGCATGCTGTGAAGCCTCCATGTGTTTGTGGGATTTTTCATTTTCTTTCATAATTTATTTCTAGTTTCATAACTTTGTGGTCTAAGAAAATGGTTGGTACAATGTCAATCTTTTTGAATTTAACAAGGCTCTTTTTGTGGCCTAGTATATGATCTATTCTTGAAAATGTTCCATGTGCACTTGAGAACAATGTGTATCATGTTGTTTTTGGATGGAGTGTTGTGTAGACACCACACACCATTAGGTCCATCTGTTCTAATATGTTTTTCAGTGCCTCTGTCTCTTAACTTATTTTCTATCTTGTTGATCTGTCCTTTGGAGTGAGTGGAGTGTTGAAGTCTCCTAGAATGAATGCATTGTATTCTATTTCCCATTTTAATTCTGTTAGCATTTGTTTCACATATGAAGGTGCTCCTGTGTTGGGCACATAGATATTTATAATGCTTATATCTTCTTGTGGATTGACCCTTTTATCATTATGTAATGTCCTTCTTTGTTTGTTGTGCCTTTCTTTGTTTTTAAGTCTATTTTGTCTGATACAAGAACTGCAACTCCTGCTTTTTCTCCCTATTAGTTGCATGAAATTTCTTTTTCCATCCCTTCACTTTTACTCTGTGTATGTCCTTAGGTTTAAAGTGAGTCTCTTGTAGGCAGTATCATATAGATGGGTCTTGGTTTTTATCCATTCAGTGACTCTGTCTGTTGATTGGTGCATTCAGACCATTTACATTTAGGAGGATTATTGATAGGTATGTACTTGTTGCCGTTGCGGCGTTAGATTTGTTGCTACCAAGGTTCAAGTTTAACTTCCTTACTATGTAAGAGTCTAACTTAATTCACTTAATATGCTATTACAAACACAGTCCAAAGGTTGTTTTTTTCTCCTCCTTTTTCTTCCTTCTCCATTCGTTATATATGATGTATCATATTCTGTACTCTTTGTCTATCCCTTGATTGACTTTGGGGATAGTGGATTTAATTTTGCACTTCCTTAGTAATTAACTGTTTTACCTTCTTTACTGTGGTTTTATTATCTCTGGTGACAGCTATTAAACCTTAGGAACACTTCTATCTATAGCAGTCTGTCCAAAATACACTGTAGAGATGGTTTGTGGGAGGTAAATTCTCTCAGCTTTTGCTCATCTGGAAATTGTTTAATCCCTCCTTCAAATTTAAATGATAACCTTGCCAGATAAAGTATACTTGGTTCGAGGCCCTTCTGCTTCATTGCATTAAATACATCATGTTACTCCCTTCTGGCCTGTAAGGTTTCTGCTGAGAAGTCTGATGATAGCCTGATGGGCTTTCGTTTGTATGTGATCTTATTTCTCTCTCTGGCTGCTTTTTTTTTTTTTGATTACTATTTTTTAAAATTTATTTTGGTATCATTAATCTACAATTACATATGCAATATTATGGTTACCAAACTACCCACTTCATCAGGTCCCCCCCACCAACCCCATTACACTCACTGTCCATCAGCGTAGTGAGATGCTATAGAATCACTATTTGTCTTCTCTGAGTTGTACAGCCCTCCCCGCGACCCCCCGCAACATTACGTCTGCTAATCGTAATGCCCCTTTTTCCGCCTTGTCCCTCCCTTCTACCCATCCTCCCCAGTGCATTTCCCTTTGGTAACTATTAGTCCATTCTTGGGTTCTGTGAGTCTGCTGCTGTTTTTTCTTACACTTTTTTTTTTTTCTTTGCTCTTTGCTTCACATATAAGTGAAATCATTTCATACTTGTCTTTTTCCGTTTGGCTTATTTCACTGAGCATAATACCTTCTAGCTCCATCCATGTTGTTGCAAATGGTAGAATTTGTTTTCATCCTGTGGTTGAATAATATTCCATTGTGTATATATACCATATCTTCTTTATTCATCTACTGATGGACACTTAGGTTGCTTCCATTTCTTGGCTATTGTAAATAGTGCTGCAATAAACATAGGGGTGCATATGTCTTTTTGAAACTGGGCTGCTGCATTCTTAGGGTAAATTCCTAGGAGTGGGATTCCTGGGTCAAATGGTATTTCTATTTTGAGTTTTTTGAGGAACCTCCATACTGCTTTCCACAAAGGTTGAACTAATTTGCATTCCCACCAGCAGTGTAGGACGGTTCCCCTCTCTCCACATCCTCACCAACATTTGTTGTTGTTTGTGTTTTGGATGTTGGCCATCCTTACTGGTGTGAGGTGATATCTCATTGTGGTTTTAATCTGCATTTCTCTGATGATTAGCGATGTGGAGCATCTTTTCATGTGCCTGTTGGCCATCTGAATTTCTTCTTTGGAGAAGTGTCTATACATGTCCTCTGCCCATTTCTTAATTGGACTATTTGCTTTTTGTTTGTTGAGGTGTATGAGTTCTTTATATATTGTGGATGTCAACCCCTTATCGGATATATCATTTATGAATATATTCTCCCATACTGTAAGATGTCTTTTTGTTCTACTGATGGTGTCCTTTGCTGTACAGAAGCTTTTCAGCTTGATATACTCCCACTTGTTCATTTTTGCTTTTGTTTCCCTTGCCTGGGGAGATATGTTCATGAAGAAGTTGCTCATGTTTATGTCCAATAGATTTTTGCCTATGTTTTTTTCTAAGAGTTTTATGGTTTCATGACTTACATTCAGGTCTTTGATCCATTTTGAGTTTACTTTTGTGTATGGGGCTAGACAGTAGTCCAGTTTCATTCTCTTACATGTAGCTGTCCAGTTTTTCCAACACCAGCTGCTGAAGAGGTTGTCATCTCCCCATTGTATATCCAAGGCTCCTTTATCATATATTAATTGACTGTATATGTTTGGGTTAATGTTTGGATTTTGTATTCTGTTCCACTGGTCTGTGGGTCTTTTTTGTGCCAGTACCAAATTGTCTTGATTACTGTGGCTTTGTAGTAGAGCTTGAAGTCAGTGAGTGTAATTCCACCTATTTGATTCCTCCTTCTCAGGATTGCTTTGGCTATTCGGGGTCTTTCTGGTTCCATGTGAATTTTAGAATTATTTGTTCCAGTTCATTGAAGAAAGCTGTTGGTAGTTTGATAGGGATTGCATTGAATCTGTAGATTGCTTTAGGTAGTATAGCCATTTTGACAATATTTATTCTTCCTAGCCAAGAGCATGGGATGAATTTCCATTTGTTGGTGTCCTCTTTAATTTCTCTTAGGAGTGTCTTATAGTTTTCAGGGTATAGGTCTTTCACTTCCTTTGTTAGGTTTATTCCTAGGTATTTTATTCTTTTGGACGCAATTGTGAATGGAATTGTTTTCCTGATTTCTCTTTCTGTTAGCTCATCGTTAGTGTATAGGAAAGCAACAGATTTCTGTGTGTTAATTTTGTATCCTGCAAGTTTGCTGAATTCAGATATTAGTTCTAGTAATTTTGGAGTGGATTCTTTAGGGTTTTTTACGTACAGTATCATGTCATCTGTAAACAGTGACAATTTGACTTCTTCTTTACCAATCTGGATGCCTTGTATTTCTTTGCTTTGTCTGATTGCCGTGGCTAGGACCTCCAGTACTATGTTAAATAACAGAGGAGAGAGTGGGCATCCCTGTCTTGTTCCCGATCTTAGATGAAAAGCTTTCAGCTTCTTGCTGTTAAGTATGATGTTAGCTGTGGGTTTGTCATATATGGCCTTCATTATATTGAGGTACTTGCCCTCTGTATCCATTTTCTTGAGAGTTTTTATCATGAATGGATGTTGAATTTTGTCAAATGCTTTTTCAGCATCTATGGAGATGATCATGTGGTTTCTGTTCTTCTTATTGTTGATGTGGTGGATGATGTTGATGGATTTTCGAATGCTGTACAATCCTTGCATCCCTGAGATGAATCCCACTTGATCATGGTGTATGATCCTCTTGATGTATTTTTGAATTTGGTTTGCTAATATTTTGTTGAGTATTTTTGCATCTATGTTCATCAGGGATATTGGTCTGTAATTTTCTTTTTTTGTGGTATCTTTGCCAGGTTTTGGTATTAGAGTAATGCTGGCTTCATAGAATGAGTTTGGAAGTATTCCCTCCTCTTCTATTTTTTGGAAAACTTTAAGCAGAATGGGTATTATTTCTTCTCTATATGTCTGGTAGAATTCAGAGGTGAATCCATCTGGCCCGGGGTTTTATTCTTGGGTAGTTTTTTGATTACCGATTCATTTTGTTGCTGCTGATTGGTCTGTTTAGGTTTTCTGTTTCTTGCTTGGTCAGTCTTGGAAGGTTGTATTTTTCTAAGAAGTTGTCCATTTCTTCTAGGTTTTCCAGCTTGTTAGCATATAGATGCTCATAGTATTCTCTTATAATTCTCTCTATTTCTGTGGGGTCTGTCGTGATTTTTCCTTTCTCATTTCTGATTCTGTTTATGTGTGTAGGTTCTCTTTTCTCTTAATAACTCCGGCTAGGGGTTTATCTATTTTGTTTCTTTATTCAAAGAACCAGCTCTTGGTTTCATTGATTTCTTTCTATTGTTTTATACTTCTCAATTTTATTTATTTATTCTCGGATCTTTATTATGTCCCTCCTTCTGGTGACTTTGGGCCTCATTTGTTCTTCTTTTTCCAATTTCAGTAGTTGTGTCTTTAGACTATTCATTTGGGATTGTTCTTCCTTCTTTAAATAGGCCTGCATTGCAATATACTTTCCTCTTAGAACTGCCTTTGCTGTGTCCCACAGAAGTTGTGGCTTTGTGTTATTGTTGTCATTAGTCTCCATATATTGTTTGGTCTCTGTTTTAATTTGGTCATTTATTCATTGATTGTTTAGGAGCATGTTATTAAGCCTCCATGTATTTGTGAGCCTTTTGTTTTCTTTGTACAATTTATTTATAGTTTTACACCTTTGTGATCTGAGTAGTTGGTTGGTAGAATTTCAATCTTTTTGAATTTACTGAGGTTCTTTTCGTGGCCTAGTATGTAGTCTATTCTGGAAAATGTTCCATGTGCACTTGAGAAGAATGTGTATCCTGCTGCTTTTGGGTGAAGAGTTCTGTAGATATCTGTTAGGTCCATCTTTTCTAGTGTGTTTTTCAGTGCTTCTGTGTCTTTACTTATTTTCTGTCTGGTTGATGTGTCCTTTGGAGTGAGTGGTGTGTTGAAGTTCCCAAAATGAATGCATTGCTCTCTATTTCCTCCTTTAATTCTGTTAGTATTTGTTTCACATATGTTGGCGCTCCTGTGTTGGGTGCATATATACTTTAAATGGTTATATCCTCTCGTTGGACTGACCCCTTTATCATTATGTAATGTCCTTCTTTATCTCTTGCTACTTTCTTCGTTTTGAAGTCTATTTTGTCTGATACAAGTACAGCAACACCTGCTTTTTTCTCCTTGTTGTTCGCATGAAATATCTTTTTCCATCCCTTCACCTTCAGTCTGTGTATATCTTTGGGTTTGAGGTGAGTCTCTTGTAAGCAGCATATAGATGGGTCTTGCTTTTTCATCCATTCTATTACTCTGTGTCTTTTGATTGGTGCATTCAGTCCGTTTACATTTAGGGTGACTATCGATAGATATGTACTTATTGCCATTGCTGTCTTTAGATTCGTGGTTACCAAAGGTTCAAGAGTAACTTCTTTACTATCTAACAGTCAAACTTAACTTTCTTGTTAAGTTATTGTAAACACACTGATGATTCTTTATTTCTCTCCTTCTTATTCTTCCTCTTCCATTCTTTATATACTAGGTGTTTTATTCTTTATCTTTAGTTAGTATTTGGATGGTCTGCTTTCTTTGCTATGATTTTATTTTCTCTGGTGACATCTTTTTAGCCTTAGGAGTTCTTCCATCTAGAGCAGTCCCTTTAAGATATCCTGTAGAGGTGGTTTATGGGAGGCAAACTCCCCCAGCTTTCGCTTGTCTGGGTATTTTTTAATCCCTCCCTCAAATTTAAATGATAATCGTGCTGGATACAGTATTCTTGGTTCAAGGCCCTTCTGTTTCATTACATTAAATATATCATGCCATTCTCTTTTCACCTGTAAGGTTTCTGTTGAGAAGTCTGATGGGTTTTCCTCTGTAGGTGATCTTTTATCTCTCTCTAGCTGCCTTTAATACTCTGTCCTTATCTTTGATCTTTGCCATTTTAATTATTATGTGTCTTGGTGTTGTCTTACTTGGGTCCCTTGTGTGAGGACATCCATGTGCTTCCATGGTCTGAGAGACTATTTCCTTCCCCAGCTTGCGGAAGTTTTCAGCAATTATTTCTTCAAAAACACTTTCTGTCTCTTTTTCTCTCTCTTTTTCTTCTGGTACTCATATAATGCGAATATTGTTCCGTTTGGATTGGTCACACAGTTCTCTTAATATTCTTTCATTTCTAGAGATCCTTTTATCTCTCTCTGCCTCAGCTTCTCTGTATTCCTGTTCTCTGATTTCTATTCCATTACGAGTCTCTTGCATCTTGTCCAGTCTGCTGCTAAGCCCGTCCATCGCTTGTCTCATTTCTGCATTGTCTTTCCTCACTTCCCTCACTTCCTCCCTCAACTCTTGCATATTTCTCTGTAGGTACATCAGTATGGTTATGACTTTTATTCTGAATTCTTTTTCAGGAAGATTGTGCATGTCCATCCCATCAGGCTCCCTCTCTGGGGTTGTCTGGCAAAGCTTTGTTTGCACTATATTCCTCTGTCTTTTCATGGCGATAGAAGTGGTTGCTCATAGGCACCACATGTGTCAGCTGGGAGAACAAAGTCCCTTCCTGTTTGTTATTCTCCTTGCCCTCCTCCCAGGCCTGAGCTGTTTTCCTGCACACCAGGAGGCAGTCTCTGTAATAATCCCCTGAACTGCCTGTGTGCAGGTTGCCCTCAGCCTAGCCTATCAGGCTGCTGATCTCTGTGGGAAGCCTCAGTGTGGCTGCTTTGCCCGGCCGCTGGCCAACGGGTCCGAGATTCCCCAATACTCCCAGCCTGCTGGGCTAAGTGCACTGGGACGATTTTGTTCCACTGCTGGGCCCTTGTCTCTTTAAGACTTTTTAAAAGGAAAAAAAACAAAAAAAACGCCCACTGGGAGTAGATTCTGTGAGGATGCTGTAGGTGGTGCTGCTCTTCCACTGTTCCACAGCAGTGGCGACTCTGCCGGACCCTTTGTCACTCTGGCCATGGAGGGAACGAATGGGAGGCTGCTGATCTCTGTGGGAAGCCTTCGCGTGGCTGCTTTGCTCAGCTGCCAGCGTAGGCATCCGAAATTCCCAGGACTCCCAACCTGCTGGGCTGAGTGCACTGGGACGATTTTGTTCTGCTGTTGGGCCCTTGTCTCTTTAAGACTTTTAAAAAAGTGAACGCTTTTATTTTGTCCAAGGGAGCCGGATGAGAGGACCCGGTTGCATTGTCTGTCTCAGATCCTGCCCTTCTGTTTCTCTTATCTCTGATACACCACATGATGTGTGTCAGTGCTCCCAGCGCAGATCACCAGGGCTGGTTATTTGGCGGGCCTGTGCTTCCACTCCCTCCCCACTCTGAATCATTTCCTCCCGCCAGTGCACTGGGGTGAGGGAGTGCTCGGGTCCCGCTGTGTCACAGCTTTGTATCTTACCCGCTTCATGAGGCGCTGAGTTCTCGCAGGTGTAGCTGTAGCCTGGCTGTTGTCCTGTATCTTCTGGTCTCTCTTTTAGGAATAGTTGTATTTGTTGTATTTTCATAAATATATATGGTTTTGGGAGGAGATTTCTGCCGCCCTGCTCACGCCGCCCTTTTCCCAGAAGTCTCAGGAGCACTGGAGCGCCATCTGAAGACTGCAGAGCAGACTATCTTCACTAGAAGTCGTCCCATTTCTCTGTTGAGCAGGCTGCAGAAGAAGAGCTCTCTCTGGCTGCTTTTAATACTCTGTCCTTATCCTTGATCTTTGCTATTTTAATTACTATATGTCTTGGTGTGGTCTTCTTTGGGTCCCTTGTGTTGGGAGATCTGTGCATCTCCATGACCTAAGAGACTACCTTTTCCCAAGACTGGGGAAGTTTTCAGCAATTACCTCCTCAATGACACTTTCTATCCCTTTTTCTCTCTCTTCTTCTTCTGGTACCCCTATAATGCAAATATTGTTCCATCTGGGTTGGTCACACAGTTCTTTCAATATTCTTTCATTCTTAGACATCCTTTTTTCTTTCTGTGCCTCAGCTTCTTAGTATTTCTCTTCTCTAATTTGTATTTCATTTATCGTCTCCTCCACTGTATCTAATCTGCTTTTAAAACTGTCCACTGTATGTTTCATTTATGATACTGTATTCCGTAATGATTGGATCTCCAACTGGAATTCGTCCCTGAGTTCTTGAGTATTTTTCTGTACCTACATGAGCATGTTAATGATTTTTATTTTGAAATTCCTTTCAGGCAGATTCATGAGGTCGGTTTCATTTGAATCTTTCTCAGGTGTTTTATTCATAATTTTACTTTAAACCACGTTCCTTTGGCATTTCTTATTTGTATATGGCGCTGTGTAGGGCCCAGAAGCTCTTTTCTCTGGAGCTGCTCAGCCCCTGAAGCAATGTCGGGGTTCGCAGGGGAACAGTATTGGTGCCAGGGGGAGGAAAGAGCTGTTTCCTGCCTCCCGGCTGCTATGCCTGTCTCCACTGCCAGAACCAGTGGGCCGAGCACACAGGTATAAGCCTCTGGCTTTGCATTTGTAGTTGCTGTAGACGGGTCTTCCCTCTGGCTGGCCTAATGCCAGGGTAAGGTTTGCCGGTTTGTGAGCCGGGTGGGGCTGTCTGGAGAAAGGCTCAGTAGGCTGCATATCATGGAGGTGGTCCTTGGAGCTCTGTAGCCAGCCATGGATCTGGAGTTCCTGAAGATCGTGAAAGTTCTTAACCTGCGGAGTAGAGTGCACCTGGACAATTTTGTCTACCTTTCCTTTTTCCTGAGCAGTAAGCTCTGTGCAATCCTTGCCCCTTTAGCAGCCCTCTTGCTGTTTGGAAGTCTCTCAGTCTGCCCCCCTTTCTTTTGTCCCAGAGCAGTCGGATATGGATCCCTGCTTTCCACAAGTGGATGGAATCTCAGTCTCTCTGAGAATTCTGCCTGTCTTAGCTTTCCAACCCCCTAATTATGAGAGTACCATGAAAACACCCTGAAATGTAGGTCTGTGCTCTCAGATCAGATCTCTGGAGTTAGGTATTCAGCAGCCCAGGCCTCCACTCCCTCCCCACTCTGTTTCTCTTCCTCCCGATGGTGAGCTGTGGTGGGGAAGGGCTTGGGTCCTGCTGGGCCACAGCTTTGGTACATTACCCTGTTCCATGAGGTTTATTCTTTTCTCCAGGTGTATGCAGCATGGCACAGTCCTCTTTCCTGTTGCTCTTTCAGGATTAGTCATATTAATTATATTTTCATATTATATGCAGTTTTCAGAGGAAGCATCTGTCTCACCTCTCACACTGCTATCTTTAATCCTAGATCTTTATTTATTTTTTTAAAGTATCATTGACATACAACCTTATATTGGTTTTAAATGTACAACATAGTGGTTCAACAGTTTCTATATTATTAAATCCTCACCCCCTCTAGTGTGGCTATTGTTTTATCAATGTAGAAAGATGTTATGGATCTTTGACTGTACTGTCCATGCTGTACTACAGTCTCTGTGACCAACTTATATTGTGATTGCAAATTGTTGTGCCCCTTTATCTCCCCATCACCACTGACCCACCCCAGTCCTCCTCCTTGGTTACTAGTCACTTAAGTGTCTGAGTCTACTACTATTTTGTTCCTTCTGTTTTGCTTTTTTTTATATTTCACAAATAAGTGAAATCATATGGTATTTGTCTTTATCCTCCTGGCTAATTTCACAGCATGATACCCTCTAGATCCATCCATGTTGTTGCAAATGGCAAGACTTCTTTTCTTTGTATGCTGAATAATATTCCATTGTGTATATGTACATCTCCTTTATCCATTCATCTATTGATGGACATTTAGGTTGCTTCCATATCTTGGCTATTGCAAATAGTGCAGTGATAAACATAGGGGGGCATATGTCTTTTTGAATCAGGGATTTTGTTTTCTTCATGAAAATTCCTAGCAGTGGAATTAGTGGATCAAATGGTATTTCTATTTTCAGTTTTTTTAGGAAGCTCCATACTGCTTTCCACAGCAGTTGCATCAATTTATATTCCCACCAACAACGTAGGAGGGTTCCCATTTCTTTGCATACTTGCCAACATTTGTTATTTCTTGTCTTTTGGATAGTGGGCATCCTAATTGGTGTGATGTCTCATTGTGGTTTTAATTTACATTTCCCTGATGATTGGCAATGTGGAGCATCTTTTCATGTACCTGTTGGCCTTTTGTATTTCACATTTAGAGAAATGTATGTTCAAGTCTTCTGCCCATTTTTTGATCGGGTTATTTGTTTGTTGGGTGTTGAGGCATATGAGTTCTTTATATATTTTGGATATTAACCCCTTATCAGATAAGTCATTTATGAATATATTCCCTCATTCTGTAGGACAGCTTTTTGTTCTGCTGATGGTGTCCTTTGCTGTATAGAAGCTTTTTAGTTAGATATAGTCCCACTTTTTCATTTTTTATTTTGTTACCCTTGCCCGAGGAAATGTGTCCAGGAAAAAAATTGCTCATACTTATGTTAAAAAGATTTTTACCTATGTCTTCTTCTAAGAGTTTTATGGTTTCATGACTTACATTGAGGTCTTTGATAGAATTCGAGTTTACTTTTGCTTATGGAGTTGGACAATATTCCAGTTTCACTCTCTTGCACATAGCTGTCCAGTTTTCCCAACACCAGTTGTTGAAAAGGCTGTCTTTTCCCCACTGTATATTCATGGTTCCTTTATCATATCTTATTGATAATTTATTTTGGTATCATTAATCTACAATTACATGTGCAATATTATGGTTATTAAACTACCCCCTTCATCAGGTCCCTCCCACCAACCATATTACAGTCACTGTCCATCAGTGAAGTGAGATGAGAATCACTACTTGTCTTCTCTGACTGTACAGTCCTCCCCGTGACCACCCCAACATTACATCTGCTAATTGTAATGCCTCTTTTTCCCCCTTATCCCTCCCTTCCCACCCATCTTCCCCAGTCCCTTTCCCTTTGGTAACTATTAGTCCGTTCCTGGATTCTGTGAGTCTGCTGCTGTTGTGTTACTTCAGTTTTTTTCTTTGTTCCTTTATCATATATTAATTTACCATATATGTGTGGGTTTATATCTGGGCTCTCTATTCTGTTTTGTTCTTCTTTCTCAAGATTGTTTTGGCTATTCAATGTCTTTTGTGGTTTCATATCAATTTTAGAACTATTTGTTCTAGTTCATTGAAGAATGCTGTTGGTATTTTGATAGGGATTGCATTGGATCTGTAAATTTCTTTGGGCAGGATGGCCATTTTGACAATATTAATTCTTCCTATCCTTGAGCACAGGATGTATTTCCATTTATTGGTGTCTTCTTTAATTTCTCTCATGCGTGTCTTATGATTTTCAGAGTACAGGTCTTTCACCTCCTTGGTTAGATTTATTCCTAGGTATTTTATTCTTTTTGGTGCAATTGCAAATGGAGTTGTTTGCTTGATTTCTCTTTCTGCTAGTTCATTGTTTGTATATAGGAATGCAACAGATTTCTGTGTATTAATATTGTATCCTGCTACTTTGCTGAATTCAGTTATTAGTTTTAGCGGTTTTTTGGGGATTTTTATGTACAATATCATGTCATCTGCAAACAATGACAGTTTAATTTCTTCCTTACCAATCTGTATGCTTTTCATTTCTTTGTGCTGTCTGATTGCTGTGGCGAGGATCTCCAGTACTATGTTGAATAAAAATGTGAGAGTGGGCATCCTTGTCTTGTTCCCGATCTTAGAGGAAAAGGTTTTGGCTTTTTGGTATTGTGATGTTGGCTGTGAGTTTTATTATGTTGAGGCGCTCACCCTCTATACACATTTTGTTGGAAGTTTTTATCACAATGAATGTTTAATTTTATCAAAAGCTTTTTCAGCATCTGTTGAGATGATTGTGTGCTTTTTATCCTTCTTTTTGTTAATGTGGTGTATGATATTGATTGATTCATAAATATTGTACCATACTTGCATCCCTTGTTATAAATCCCACTTGGTCATGATGAATGATCTCTTTGATGTATTTTTAAATTCAGTTTGCTAATGTTTTGTTGAAGATTTTTGCATCTATGTTCATTAGGGTTTGGGTGTATGATTTTCTTTTTTTGTGTTGTCTTAGTCTAGTTTTGGTATTAGAGTGATGTGGCCTCATAGAATGATTTTTGAAGTATTCCTTCCTCTTCTAATTTTTGGCATACTTTAAAAGGATGGGTATTAGCTCTTCTTTAAGTGTTTGGTAAAATTCCACTGTGAAGCCATCTGGACCTGGAATTTTGTTTTTTGGGAGTTTTTCATTACCAATTCATAAATTTTATATTTTAAGCAGGCCAGTTTGAATTGGGTTTTCTGTTATAACCAAAGCATCCTAACTGATGTACCACTAATCCAATATCCTCTTACAACAATATTACATTCCTTAAGCCTTGCTACTCAAAGTATGGTCCTTGGCCAAACAGATTCAGTATTGCCGAGGAACTTCTTAGGAACGCAGAATCTCAGGCTTCTTTCCAGACCTACTGAATCAGAAGTTGCACTGCAACAAGATCCCTGGATGACTTGTATGAACATTAAAGTTTTATAAGAAGTGGCTTACATAACTGATCTCTAAAGTGCTGGGATAGGTGATAGGGAGACAATGATAAGCAAAAAGACAAGGTTACTTGACTTCTCTGACATGAATTCACTCATTCTTTTACTCATTCAACAAATACACATTTAGTATCACTTCATACATTTAACAAAATTAGCAAAAATATTAAAAGTGTGCAAGGAAGAGAGAAATGGCAATCTCTGCCCTTAAGAAGCTCACTATTTGAGGAAACAGATATTACTTAATCACACAAATAAACATTAAGATGCCAATTATATATGTTTTGCCCTGGAGAGGCACAGGACCATAGGGAGATTTGACCTGATCAGGGTGGTCAGGCAAGGCAGCCATGAAGAGAACTGAACGGTGAGTACAGAAAGGTGGGACAGGTGAAGAGAGCACTCAAGGCAGAAAGAAAGGATGACTGGTAAGTGCTCCCATATGTGAGAAGCAGGGCGAACTCAAGGACTTGCCAGAGGACAGGGAGCCTGGGATGCAGAGAGCTGAGCTGGAAACAAGGAGGTTCACAATGACCTGGAAAGGCAGCCAAGGGCTAGGCTGCATAACAATTTAAAACTCATGTTAGGGAGTGTTCCTCCTTTATACGCAAACTATAGAAAGCCACTGACGCATTTTATTTTATTTTGGTAAAAATGCTTAACAGGAGACCTACCTTCTTAACAAAAATTTAAGTGTATAGTACATTATTATTGACCATAGGTTGACAGTGTTGTACAACAGATCTCTAGAGATTCATCTTCCTTAGCTGAAACTTTATGCTTGTTGATTACTAACTCCCCATTTCACTCCACCCTGGACCCTGGCACCCACCTTTCCACCCTGATTCTATGAAGCTGATTATTTCACATCCCTCAAATAGGCAGAATTATGTACTATTTGTCTTTCTGTGACTGGCTTACTTCTTAGCATAATGCCCTCAAAGTTCATCCATGTTGTTGCACACTACAGAATTTCTTTCTTTTTTAAGCCTGGATAGTATTCCATTGTATGTATATACTACATTTCCTTTATACATTCATCTGTCAATGGGCATTTAGACTGTTTCCACAATTTGGCTGTCGTGAATAATGTTGCAGCAAACATGAGAATGCTAATATCTCTTCCATATTCCTCACTGTAATTCTTTTGGACAAATATCCTGAAGTGGGATTGGTGGATATGGCAGATCTATTTTTAATTTTTTAAGGAAGCCCCATCCTGTTTCCCAGAACAGTTACACCATTTTGCATTTCCATCAACAATGTGCAAGGATTCCAATTTCTCCACATCCTTTCAATACTTGTTTTCTTTTTTGCTAACAGCCATCATGACAGGTATGAGGTGATATTTCACTGTGGTTTTGATCTGCATTTTCCTAAGGATTAGTAGTGTTGAGCATTTTTTCATGTACATGTTGGCCTTTCTTCTATGTCTTCTTTGGAGAAATGTATATTCAACTCCTTAGCCCATTTATCCAGGTTAATTTTTTTGCTATTGAGTTGTAAGATTTCTTTGAATATTATGGAGATTAACCCCCTTGTCAGATAAATGGTTTGCAAATATTTTCTCCCATTCCACAGCATTCTTCTTCACTTTGCTGACTGTTTCCTTTGCTGTGCAGA
This sequence comes from Phataginus tricuspis, assembly GCA_029783875.1. Lineage (NCBI taxonomy): Eukaryota > Metazoa > Chordata > Mammalia > Pholidota > Manidae > Phataginus > Phataginus tricuspis. The sequence continues at coordinate 98,926,276 of JAQQAC010002837.1, forward strand.
AATGTCATCACTGTTGTAGAACTTTTCTCAATACCCTTTGCTCTTGTCTTTCCCCTCTTTTGTCATGACCCAGCATAGCTTAGCATGTTCACACCATGCTTGTTATCTGGGAAAGACAGGCAGAATGGAGCAGTGGGTCTGGATGACTTGAACCAACTTCTTTATCTTTGCCGTGAGTGCCACACTGACCGTGACAAGTGACATCACCATCATTGTGCTCAGCACTCCTCTATACACCCTGGTCCAAAGGAGGACGTGATAAATACCTCGTGGATGAATGGCCTAGCCCAAGTTCCTTGGTCACAGCAAGCGTGTTTTCTCACCTGTAAAGTAGGATAATAGTACCTGCTGCCTAGGATTGTGTTAAAGGGGTGACTGTGTAAGTACATAGCATAGTGGAAGGCACATGCCGCTTTCCCCCCACACCATATTCACACCTGAAAGGGATCCCAGAAGGAAAGATAATAGATAATAGATGCTGCTGGTTCCCACCACTGGCTACTGCAATCTAAAGCAGAGGGTCTATTGAATATTGTCCTAATAACTCCTGGATAATCCAGATGTTTCTGTGAGTGCACAGAGAGGAGAATGTGTTTCTGAGACAGTCTTGGATTCAGACTGTTCATTGCTGCTCTTTCTTGTGTCACATAATCTATTTCTAAAGTTCTTACTTTTGTTGTTTTAGCAGCTCAGTAACTGTCTTTCAGTAAGTTCACCTTTGTAACTTCAAGTTCCTCCTGGTTTGGAGACTTGGGGAAAAGGCTTTGTCACAACCTGACCATCCAGTTTCTGTGCTCGTGCTGCTCTGGGACTGAGGAGGCTATGGGCCTTGAGGAGCCTCAAGCTGGGTCGCAGACTAGACCCACTTGTGGCTGATGGCCACCTTCCCTAATCCTACTCCTCCCCACCCATGGGGCTCTAACATGTGCTAGCATGTGATCTTGGATAAATTACTTAACCTGTCCACATCTCAGTCTCCTCAACAGTAAAACAGGGATCGGAAGAGTCAGGGTGAAATGACGAAGACCTTGGTGACCCCTGTTTGCCTGGGACAGTCCCAGTTTGTGTCTATTATTCCAGTGTCATTATGAAAGTGTCTTGGCCCAGGTGATACACTACATAGTTATTTTGTAAAGAACACCGGTTTTGCAGCTGCACCAACTGGGATTTGAATGACAATTTAGTCCCTTAGTATCATTAACAAGTTACTTAACCTCTCTGTGCCTCAGTTTAGTTACCTGTAAAATGGCAATATTATTATTATTTTCCTCAAAGGGTTATTATAGGGATAAATGAAAACAATACAGGTGAGAGCACCACGCACAGCAGGTGTTATCACCATCAGCCTCCTCATTGGAGACTCTACTGCTTAGAACTCTTTCAACATAAGTGTGAAAAATACACCTCGAAGTGACATAAGCAGAAAGGACCATTAGAAAGAAAAGTGAATGTCCAGGGACTCTGCTAGCTTCTGGTGCTGCAGGACTCCAGTGCTTACATGACGTCATCAGGGATTAGTGTTCTCGTTTCCTCCACATTGCTGGCCGTCGTCTAAAGGCTTTTCAAATGATGGAAAAGGTAGTAGCTGAGAGCTCTACACTTAGTATTTAGAGTTCCTGATTTTAGAAGCAGAAAGATCCTTTATTTCCCAATATTCATATCAGTCCTTGGAAAAGGACTCTGAGTGGCCACAATGGGGTCCTGTCTCCACTTATCCCCATAGGTAGGGAGATGGAGCATGATTGGCCTGTCTGGGTCACATGCCCACCATATGGCAAGAGAAACAGGTTCCCTTGACGAATGGCTCCACCATGCAGAACCGGGGAAGAAAAGTTCCCTGGAAGGAATGAGAGACAGACAGAACACTAAGAGAGGTCTGTTAAATTGCCCTCAACCCCTAATGCTCCTATGTTGAGAGAAAGGTCCCTGCTGCAGACACACAGAATTTATTTCAGACCACGAAGAAGAAAAGAATGGATAAAAAAGAAAAATACTTTTTTTTCAAAATGGCGGAAACATGCGCTGTAGCCCATTGCAGACAATGTGCTTTTGTCACATGGTCACCCATGGGGCTGCTGCTTCCCTGTTTGCTCTGGCACACCTATTACCCTCTGCTCTCTGCCCTGCCGTGACAAAGGCTTGTCCCCAAGTCTCCAAACCAGAGGAACTTGAAGTAACAAAGGTGAACTTATTGAAAGGTAGATCCTGAGCTGCTAAAACAACAAAAAAATGAACTTTAGAAATGGGTGATGTGGCGTGAGGAAGAGCAGCGATGGACAATCTGAATCGGAGACTGTCTCAGAAGTCTCCGTGCACTCACAGAAACGTCTGGATTATTCAGGAGTTATTTGGACCATCTTTGATAGGCCCTCTGTTTTACACTGCAGTGGCCGGTGGTGGGAACCAGCAGCGTCTATTATCTGCCCTTTTGGGATCCCCTTTGGCTGTGGGTGTGGTGGGGGGGAGAGGCATGTGCCGTACACTGTGCTCTGTACTGACATGGGTTCAGATCAGGAGGAAGAAAATGAGGCTGGGTAACTCTCCCCCAATGCAGTCTCTGCCTTGCCAAGGTCTCAGGCTCTCTCCCGGCTCTGGACTTAGGCTCCCATCCATTTGGCCTTTTGTAAGGGTGGTAACAGCACCTGGGAGCATCATCATGCTCTGTTGGTCCGTTAGCCCTGCCCACTACTCTCCACGAATGATTAAACCTCTTAGGATTGCCTAACCTGGAGGAGAATATAGCATTTTGCCCATGTACTTCCCTTGGAAAGAATTCTTAAAAAGTGCCCAGTGGTTTTTCTTAAAAAACATGAAAGCTATATGTTGCACAATCTGAATTGAATGCGGATTCAGCAATGCATGTTAAGCAAGGCAAAAAGGATTTGGGCCTCTCTATCCTGCCAAGAAGTGTCTTATAACTGGCCCCCCAGGCACAGCTGAAACCATTCACAAATGTTCTCACCCATGGGTAGTTTCACAAATGCAGTGAACAGAAAGGCCACTTAAGAGCCTAATATGGTCTGCAATGGATTAAAGCTTTATGACCTCCCCAAAAGGCTTATGTTGAAATCCTAACCCTCTGTATGAATGCAATGGGTGTGTGGGGCTTTGGGAGGTAATTAATTCATGAGGTTGGAGTCCTGGTGAGTGAAGCGAGAGCCCTTACGAAAGGTGCCCCAGAGAGCTCTCTCACTCTTCCTCTGCCACGGGAGGCTCCAGCAAGAAGCCCGCAGGCTGCCACCTGGAATAGGGTCGTCCCAGAACCTGGCCGTGCTGGCACCCTGATCTCAGACTTCCAGCCTCCAGAACTGTGAGAAACTAATGTTTGTTGTTTAAGCCACCCAGCCTATGGTGGTGGGTTATAGCAGCCCCAAATAACTAAAGCAGTGTCTTTTGACGTAAATATGACCACATTTATAGGTGCAAGTTATTCAGCTTGATCTGAGAAACAAAGTGTTTATCCACCAAAGAGAACTGGGAAACATTTATTCACACAACCTTATGGAGCATTCAAACTCCCTCTCAATCATATATACCTATGATCTGGTATCTTCACTTTCTCCTTTAAGATGATATTTATTGTTTCTCTCTCATAGTTTCTCACATTGCTTAGGGAAGATGTGGCAAATACAGATTTTTTTTCCCTTTTGCTAATGGACAGTGTCCAGCCCCATGTTTTCTCAACCCCGAATTTTACAGTCATTCTTAAGAGACTCCTTCTGGACTGTACCATCTCTGCGACTCACCCACCGCTGCCCTCATGGCTCTGGAAAAGCCTTGGCTTGAGTCTAAACCCAAAGTCTTGGTTTGGCCTTTCCAGGTATAAACAGAATTGCTAGGTCAGCTGATTCTGACTCCCTAACCTACACTGTCCTTGTAAATGTTGTCTGGAGTAGTGTTCTCCTTTTTTCTGGTCCCCAGAACTTGATGAATAGTAGAGCTTTTGAAGTTACGATTCAAGAAATGCAAAGCACTAAAGCAGACAGCAATGATGGCAGTGCGGTCTATGAGATGGAGCACCCAAATCCCCATTCAGCCTCCTTTCCTCCCAAGACTCTGCTCTCAGAAACCCACATTCTCTGCACAGCCTTTGGCATGTGCTGACACTATAGTTTGCATATTATTTATCAGCATCAAACGATCCACCCCACATACCACATCTATCCATCCTACATTCCTACAGATACTGTGCATTCTCAGGTGAAGCAGAATACACTTTATACATTAAGCAAAATCTGGAGCCCATCTGGGAAATACCTGGGGAACACCAGGGTGCATGTCCTGCTCATTGAGAACCATGGGTCCAGAGCCTGAGGTTAACACCAGATTTACTGGCTTCATTCCAAAGAACAGGCACCCGTAAAAACTCATATACTTTCCTCAAAGAGGTTAATGTTAGAAAGCATTCTTAGACACAGGCTACAGATAATCAGGCTAGAACCACACTGGCCTTGTTCATTTGTTTTGGTTCCTCAACTACACCAAGTACATTCACACCTCAAGGGCTTTGTTCAAATTGTCCCCTCTGCTTGGATACTTTGTCCCTGGATCTTGATACAGCTGGTTCCTTTTAATCATCCAGGTCTCAGCCTGAACATGACCTTCTCAGACAGGCCTTTCCCAGCCATGTATCCAAAGTAGCTCATCCATTTCCAGTTGTTCTCTGCCAGGTCACCCCATCTGTGTACCTGTGGGTGCTTGGCATCTGAAATTACTGTATTTATAATCTTGTCAGGATTGGCTTCAGGGTGAATAACATGTGAAGACTCTCAGGGCTCCCACTTAGAAGGGAGCTCCATGTGGTCCCTTAATGATCTACTGTTGTCATCTTGACGTTCTTATTCTTTATTTTTTTTTAAACAAGGAGACTTGCATTTCATTTTGCACTGCAAGTTATGTACCACTCCCACTTACTGTTTATTGACTCCCTGCTAGTAAAGCAGAGGCCCCATATCTCTTTGTTCAGTATCGTGTTGTCCACACCATAGGGGCTTTGCAGGTGCTCCATAACTATTTGTTAAGTTAAACACTGGATGATCATATGGCCTAGCAATTTCATTCCTAGGTATCTACCCAAAATAATTGAAAACAGATGCTCCAATACTTGTATACAAATGCTATAACAGCATTATTCACAATAACCAAAAGGCAGAAACAACCCAAATGCCCATCTCTGATGAAGGGATAAACAAAATGTGCTCCAGCCATACAGTGGAATATTGTTCAACGAAAAATGATGAAGCAATGCTACATACTACAACATGGATGAAAATTTCCCTTAGCACAATATCACGCTCAGCTACAGAAGTCAAGCACAAAAGGACACATATTGTGTAATCCCATTTATAGGAAATTTCCAGAATATGCAAATCTCTAGAGATAGGAAGCAAACTGGTGGTAGCCAGAGGCCGGAGGGAGCAAGGACGGGAGGGAATATGGAAAGTAACCACTTAATGGGTATGAAATTTTTCTTTGGAGAACTGGATAGAGATGGTGGGTGAACAACATTATGAAGGTACTAAATGCTGCTGAGATGTTCACTTTAAAATGGTTGATTTTATGTGACATGAATTTTACCTCAGTGTTTAAAAAAAAGAAAACTAAGAAAGATAGTACTTGTTGAATGACTACATTCTTACAGAACTTGTTTCAGAAACTTTCTCCACAACTAAGTCCATAGCACTCATAACCCAGCACAGAGCTTCAACAGTCTCAGCCCAAAGCTTTGGAGTCTGCATGAAGCTAAGGACACACTCACACCATTATTACAAAAAACATTTCAAAAATTTGCTCCCATCAAGATGACACAAAACATTGTTATCATCATTACACTAACCTTATTTTTTGTTTTATTGAGAAAAGCTTTTTTCTGAGATAATTGTAAATGCATATGCAGTTGTAAAAAATTAAAGAGATTCTCAGTCCCTTTCACTCAGTTTCCCTCAGTGGTAACATACTGCAAAACTACAGGATAATATCACAACCAGGAAATTCACAGGGATAATAACCCACCTATCTCATTCAGATTGCAGTAGCTTCCTATGTACTCATCTGTGTGTGTCCTGTTTTTATACTGAAGGGCAATGATAGTTCCTTTTCATATTATAGTCTGTTGACTAGTAAGAAATTCCAGAGAGACTGTGGCACCAGCAGACTAACCATGAATAAATGGTCCCAAGTACAAGTTAAAAGAAATAAACGTTTCTAAAGTAGCGGCAGGGGCTTAGCAGTCTGGAACCTGTTAGTTCAACCATGCCTTTCACAACTTGACCCTTTCAGCACCGTGGTTCTTAGGAGGGCTGCTGCACATTTTGTTCAGCAGACTGATGAACGTGATACAGTAAGACTTTCTCTGTCATTTGTGAAAGTGGGAAAGTTAAAAGTGGGCAAACAGTGAGTGGTAGCATAAAAAAGGTACCAGTTAGATTATGTTCACTTATGAAGAACACTTGCTAGTTCAGCCTGCTAATAATGCGAACTAGAACCTCAGGCAAATAAACAGACTTGAGGACATTTTCCAGTGTTTACAGGTCCATCCTGTTTAGTTCATTTGAAGATTGAATGCTCTTTTCTAAATTGTGTCAGTGGGAGGATTAGACACCTTATTTTGCCCTCTTAGCCACCATCCCACCACCTTCGACTATTAGCATGTAGATTAGCCTAGCTGTTTTGGTGGTGCTAGTCACAAACCCCTTCCTCTCTTTTCCACCCCCTACATACACTCATGGCTCACAGGACGGCGGATGACTCAAGCCAACATATTTCATTCCTCTGGACACAATGATTGGCTCAGAAAGTGCACAAGTCCAAAACTAGTCACAACAGATGGTATCCCTGACTTTTTCCATAAATGATTAGAACAAAGAACCTCTTTCCTTTAGACATTAAGGTATTAAAATATAGGTGTGGTGCATGAATGAGAGCGAGCAGGGACAGTGTGCTGTGAAGGAAGCCAGCGTGGAAGACAGCAGACCTAACAGCCATACATGATCATATAGAACCAGTTATCCCTGAAGCTCTGAACTCAGTTACATGAACCAAAAAGATAATAAATTACCGCTTTGTGTGTGCTTAAACAAATTTGAGTTGTGTTGTTTGTGTGTGTGTGTTTGTTTTTGTTTTGTCACTTGCAACTCAGTGAGAAGGATCAATGCCAAATACATTTATTAGGTGAAGCTTGGAGCCATAAAGCCTTAAGCTAATTTAGTATTTGTCCTCTCATCACTCAACAATGCCTTTTTCTTCTCATCTGTCCACATTACTGCCTGAAATAAGTTGCCTGACCCACGGCTTTGGTGCTTAGTGGGAAAGAAGTAACTCAAGTAGAGTAAATGAATGACAGACACTGCGAGTACATTAATGCTTCTGACCCTATAATGTCCTCTTTTCAACAGGCTTGCATGTGTAAGTAATGCTGCAGCTGACCATCTGTGCCGCTTATTTAAGTTCTGTAATGAAATGGCCAGGGCTCTCATTGTTTATTTATGTGATGCAGGCAGGCTCTCTCTAATTCAACCTTCAGTCGCTGTTTTGTGGGCTGGGTGTTCCCAAGGCTGCAAAAGACATGTTTGCTCCCTCAGGTGATGCGAATAAAAGAAAACTGTTCCTGTAGAAATTCTCTCTTGATGGGGGAAGCTAAATCACTATAAATTATGGAAAAGGAAATTGCAAATGGGCCTTGCTTTCTCTTTATTGGAGGCATTGTTTCGTCACAACTGTCAACTAGAGCATGCACCTATTTTGAAAAGCTCTTTACAGCTTTGAATTAAGCACAAATGGAGAAATAAGAGGCTGCCTAACTAGAGTTGCTGATGGAGCTCAAGACAGGGTTTCACCATTCCTTTTTTATTCACCAGTGGCCCCAGGAAGGGGGCCGGGGCTCAGACTGTGATAAAGGATGGAAAAGTAACAGCGAAATACAGTTAAAAGAAGTAATCTTTTCAACGAGATCGCCACAGACCTGGTGGGAGAATAATAAGAATCATGAAAAGAAAAGATGGGACCTTCACAATTGCATTCCTGGGGCGGGGAAAAAGAGAAGGGGTCAGTGCTGTGGGGGGGAAGGTCGCAGATTCTAATTTGTTTCTAGTGAATAAGCACAATCAATCAATCCTTCAGTGCTTATGTAAGCTTTGATCTTATAAAAGTTGCATAAGGGGCAGCTGTTTCTCTCCTCTGCCCATCACAGGTGAGGCAGTGGCCTCGGCTCCTCTGGAACCGCTGCTCACATTAATCACACAGTGGATGTGTTCAACGAAGCCAGCAGAGGGAGCGCCAGATTAATGGGTGGGCTCTAAGCTTTTCCAGGCAAGCAGCTCCCTCCCAATTTAGTTTGTGAAGCTTAAGCTCTGCCTCACATGCCTCCTTCCCTACCCATCTCCCACGATCCCCTTCTCTTTCCCTACGGTGACTCCCCAAAACATCCCCGCTCCCCCAAAACAAATTGTCTGATTGGCTGTTTGGGAACATTGTATCGAAGAGTTCAGAGGCTACTGGTCGATCCCACGATGGATAAGACGAAGCCCCAGTGCGGGTCAAACATCTAACCCAAAGCGAAAATACTAGGTTACAAAATTTATGCATAGTACTATGTGGAGTATATAAACTCTTTTATGTATCACAGAAAAAGCAGAAGTTTGTCAAATTAGGAGGGGTTGATGTTGAGGTGTGGTGTGTGCATACAGAGGTGTGGGATTTGAAGGGCAGTTTTTTTTTCTGGTTTCATTATATGTCTATATTTCAAATGTACATACTGTACACAGTCAATGTATGCAATGTATACAGTGAACATACATGGCTTTGCTAATCACAGGGAAAAAGAGAAGACTGCAAACGCTCATATATATCTTGTCTGGTCATATGTAATACACTGTGCTGGGTAAACCACAGGAAGCATTTTGACCGGACTAAAGCACCAAACCAGGAAAATGGCTCTTCTCGAGTCCTACATGTTAAGGACTCTATTAGAAGCTGAAGGATAAAAACATAAACTAGATATACTCTGTGGCCTCAGGAAGCTTATAGACACCTCTATTATCTTGCTTCCTTTTCACAGGGACTCTATGAGGTGCATGGTAGTGTCCTCGCTTTGAAAGATAGATTCCCATAGGTAAGTGACCCTGGGCACTCAGCTCTTATCACACGGCTGACTGAAATAGCCCTGGGTTTCCGCCGCCAAAGACTTTTCCTCTTATCCTAATCAGAGTCACCATTTTTTGCCATCCTAGCTTATAACTATTACCTGAGTTATCTAATTAATGCTTTTTTAAATCTCAACCTATTTTTAACTGAAATTCATTTTAAAGGAAGCTGGATACTACTAATGTAAATGCAAGACAGAATTATTTTCTATAAATAAAAGATAATCATTAAATAAGCACATTACAAACAAAAATTATATACTGACTCTGCTGGGGAGGCTCTGAAGCTCTTTCTTTGCTGTAAAAAGCAGAGTAATGAGTAGGAGATGTTAAAGGCCATTACCACCTCACCGAGACTTTCTCCTTGACATACTCAGAGGGTCTGAACAAATACTCACAGGGAGTAGCTTTGCACACAGTGTAATGCATACCTTAAATGATACCAACACAAACTTGGAGAAATATGGTACTATTTGCTACAAAGCCAAAAAAAATCTCAACCAAAGCAAAACAGAGAAACCTAGCAGTTAGGGGGACAAGAGTGAGATAAAAGACTATATAAATCAAAATTTGCTGCCATAAATCTCATGATTATGGCAGCCTTTATTTTTGGGATAAGAACTAATTACTCTGAAACCTCAGCATCAACTGGAACATGGAACTAAAAATAATTATTTTAAAAATTGAAGTATCATTGATAGTCAATCTTATATTGGTTTCAAATGTACAACACAGTGGTTCAACAGTTACCCATATTACTAAATCCTCACCCTCTCTACTGCACTTACTATCAATGTAGAAAAATGTTACAGAATCACTGACTATATTCCCCATGCTGTACCCCCACCCCCATGACCAACTTATATTGTGATTGAAAATTACTGTGCCCCTTTATCCCTGTCCCATTTTCCCCCAACATGCCCCAACCCCTCTGCCTTGGTGACCACTAGTCACTTCTCAGTGTCTGAGTCTACTGCTGTTTTGTTCCTTCCCTTTTGCTTTGTTTTTATATTCCACAAATAAGTGAAATCATATGGTATTTGTCTTTCTCCACCTGGCTTATTTCATTGAGCATGATACCTTCTAGATCCATCCATGTTGCTGTAAGATTTCTTTTCTTTTTATGGCTGAATAGTATTCCATTGTGTATATGTACCACTTCTTCTTTATCCATTCATCTATTGACGGACACTTAGGATGTCCAATATTTTGGCTATTGGCTATTGCAAGTAGTGTGGCAATAAACATAGGGGGACATATGTCTTTTCAAATCAGGGATTTTGTTTTCTTCAGGTAAATTCCTAGGAGTGGAATGACTAGATCAAATGGTATTTCTATTTCCAGTTTTTTGAGGAACCTCCATACTGTTTTCCACAGTGGCTGCACCAATTGACATTCCCATCAACAGTGTAGGAGGGTTCCAATTTCTCTGCATCCTCAACAGCATTTGTTATTTCTTGTCTTTTGGATGATGGCCATCCTAACTGGTGTGAGGTGATAGCTCATTGTGGTTTTGATTTGCATTTCCCTGATGATTAGTGATGTGGAGCATCTTTTCATGTGCCTGTTGGCCATCTGAGTTTCTTCTTTGGAGAAATGTCTGTTCAGGTCCTCTGCCCATATTTTGATAGGGTTATTTGTTTTTTTGGGTGTTGCGGTATATGACTTCTTTATATATTTTTGGATGATAACTCCTTATCAGATGAGTCATAAAAAACAATTTTTTAGAGAACAAAAATGTATTTCTCAATGAGAAGGCAGTGCAGTGAGAAAAAACATCAGTTTAGGAACCTAATGAAAGTGGATTACAGTCCAGCTCTGCAATTTATTACATCTGTTTACTTAGAGTTTCTCTGAGGTTCAATGTCTTCATCTACAACCCTAAGGAGAGGGATGAGTAGTCTTCTGTTGTGCAGTGGTCATGTGTGTTAAATGTTAAGTTAAAGGATAATTCCTCCAAAAAGATAAAGTCATGACTTTCAAATAGATATAAAATTAATAGCTGGTAAATATTTTACTTAACTCAGTATCAATAAAAATCAGTGAAAATACTACAACTCATTCAAAGGAGAAGACAAAGGGCAGAGACATACAGAGATGATCTACAGAGATGGATACAACTGAAATAAATTTACAAATAGACAAAACTGCCTTTTTCCATAACGGGAGAGGGAAATCAATTGACCATCCTTAGGGCAGAATTTTTTTGCATGTCTGTATAGACAAGAATTATTTGCATTACTAAAATGAAAAATTTATAGTAAAATAGTTTTCAAATTAACTTTTACCTTAACAGACTTGTAAAATAGTTTAAAGACAAAGTTGTTTATTCCTGTAGATATACTTGATATCCAGAGATTTCAGTATTCCACTGAAAGAATATCCAGTCATCCCTTCTGTTTATTCCAAAGTGTTTAATTTTTCCTTTCACTTAAGTCAAGATCTAATCTGCAAAAGTTAACATCATTTTTGAAAATAGCGGATTTATAATACAAAACAGATCAAATAGAGAAAAAGTTGTTTACCTTTAAAAGACTAGCAATGTTAATGATTCTGTAGAAATCATCTAAACAATGGGAAAGATGGAACAGAAAAGGGCCCTTCCAGTTCTAAAATTGTAGGATTCTATCATCTAGCAGGCTACAATGTTCATTTATATTTCCCTAAAAGTAAGTTTCAAAAAAATTAAGAGTAAACTGAAAATCAACCTGAAATAAAAATAAATTATTTCTGAAACTAAAATATAATTTAAGAAAAAAGTAAAAGATAATAGAAAAATAAAAGCAAAACAATTTTCAATAAAATTTGTATTACATAATCCCAGGCTTTTCCTTACTTAAGAAATACAAAGAATGACACTATCAAAGATGAAAAATGACAAAAGCTGTAACTTAAAGTCTTGATTAACACAGAAATTTATGGTAAAAAATTTTAAGGCTTTTGTCAAAGTGACCTACATAATGATTTTTAACTCATTCCTTTGCCAAGTTCTTCAACATTGTTTCAACATGTCAATTTATACAATTTATTCCCTTGCATTTTCAAAGCAACTGAGGTAGCTTGTGAGTGTTTGGGAACAAGATTTCTCAATTTCATTAGTATCTTAATTTCACTGTGAACTCAGGATTTCCAAGAAAGCTCTGTAAGTCTCCACATTTTGCCACTGCCCCAAATTGGCTGGTTCTTATGGTCAGAGTTGGGGCAGTTCTCAGAGATAGACCAGCAGTTCAGTGATTCTCTCTTAGCCATGTAAACCACCCAAGCCTCAAATAAATTTAGCGAACAAAGCACAGGAATCCAAAGGACATTTCCTTCTATTCACCAAAACTTCCAACTTTTATGTTCAGTAATTAATGGCACTATTTAACCAGGAATGACATTACAAAATGAGGCAGTTGTTATTTACCACAGCCATGTAATAAAGTGTCAAAGGTTATCACAACAGGATATCTGTGTTTAAATGGGACGAGATAAAGAGACAAAGTCAAGCTAGTTATCCCTGTTTTGTTTTCCCACTGGGGGGGAAGTCTGCTAAAACAGACTTCCAAATACGTAAAGCTGCAGTCTCAGCACAAATGGGCATTTTAATATTCTAGCTCCTCTTTCCTGCCTAGTGTGGGTGACAGAGGCCACCATTAGACTAAAACAGTTCTGAGTACCTGCAATGCGTAATATTTTACCGGCTTCTTCTCATGATCTCTAGGTAGTATGTGTTTTCATTCCCATCTTATAGAAGAATGGTAGCTAGGTTCTAGAAGAAGTCTGGTAGCAGGGATGACAAACCTCTACTGACAGTTGTTTGGGGAGCATGGACGTCATCCAAGCTTCCCTTTGACCACCTTCTCTATGAGTCTCATCTCACGATCTTGCTTTCTCACAGATTTCTCTACAATCTTCCCATCATGATTGTAACAACTATCATTTCAACCCTTCATCTTTATATTGAAAGAGGCATGGCTTTGCAGGACCACTCATCCATCTTCCTGGGCTTATAGATGAAAGATTGAAGCTTAAAGAGGTTTGGGTTGCATATGCAATAAATGAACTCACATCTATTCAGTTCCTAATCCAACATTCTTTCGCCCTCGTGCATTCATTGCCTCCTCACTGAAAAATAAACTTGTATTCCTTTTTAAATTGCTTTTATACATTCATTGTAAAAATAATTCAAACTAGTAGAAAAATGCAAACAAGAAAGTAAAATTACTCAAATTCCCACCATACAGATGTATTGTTTTCCAGTTTTTCTTAATGCATGTCACAAAACCAGGACCATTCAGTAATTACATTATTCTATATCCTCCATGCTATTCAACAAGATACTACATTTTTTTAAAGTATGTAATTCTTTTTATATATTAATTTTAATTATATATTTTAATAGATATTAATTTAATTACACATTTTAAGAACATGGTTGCTAATCACTGAAAATAATCTTTCATATTAATTACTGGTTTATTTAAACCACTGATGTGACATTTTAAAACAATTTTGGTAATCAAAATCTTCATCTTTGATGTTTATTCCATAGATGGAATTATTGCAAGGACAAGTTATGGAATTCAGAAATTTAAAACATAAGGTTTTATTATCAGCGATTGCAAGAACAACACGGTAAACATCAGGGAATCCCTATATAGAGATTATTAACAAAGAAAAGTGATATGCAATGAAGATATTAACAGGTCTAAATCCACTATAATACAGATTTCTGACAACTGACAAGAAAAAATTGTCATGTAGGCAGCATTTACACAGTACCAAATCATCCAGATGAAGAATGAATAATCATTCGGGTGTGGCAATTTGCTGAAGCACCTGGGCAATCAGAAATGTCTAGGAGGCAAGATGTTTCATTTCTATTTTTACTTTTTTTTTTTTTGCTATTATTAATGTACAATTACATGAGCAAGATTATGGTTACTAGACTCCCCCCATTATCAAGTCCCCACCACATACCATAGTACAGTCACTGTCCAACAGCATAGTAAGATGCTATAGAATCACTACTTGTCTTCTTTGTGTTATACTGTCTTCCTCCTATCGTCCCCCCTTCTTCCCCCTGCTACATTATGTGTGCTAATCATAATGCCCTTTTTCCCTCTTATCCCTCCCTTCCCACTCATCCTACTCAGTCCCTTTCCTTTTGGCAACTGTTAGTTCATTCTTGGGTTCTGTGAGTCTGCTGCTGTTTTGTTCTTTCAGTTTTTTCTTTGTTCTTATACTCCACAGATGAGTGAAATCGTTTGACACTTGTCTTTCTCCGCTTGGCTAATTTCACTGAGCATAATACCCTCTAGCTCCATCCATGTTGTTGCAAATGGTAGGATTTGTTTTCTTCTTATGGCTGAATAGTATTCCATTGTGTACATATACCACCTCTTCTTTATCCATTCATCTACTGATGGACACTTAGGTTGCTTCCATTTCTTGGCTATTGTAAATAGTGCTGCGATAAACATAGGTCTTTTTCAAACTGGGCTGTTGCATTCGTAGGGTAAATTCTGAGGAGTGGGATTCCTGGGTCAAATGGTATTTCTATTTTGAGTTTTTTGAGGAACCTCAATACTGCTTTCCACAATGGTTGAACTAGTTTACATTCCCACCAGCAGTGTAGGAGGGTTCCCTTTTCTCCACATCCTTGCCAACATTTGTTGTTGTTTGTGTTTTGGATGTTGGCCATCCTAACTGGTGTGAGGTGATATCTCGTTGTGGTTTTAATTTGCATTTCTCTGATGATTAGCGATGCAGAGCATCTTTTCATGTGCCTGTTGGCCATCTGAATTTCTTCTTCGAAGAAGTGTCTGTTCAGCTCCTCTGCCTATATTTTAATTGGATTATTTGTTTTTGTTTGTTGAGGTGTGTGAGCTCTTTATATAATTTGGATGTCAACCCCTTATCAGATATGTCATTTATGAATATATTCTCCCATACTGTAGGATGTCTTTTTGTTCTACTGATGGTCCTTTGCTGTACAGAAGCTTTTTAGTTTGATATAATCCCACTTATTCATTTTTGATTTTGTTTCCCTTTCCCGGGGAGATATATTCATGAAGAAGTTGCCCATATTTATGTCCAAGAGATTTTTGCCTATGTTTTTTTCTAAGAGTTTTACGGTTTCATGACTTACATTCAGGTCTTTGATCCATTTTGAGTTTACTTTTGTGTATGGGGTTAGACAGTAATGCAGTTTCATTTTCTTACATGTAGCTGTCAAGTTTTGCCAACACCAGCTGTTGAAGAGGCTGTCATTTCCCCATTGTATATCCATGGCTCCTTTATCATATATTAATTGACCATATATGGCTGAGTTTATATTTGGGCTCTCTAGTCTGTTCCACTGGTCTATGGGTCTGTTCTTGTGCCAATACCAAATTGTCTAGATTACCGTGGCTTTGTAGTAGAGCTTGAAGTCAGGGAGCGTAATTCCCCCCACTTTATTCTTCCTTCTCAGGATTTCTTTAGCTATTTGGGGTCTTTTGTGGTTTCATATGAAGTTTAGAATGATTTTCTCTAGTTCATTGAAGAATGCTGTTGGTATTTTGATAGGGATTGCATTGAATCTGTAGATTGCTTTAGGCAGGTTGGACATTTTGGCAATATTAATTATTTGTATCCATGAGAATGGGATGTGTTTCCATTTATTGGTATCCTCTTTAATTTTTCTCATGAGTGTCTTGTAGTTTTCAGAGTATAAGTCTTTCACTTTCTTGGTTAGGTTTATTCCTAGGTATTTTATTCTTTTTTGATGCAATTGTGAATGGAATTGTTTTCCTGATTTCTCTTTCTGCTAGTTCACCATTAGTGTATAGAAATTCAACATATTTCTGTGTATTAATTTTATACACTGCAACATTACTGAATTCAGATATTAGATCTAGTAGTTTTGGAGTGGATTCTTTAGGGTATTTTATGTACAATATCATGTCATCTGCAAACAGGGACAGCTTGATTCTTCCTTACCAATCTGTATGACTTTTATTTCTTTGTGTTGTCTGATTGACGTGGCTGGGACCTCCAGTACTATGTTGAATAGAAGTGGGGAGAGTGGGCATCCTTGTCTTGTTCCCAATCTTAAAGGAAAAGCTTTCAGCTTCTTGCTGTTAAGTATAATGTTGGCTGTGGGTTTGTCATATATAGCCTTTATTATGTTGAGGTACTTGCCCTCTATACCCATTTTGTTGAGAGTTTTTATCATGAATGGATGTTGAATTTTGTCAAATGCATTTTCAGCATCTTTGGAGATGATCATGTGGTTTTTGTCCTTCTTTTTGTTGATGTAGTGGATGATGTTGATGAATTTTCAAATGCTGTACCATCTTTGCATCCTTGGGAAGAAATCCTACTTGATCATGATGGATGATCTTTTTGATATATTTTTGAATTTGGTTTGCTAATATTTTGTTGAGTATTTTTGCATCTATGTTCATCATGGATATTGGTCTGTAATTTTCTTCTTTTGTGGTGTCTTTGCCTTGTTTTGGTATTAGGGTGATGTTGGCCTCATAGAATGAGTTTGGGAGTATTCCCTCCTCTTCAGCTTTTTAGAAAACTTTAAGGAGGATGGGTATGAGGTCTTCACTAAATGTTTGATAAAATTCAGTGGTGAAGCCATCTGGTTCAGCGATTTTATTCTTAGGTAGTTTTTTGATTACCAATTAAATTTGCTGATAATTGGTCTATTCATATTTCTGTTTCTTCCTGGGTCAGCCTTGGAAGGTTGTATTTTTCTAGAAAGTTTTCCATTTCTTCTAGGTTATCCAGTTTGTTACCATATAATTTTTCATAGTATTCTCTCATGATTCTTTGTATTTCTGTGGTGTCCATAGTGATTTTTCCTTTCTCATTTCTGATTCTATTTATGTGTGTAGAGTCTCTTGTTTTCTTGATAAGTCTGTCTAGGGGTTTATCTATTTTGTTTATTTCTTCAAAGAACCAGTTTCTGCTTTCATTGATTCTTTCTATTGTTTTATTCTTCTCAATTTTATTTATTTCTGCTGTAATCTTTATTATGTCCCTCCTTCTACTGACTTTGGGCCTCATTTGTTCTTCCCTTTGTAGTTTCACTAATTTTGAGTTTAGACTGTTCATTTGGGATTGTTCTTCTTTCCTGAGGTAGGCCTGTATTGCAATAGATTTCCTTCTTAGCACAGCCTTTGCTGTGTCCCACAGATTTTGTGGTGTTGAATTATTGTTATTTGTCTCCATATATTGCTTGATCTCTGTTTTTATTTGGTCATTGATCCATTGGTTATTTAGGAGCATGTTGTGAAGCCTCCATGTTTGTGGGATTTTTCATTTTCTTTGCATAATTTATTTCTAGCTTCATTACCTTTATAATCTGAGAAGCTGGTTGGTACAATTTCAATCTTTTTTAATTTACCAAGGCTCTTTTTATGGCCTAGTATATGATCTATTCTTGAAAATGTTCCATGTGCACTTGAGAAGAATGTGTGTCCTGTTGCTTTTGGATGGAGTGTTCTGTAGATGTCCATTAGGTCCATCTGTTCTAATACGTTGTTCAGTGCTCTGTCTCTTTATTTATTTTCTGTCTGGTTGATCTGTCCTTTGGAGTGAGTGGTGTGTTGAAGTCTCCTAAAAATGAACATTCTATTTCCCCCTTTAATTCTGTTAGTAGTTGTTTCATATATGTAGGTGCTCCTGTGTTAGGCGCATAGATATCTATAATTGTTATATCTTCTTGTTGGATTGACCCCTTTATCATTATGTAATGTCCTTCTTTGTCTCTTGTGACTTTCTTTGTTTTGAAGTCTATTTTGTCTGACACAAGTACTGCAGCTCCTGCTTTTTTCTCCCTATTAGCTGCATGAAATATCTTTTTCCATCCCTTCACTTTTAGTCTGTGTATGTCTTTGGGTTTAAAGTGAGTCTCTTGTAGCAGCATATAGATGGGTCTTGTTTTTTTATCCATTCTATTACTCTGTGTCTTTTGATTGGTGCAGTGATTATTGATAGGTATGTACTTATTGCCATTGCAGGCTTTAGATTTGTGGTTATCAATGGTTCAACAGTAATTCCCTTACTATCTAACAGTCTAATTTAACTCATTTCATATGCTATTACAATCACAACCTGAAGATTCTTTTTTTTTTTTCCTCCTTTTTCCTCCTCCTCCATTCTTTGGATGTTATGAATCATATTCTGTACTCTTTGTCTATTCATTGGGTGACATCTATTTAGTTTTAGGAATACTTCCATGCATAGGAGTCCCTCCAAAATGCACTGTAGAGGTGGTTTGTGAGAGGTAACTTCTCTCAGCTTTTGCTATCTGAAAATTGTTTAATCCTTCCTTAAAATTTAAATGATAACCTCACTGGGTAGAGTATTCTTGGATTGAGGCCCTTCTACTTCATTGCATTAAATATATCATGCCACTCCATTCTGGCCTGTAAGGTTTCTGTTGAGAAACCTGATGATAGCCTGGTGGGTTTTCCTTTGTATATGATCTTTTTCTCTCTCTAGCTGCATTTAAAAGTCTGTCTTCATCCTTGATCTTTGCCATTTTAATTATTATATGTCTTGATGTTGTCTTCCTTCGGTCCCTTGTGTTGGGAGATCTGTGCATCTCGATGGCTTGAGAGATTATCTCCTTTCCAAGATTGGGGAAGTTTTCAGCAATTACCTCCTCAATGACACTTTCTATCCCATTTTCTCTCTCTTCTTCTTCTTGTACCCATATTATGCGAATATTGTTCTGTTTGGATTGGTCACACAGTTCTCTTAGTATTCTTTCATTCTTAAAGATTCTTTCTTCTCTCTGTGCCTCAGCTTCTTTGTATTCCTTTTCTCTAATTTCTATTCCATTTACCGTCTCTTCTACTACATCTAATCTGCTTTTAAATGCCTCCATTGTATGTTTCATTTCAGATATGGAATTTCTTAATGATTGAATCTCCGTCTTAAATTCACTCCTGATTTCTTGAATATTTTTCTGTACCTCCATACGCATGTTTATGATGTTTATTTTGAACTCTCAGGAAGATTGGTGAGTTCGGTATTATTTGGCCCTTTTTCTGGGGTTTGTGAGATTTGGGTCTGTACCATGTTCTTTTGATGTTTCATATTTCTGTGTGGTGCCCTCTATTGCCCAGAAGCTCCAGGCTCTGGAGCTGCTCAGCCCCTAGAGTGAGGTTGGGGGTCATAGGGGAGTGGAGCTGGTGCCTGGGGGAAGGAAAGATCTGTTTCCTGACTCCCGACTGCCATGCCTGTCTCCAGTATCACAGCCAGTGGGCCAAGCACACTAAGACACTAAGCCTCTGTGCTTGGCGTCTCTAGCTGTTGTAGGTGAGGCCTCGATCTGGCTGGCCTGATGCCAGAGCAGTGACTGCCGGTTTGTGAGCCAGTGCTGTCAGGCCAGGAGGAAGGCTCAGCAGGCTGTGTATCACAGTGGGGGGCCTCGGAGCTGAGTAACCAGCCAGGGGAATAGAGCACCTAAAGCTCCCCAAAGTTCCCAATCTGCTGGGCAGAGCACATCCAGACAACCTTGTCCCCTTACCCCATCTCCAGCACAGCAAGTTCCGTGTAAACCCTGTGCCTTCAGCAGCCCTCTCGCTGCTAGGAAGCCTCTCAGACCGCCTGCCTTTCCCTTGTCTCAGGGCGGCTGGGTATGGATCCTGACCTCCACAAACAGCCAGAATCTATCTCTCAAGCACTCTGCCTGTCCCAGCTCACCATCCTCCAGAGCACCACACAGTGTAGATTTCTGCTTGCAAAGCAGATCTCCAGGGCTAGGTGTTCAGCAGTCCTAGGCTTCCACCCCCTCCCCCCCTCCATTTCTCTTCCTCCCATGGTGTGCTGGGGAGGGGGAAAGGCCTGGGTCGCACTGGATCAAGGCTTTTGTACATTACCCTGTTTTGTGAGGTCTGCTCTGTTCGTGAGGTCTGTAGGCAATCTGGTGCAGCCTTCTTTCCTGTTGCTGTTTTAGGGTTAGTTGTATTAACTATATTTTCATACTACCTGTGGTTTTGGGATGAGTTCTCTGTCTCACCTCTCACGCCACCATCTTGAATCTAGGATGTTTCATTTTTAAAGTAAAAGGGGAAAAACAGTACTACGACTATGCAACCAAATACAAAATGCCATGGATGATTTCTATATGGGCATAGAAGTCACTGGCAAATGTAACATAAGGTAGTGCATTACATCCACATAATATCCACAGTGTTTACTGACCTTTTCCCATCCTCCTTCCTGTTGGTTCTCTTGAAAGTGGACTTGAACTCACATGCCGATTTGGGTCTAGTGAGAATATTTAGGAGCTACAGTTGTCAACTCACAGAAAGGTATTTCTGTCCGTAGCACATGTTGTATAAACGATGACTAATTATAGCATAAAAGTATTGGGAAAAGGGAATTGACAGCAAGACACCATAAGCCTGCAGATGCTCAAAAAAAATCCATAAAATTTGAAAATCCCATATAGTACCCAGCAAAACTAGATGCATGCTTTTATATAACAAATAACTTATAATACATGAGCACTCCAAGAACTTTTCTAAGGCTGTACTTGAATTAGAACATAACACACACACACACACACACACAGATAGATATATGGCTTTGTCCAATACCACAAAAGCCTCCAGAAGTCAAAACATGAAGCTCTCAAAAGGTACCTTGTTTAATAATAGCTACATTCACCAGACTGGCCTATGGGTTGAACAGAATTTCTCCAGGAGGACTCCTTCTCATATAAATTGCCCACATCTGGCTTATTTCCCTGCAATATTTTTTCTGACATTAGGCCCAGCCAGACTTTAAAAAATCCCAAAACTCTCTCCACCCTCCATCACATGACCATTTACCATTATTGTCAAGGAAACAACATCAACTTTGGCTGTGTGTATAAGAAAGGAGAGAGAAGGAAAAAAAAGAGAGAGAGAGAGAAAGAGAAGCATCAGAAGGGAAAAAAAGGCCCCATCACAGCTTTGAGAGACTATTGAGGAAAAATAAGAATGATTTAGCCCACATCTTGAAAGCTGAATTTTATAGAACTAGGCAGACATAGCTACACAGCTTTCATGCCCCAGATTAAATTATAACCAGCAAAGGAGCAGTAAAATTGCAGTTGTTCTCGGCAAGGGTGCCCATGTTCCGTCCTGCAGAATTCAGGGGTGATATACCTTCTTTGCAGAGCTGTTCCCCTGATTTCTAGTTATAATGGAGCATCTGAGTCACTCTAACTCCTCACTTTATTTTCCTACTTTACCCAGCACCCTTGGCTGTTTGGCATTTTTTTGCAAGTGGGTAGGTATGTATGTAGACATTGTGGGTGTGTGTTTGCTTTCTGGTTTTGTTTGCCTGAACTATGACATCTCCAAGAGCATGGTTCTTAAAGTCTCTTGGCGGCAGGTATATCTAGTCACTTATTCAAGGGTGCATTTATTTATTTATTTATTATTAAGGCATTATTGATATACACTCTCATGAAGGTTTCACATGAAAAACAATGTGGTTAGCAGATTTACCCATATTATCAAGTCCCCACCCATACCCCAATGCAGTCACTGTCTTTCAGTGTAGTAAGATGCCACAGATTCAGTATTTGCCTTCTCTGTGCTACACTGTTTTCTCTGTGATCCCACACACCATGTGTACTAAACAAAATACCCCTCAATCCCCTTCTCCCTCCCTCCCAACCCGACTTCCCACACCCCTCACCTTTGGTAACCACTAGTTCCTTCTTGGAGTCTGTGAGTCTGCTGCTGTTTTGTTCCTTCAGTTTTGCTTCATTGCTATACTCCACAAATGAGGGAAATCATTTGGCACTTATCTTTCTCTGCCTGGATTATTTCACTGAGCATATCCTCCAGCTCCATCCATGTTGTTACAAATGGTAGGATTTGTTTCTTTCATAAGGCTGAATAGTATTTCATTGTGTATATGTACCACATCTTCTTTATCCATTCATCTACTGAGGGACACTTAGGTTGCTTCCATATCTTGGCTATTGTAAATAATGCTTTGTTAAACATAGGGGTGCATATGTCTTTTTGAATCTGAGAAGTTGTATTCTTTGGGTAAATTCCAAGGAGTGGGATTCCCAGGTCAAATGGTATTTCTATTTTTAGTTTTTTGAGGAACCTCCATATTGCTTTCCACAGTGGTTGAACTAGCTTACATTCCCACCAGCAGTGTAGGAGGGTTCCTCTTTCTCCACATCCTCGCCAGCATTTGTTGTTCTTAGTCTTTTGCATGGTTGCCATCCTGACTGGTGTGAGGTGATATCTCATTGTGGTTTTAATTTGCATTTCCCTGAAGATTAGTGATGTGGAGCATTTTTTCATGTCTGTTGGCCATCTGAATTTCTTCTTTAGAGAACTATCCCTTCATATACTCTGCCCATTTTTTAATAGGGTTATTTGCTTTTTGGGTGTTGAGGTGTGTAAGTTCTTTATATTTGGATGTTAACCCCTTGTGGGATATGTCATTTACAAACATAGTCTCCCATACTGTAAGGTGCCTTTTTGTTCTGTTGATGGTGTCCTTTGCTGTACAGAAACTTCTTAGGGTGATGTGGTCCCATGAGTTCATTTTGACTTTTGTTTCCCTTGCTTGAGGAGATGTGTTCAGGAAGAAGTTGCTCATACTTATGTTCAAGAGATTTTTGCCTATGTTATCTTCTAAGAGTTTTATGGTTCCATGACTTACATTCAGATCTTTGATTTATTTTGAGTTTACTTTGGTGTATGGGGTAAAACAATAATCCAGTTTCATTCTCTTGCATGTAACTGTCCAGTTTTGCCAACACCAGCTGTTGAAGAGGCTGTCATTTCCCCTTGTATATACATGGTGCCTTTATCACATATTAATTGACCATATATAGTTGGGTTTATATCAGGGCTCTCTAGTCTGTGCCATTGGTCTATGGGTCTGTTCTTATGCCAGTACCAAATTGTCTTGATTACTGTGGCTTTGTAGTAGAACTTGACATTGGGGAGCATAATCCCACAGCTTTATTCTTCCTTCTTAGGATTGCTTTGGCTATTCGGGGTCTTTTGTGGTTCCATATGAATTTTAGAATGATTTTCTCTAGTTCATTGAAGAATGCTGTTGGTATTTTGATAGGAATTGCATTGAATCTGTAGATTGCTTTAGGCAGGATGGCCATTTTGACAATATTAATTCTTCCTATCCAGGAGCATGGGATGTGTTTCTATTTTTGGTATCTTTTTAATTTCTCTCATGAGTGTCTTGTAGTTTTCAGAGTATAGGTCTTTCCCTTTCTTTTTTTAAAATTTATTTTGGTATCATTAATCTACAATTACATGTGCAATATTATGCTTATTAAACTACCCACTTCATCAGGTCCCCCCACCAACCTCATTACAGTCACTGTCCATAAGCGTAGTGAGATGCTATAGAATCACTACTTGTCTTCTCTGAGTAGAACAGCGATCCCCGTGCCGCCCAACATTACGTCTGCTTATCGTAATGCCCTTTTTTCCCCCTTGTCCCTCCTTTCCCACCCATCCTCCCCAGTCCCTTTTCCTATGATAACTATTAGTTCATTCTTGGGTTCTGTGAGTCTGCTGCTGTTTTTTTTTTTCTTTCAGTTTTTTCCTTTGCTCTTATGCTCCTCATATGAGTGAAATCATTTGATACTTGTTTTTTTCTGCTTGGCTTATTTAATTGACCATAATACCCTCTAGCTCCATCCATGTTGTTGCAAATGGTAGGATTTGTTTTCTTCTTATGGCTGAATAATATTCCATTGTGTATATGTACCACCTCTTCTTTATCCATTCATCTACTGATGGACACTTAGGTTGCTTCCATTTCTTGGCTATTGTAAATAGTGCTGCGATAAACATATGGGTGCATATGTCTTTTTCAAACTGGGCTGCTGCATTCTTAGGGTAAATTCCTAGGAGTGGGATTCCTGGGTCAAATGGTATTTCTATTTTGAGTTTTTTGAGGAACCTCCACACTGCTTTCCACAATGGTTGAACTAATTTGCATTCCCAGCAGCAGTGTAGGAGGGTTCCCCTCTCTCCACATCCTCGCCAACATTTGTTGTTGTTTGTGTTTTGGATGTTGGCCATCCTTACTGGTGTGATGTGATATCTCGTTGTGGTTTTAACCTGCATTTCTCTGATGATTAGCGATGTGGAGCATCTTTTCATGTGCCTGTTGGCCATCTCAATTTCTACTTTGGAGAAGTGTGTATTCATGTCCTCTGCCCATTTCTTAATTGGATTATTTGCTTTTTGTTTGTTGAGGTGTGTGAGTTCTTTATATATTTTGGATGTCAACCCCTTATCAGATATGTCATTTATGAATATATTCTCCCATACTGTAGGACGTCTTTTTGTTCTACTGATGGTGTCCTTTGCTGTACAGAAGCTTTTCAGCTTGATATAGTCTCACTTGTTCATTTTTGCTTTTGTTCATCTTGCCCAGGGGGATATGTTCATGAAGAAGTCGCTCATGTTTATGTCCAAGAGATTTTTGCCTATGTTTTTTTCTAAGAGTTTTATAGTTTCATGACTTAACATTCAGTCTTTGATCCATTTTGTGTATGGGGCTAGACAGTAGTACAGTTCATTCTCTTACATGTAGCTGTCAAGTTTTTCCAACACCAGCTGCTGAAGAGGCTGTCATCTCCCCATTGTATATCCAAGGCTCCTTTATCATATATAAATTGACTGTATATGTTTGGGTTAACGTTTGGATTTTCTATTCTGTTCCACTGGTCTGTGGGTCTGTTCTTGTACCAATACCAAATTGTCTTGATTACTGAAGCTTTGTAGTAGAGCTTGAAGTCAGGGAGCACAATTCCCCCTGTTTGATTCCGCCTTCTCAGGATTGCTTTGGCTATTCAGGGTCTTTTGTGGTTCCATATGAATTTTAGAATTATTTGTTCCAGTTCATTGAAGAAAGCTGTTGGTATTTTGATAGGGGTTGCATTGAATCTGTAGATTGCCTTAGGTAGTATAGCCATTTTGACAATATTTATTCTTCCTAGCCAAGAGCATGGGTGCATTTCCATTTGTTAGTGTCCTCTTTAATTTCTCTTAGGAGTGTCTTGTAGTTTTCAGGATATAGGTCTTTCACTTCCTTCATTAGGTTTATTCTTAGGTATTTTATTCTTTTTGATGCAATTGTGAATGGAATTGTTTTCCTGATTTCTCTTTCTGTTAGCTCATCGTTACTGTATAGGAAAGCAACAGATTTCTGTGTGTTAATTTTGTATCCTGCAAGTTTGCTGAATTCAGATATTAGTTCTAGTATTTTGGAGTGGAGTCTTCAGGGTTTTTTATGTACAGTATCATGTCATCTGCAAATAGTGACAATTTGACTTCTTCTTTACCAATCTGGATGCCTTGTATACCTTTGTTTTGTCTGATTGCCGTGGCTAGGACCTCCAGTACTATGTTGAATAACAGTGGAGAGAGTGGGCATCCCTGTCTTGTCCCTGATCTTAGAGGAAAAGCTTTCAGCTTCTCGCTGTTATGATTTTAGCTGTGGGTTTGTCATATATGGCGTTCATTATATTGAGGTACTTGCCCTCTATACCCATTTTGTTGAGAGTTTTTATCATGAATGTATGTTGAATCTTGTCAAATGCTTTTTCAGCATCTATGGAGATGATCATGTGGTTTTTGTTCTTCTTTTTGTTGATGTAGTGGATGATGTTAATGGATTTTCGAATGTTGTACCTTCCGTCCTTGCATCCCTGGGATGAATCTCACTTGATCATGGTGTATGATCCTCTTGATGTATTTTTGAATTCGGTTTGCTAATATTTTGTTGAGTATTTTTGCATCTATGTTCATCAGGGATATTCATCTGTAATTTTCTTTTTTGGTGAGGTATTTGCCAGGTTTTGGTATTAGACTGATGCTGGCTTCATAGAATGAGTTTGGAAGTATGCCCTCTTCTTCTATTTTTTGGAAAACTTTAAGGAGAATGGGTATTATTTCTTCTCTATATGTCTGGTAGAATTCAGAGGTGAATCTATGTGGCCTGGGGGTTTTGTTCTTGGGTAGTTTTTTGATTACCACTTCAATTTCATTGCTGGTGATTGGTCTGTTTAGGTTTTCTGTTTCTTGCTTGGTCAGTCTTGGAAGGTTGTATTTTTCTCAGAATTTGTCCATTTCTTCTAGGTTTTCCAGCTTGTTAGCATATAGATTCTCATACTATTCTCTTATAATTCTTTGTATTTCTGTGGGGTCCGTCGTGATTTTTCCTTTCTCATTTCTGATTCTGTTTATGTGTGTAGATTCTTTTTCTCTTAATAAGTCTGGCTAGGGGTTTATCTATTTTGTTAATTTTTTTCAAAGAACCAACTCTTGGTTTCATTGACTTTTTTCTATTGTTGTATTCTTCCCAATTTTATTTATTTCTTCTCTGATCTTTATTATGTCCCTCCTTCTGTGACTTTGGGCCTCATTTGTTCTTCTTTTTCCAATTTCAGTAATTGTCTCTTTAGACTATTATTTGGGAATGTTATTCCTTCTTTAAATAGGCCTGGATTGCAATATACTTTCCTGTTAGAACTGCCTTTGCTGTGTCCCACAGAAGTTGTGGCTTTGTGTTATTGTTGTCATTAGTCTCTATATATTGTTTGATCTCTGTTTTAATTTGGTCATTGACCCATTGATTATTTAGGAGAATGTTGTTAAGTCTCCATGTATTTGTGAGCCTTTTTGTTTTATTTCTATAATTTATTTCTTGTTTTATACCTTTGTGATATGAGAAGTTGGTTGGTGGAATTTCAATATTTTTCAATTTACTGAGGTTCTTTTTGTGGCCTAGTATGTGGTCTATTCTGGAAAATGTTCCATGTGCACTTGAGAAGAATGTGTATTCTGCTGCTTTTGGGTGCAGAGTTCTGTAGATGTCTGTTAGGTCCATCTGTTCTAGTGTGTTGTTCAGTGTCTCTGTGTCTTTACTTATTTTCTGTCTAGTTGATCTGTCCTTTGGAGTGAGTGGTGTGTTGAAGTCTCCTAAAATGAATGCATTGCTTTCTATTTCCTCCTTTAATTCTGTTAGTATTTGTTTCACATATGTTGGCGCTCCTGTGTTGGGTGCATATATACTTAAAATGGTTATATCCTCTCGTTGGACTGACCCCTTTATCATTATGTAATGTCCTTCTTTATGTCTTGCTACTTTCTTCATTTTGAAGTTTATTTTGTCTGATACAAGTACTGCAACACCTGCTTTTTTCTCCTTGTTGTTTGCATGAAATATCTTTTTCCATCCCTTCACCTTCAGTCTGTGTATATCTTTGAGTTTGAGGTGAGTCTCTTGTAAGCAGCATATAGATGGGTCTTGCTTTTTTATCCATTCTATTACCCTGTGGCTTTTGATTGGTGCATTCAGTCCATTTACATTTAGGGTGATAATCAATAGATGTGCACTTATTGTCATTGCTGGCTTTAGATTCGTGGTTACCAAAAGTTCAAGAGTAATTTCTTTTCTATCTAAGAGTCAAACTTAACTTACTTGTTAAGTTATTGTAAACACACTGATGATTCTTTATTTCTCTCCCTTCTTATTCTTCCTCCTCCATTCTTTATATATTGGGTGTTTTATTCTTTGCCTTTAGTTAGTATTTGGATGGTCTGCTTTCTTTGCTATGATTTTATTTTCTCTGGTGATATCTTTTTAGCGTTAGGAGTGCTTCCATCTAGAGCAGTCCCTTTAAGATATCCTGTAGAGATAATTTATGGGAGGCAAACTCCCCCAGCTTTCGCTTGTCTTGGTATTGTTTAATCCCTCCCTCAAATTTAAATGATAATCGTGCTGGATACAATATTCTTGGTTCGAGGTCCTTCTGTTTCATTACGTTAAATATATCATGCCATTCTCTTCTGGCCTGTAAGGTTTCTGTTGAGAAGTCTGATGATAGTCTGATGGGTTTTCCTCTGTAGGTGATCTTTTTTCTCTCTCTAGCTGCCTTTAATACTCTGTCCTTATCTTTGATCTTTGCCATTTTAATTATTATGTGTCTTGGTGTTGTCTTCCTCGGGTTCCTTGTGGGCTTCTATGGTCTGAGAGACTATTTTGTTCCACAGCTTGGGTAAGTTTTCAGCAATTATTTCTTCAAAAACACTTTCTATCCCTTTTTCTCTCTCTTCTTCTTGTGGTATTCCTATAATGTGAATATTGTTCTGTTTGGATTGGTCACACATTTCTCTCAATATTCTTTCATTCTTCGAGATCCTTTTTTCTCTCTGTGCCTCAGCTTCTTTGTATTCCTCTTCTCTAGTTTCTATTTCATTTCTTGTCTCCTTCACTGTATCTAATCTGCTTTTAATACTCTCCATTGTGCTCTTCAACGATTGGTTCTCCAATGGGAATTCATTCCAGAGTTCTTGAATTATCTTTCCATACCTCCATAAGCTTGTTAATGATTTTTATTTTGAACTCCATTTCAGGAAGTTTCATGAGGTTGATGTCATTTAAACCTTTCTCTGGAGTTGTATTAATAACTTTACTCTGAACCAGGTTCCTTTAGCATTTTGTATTTGTATATGGCGCCCTCTAGTGCCCAGAAGCTCTACTCTCTGGAGTTGCTCAGCCCCCGAAGCAATGTCAGGGGTCGCAGGGGAGTGGTATTCGTCTCTGGGGAAAGGAAAGAGCTATTTCCTGCTTCCCGGCTGCTATGCCTGACTCCACTGCCTATACCAGTGGGCCTAACACACAGGTATAAGCCTCTATGCTTTGCGTTTGTAGTTGCTGTAGACAGATCTTCCCTCTGGCTGACCTAACACCAGGGTTGTATTTTCTGGTTTGCGAGCCAGGTGGGGCTGGCCTGGAGAAGGCACTTTAGGCAGCATATCATGGAGGGGGTCCTTAGAGTTGTGTAGCCAGCCAGTGAGCTGGAGCTCCTGAAGGTCATGAAAGTTCCCAACCTGCTGGGCAGAGTGCATCTGGACAATTTTGTCTACCTGTCCTTTCTCCTGAGCAGTAACCTCTGTGCTATACTTCCCCTTTAGCAGCCCTCTTGCAAGGGCTTCCTTATTGGGAAGTCTCTCAGACTGCCCTCTTTTCTTTTGCCCCAGAGCAGGCAGACATGGATCACTGCTTTCCACAAGCAGCTGGAATCTTAGTCTCTCCAGGAATTCTGCCTGTCTTAGCTTTCCAACCCCCTAATCACTAGAGTACCATGCAAGCACCATGAAATGTAGGTTTGTGCTCCCAGAGCAGGTCTCTGGAGTCAGGTATTCAGTATTCCCAGGCCTCCACTCCCTCTCTGCTCCATTTCTCTTCCTCCCGCTGGTGAGCTGGGTTGGGGGAAGGGGTTGAGTCCCGCTGGGCCACACCTTTTGTACGTTACCCTGTTCCATGAGGTCTGCTCTTTTCTCCAGGTATATGCAGTCTGGTGCAGTCCTCTTTCCTGTTGCTCTTTCAGGAGTAGTTGTATTAATTACATTTTCATATTATGTGTGGTTTTGGGAGGAAGCCTCTGTCTCACCTCTCACGTTACCATCTTTAATCCTCCTATATCTCTCAAGGGTGCATTTATTTATATCCTTCTTCCTGATTTTGTTTACAGAAGCAAGTAGCCCAGGAAAGAAAGCAAAAGCAAACAAACAAACAAAGGGCTGCCTCTGCTCAGTCCCTTGCTGCTAGGTGGCCAAGCAGAGTAAGGAGATATAAGCAGAAATTGCTGGGTGGAGCTTTCCAGCCAAGCATGATCACAGGGTAAGAGATTCGCTGAAACCCCCACTCCCTTTGATGCTCCCGCCTTCCTGCCTGGAATGCAGATGGTGCTGGAATGGGCGAAGGAAGCCTGGGAACATAAGAAGGTAGAAGCAGACAGGATGCCTGATGGCCCTTTGGGCCACCGTATGAGCACTGGATTGTTTTTGTCTAGACTTCTAATTACATGAGAAAAAGAAAACCCCCACATGGTTTAAGCTTTTGATGTTTCTGTCACTTCCTGCCAAAAGTCATTCCTAGCCAATATATAACTTTATTCCTGTTACTCTGAACAGTGCCTGGCATGTGGTGGACATTCAACCATTATGAAAGAGAGAGAGGAGGGCCATTTAAGGCCATTCATGATCAGGTCCTAATAGGCAGATGTTGGCATTTGTAGATACAGATTAATCATATATATATTTTTATCTCTGAGTATTATAAATCAATTGACAAACAGAGGAGACAAATAGGGATTTTTTTAATGACCTTTCATTCATTCATTTAATATTTACTGAACTTCTACTACATACTAAATGCCATGTGAAGTACTGGGGATAAAGCAACAGCGTTAACAGACCCGAATCCCTGCCCACGTGGTACCTCTATTTTGTGGGGGCAGAAAGGCAATAAACAACATACAGGTATATGGTAGCTGGGGCGGGGAGGGCACAATTTAAAGGTGATCAGAAAAGAGCTCTCTGAGGAGTCTTTTGAGCGTAGACCTCAAAGAGTCACATGGAATATCAGAGAGGCATGTTCTTATAGGCAGGGGAAACAAGCACGCGGGCCTGCAGAGGACGCTTTCAGGTCTTCCCATATGCCTCAGGTTTTACCATTTTACTGCCAGCCTGACATCAAAGGTCAAATTACCAGTATC
This sequence comes from Phataginus tricuspis, assembly GCA_029783875.1. NCBI lineage: Eukaryota > Metazoa > Chordata > Mammalia > Pholidota > Manidae > Phataginus > Phataginus tricuspis. The sequence continues at coordinate 98,956,975 of JAQQAC010002837.1, forward strand.
CACATCCTTTTGCCTGAGGGCTTTCTCTGGGCACTGGAGCCTGCTCTGCCCACACACACAACAGGCTAGCAGTGCTACAATGAATGCTAACTGGGGACAGGAGAGAGGTAGTATATAAATGTCCCAGTCCCTGTGCCTTTCAGGAGGGCTAATGCTGAAATCCGTATTCTACAATGGCCCCCAAACTTAGCCAGTGCAATTGAGATCCATAGCCCAGAGTGGTAGTTAACTAGTGGCATACCTTAATCAGCAGACTTCCCTTTCCTATAATCCTTCCCAATGTCCTGGGGGTATTGCCTTCACTTTCCAAACAAACGATTGACAGTCAAATCTTTGTCCCCAAGTCTGCTCCTGGGGGGATACACACTTAGAAGTTTGGGCGCATAAGGAGCCAGTATTGCTGTAGCTGAGTTGGAGAGGGAGTGATAAGAAAGTAAGCCAGAGAGTAACGTAAGGTCATGTGGCACAAGGCCTGTAGGATGCTGAAGATTTCATCTTTTACCCAAGTGAGATGGGTGCCATTGGAGGCTTTAGGGTAGAGGAGGGACATGTTCTGACTTATGTTTTAAATGACCACTCTATTCTGCTGTGTTGAGTAGTGTTGGGAGTATGGAAACTTAGGAAATTATTACAGCTAACACAGATAATAGAAGATGAAAGCTTGGACCAGAGTCGTACCTCTGCGGCTGTTGAAGCAAGAGCAAAGAACACTGCCTAAACACGGTGCCAAAATGATCTTCCTGTTCCTCCTCACACCAGATGAATTTTTCTTCCAACTAGAGCAGTTGGAAAATTCAGACCTCCCAGCAGTGGACAGAGTCAGCATTCAGTAAGTTACACACACCTGTGTTTGAGCCCTTACTAGTAACATAGCTTTGCACGAGATATATCATTTCTTCAGAGCTAAAAATATTACCTACCCTATAGGCCTGCTGTGAAAATCAAATGAAATGAGAGAATGTTTGTAAATTGCTGAATGCAATGTTTGGAAGAATAAATTACAGCTTTAATATTATCGTTCTAATTACCATATTTCATCAAATATAAGACACTATTATTAGTGCATTGTTATTTATCTACCTCTAAGGAAGAATAAAAAATGCAACCAATTAAACTATGATACTAGGCCTTAATGACAGTCCTGTATGACACATGAGTAAGATATATCAGCTTCTGGATGCTCTGAAATTTCTTTCATCTATTTCAAGGAATTTGGCCATTTCACCTCCCTTCAGCTGCATGGCTTGCTGTGTGATGGGAAATAGTTTTGTACGTATCTGAAAACAGCATGAAGTCAAGTGTAATTGGCAGCTTCATCTCCTTGAGGCTATCTGTCTTCTTAGCTTCCTGCCACAAATATTTAGAAGAATCACTGTATTCCTCCCTTGACAAATAACTGTTTCAATAACATCATATTGCACACTGCTACTCTGATTCTGCATCCACAAAAACTGTGGCTCTAATAACTTTTCATTTTAATGCCAAAATAGTGTGTACTGTTTCATGAAGTATATCAAATCAATTAAATCCAATGTGTGTGGTTCCAACAACATGCGAAATGTTGAGCCAACAATTCTGAACACACATGACCAAGTCAACAGCTTCACAAGCAAGAACAACTGCATCGCGACCCAACAGAAACACACACACGTGCGCACCAAAACTCAAGTACTAAGATGGTTAGAGTAATCCTGTTCCTAAGGACCCCAAACCAGAAACCTCCCAAATAACCATCAGTGGTGAAATGGATAAATTTTGCTGTGTGCATATTACAGAATACACAAAAGTGAGAATGAATAAACCTGTACAAGCAACATTGCACATAAATCTCACAGACATAACACAGAGAAAAAGAAGCCAGAATCAAAACATGATTCCTTTTACATGAAGTCCAAGAACAAGCACAACCTATCTGTGCTGTAAGAAGTCTGTGGAGTTATAACCTGTGGAGCAGTGAATACTAACTGGATTTGGGCAAGACAGGAATATTCTGGGGTTGTTCTGTTTTTGGAGCTAGGAGCTAACTACCTGGGTATGAATGGTTTATGAAAGTGAAAATTCACTGAAAGGTACACTTATGAGTTGTGTTATTCTGTAAGTATTCACAGTTTTAAAAAGTTTAAAATATTGAAGCTCTAGATTATACATGCACACTCACACACACACACACACACAAATACAGGTATGTATCTATCAGTGCAAAACAGACATTTTTTTATTAGGCCAAAAAAGTGATGCTTAAATAAAGGATGACTTCCCATGCCATTTATCACAAAGTTTCATTCATTAAACTTTATGCCAAATAAAAGAGTAAACGCTTGACTCATTCCTTGCCTTTTGCATGTAGTTGCAGTCAGAAATAACATGTTATTGAGTAACACAAAATTTCTCTTCAGAGTTTTATTTTCATTCTTTCTCAAGGTCAATTCCCCTGAAACCTGTCCTCACCCCAAACACGCAACCACACTTTGTGCTAAAGTTTGCTCCTCATTTATTGTCTTCAGTGCCAGGCTTTCTCAGATGGAGACGACTCCTGTAGGTGCAAAACACTGCAGCAACGCATGAAGAAACAACCACTTGGCCTGGAGGAGTCTGCAAAGCATTCCCCAAGAAGTGCGCAGAAGGATCGGCAGTTCACGAGGTCAGGGCTCAATGACGAGATGAAACGAGAGCGGTGAGCTAGGGAGAACACCCACACTCCGATGGGATGTTCTTTCTTCAGTGCACTAGTAAAGTTGTCTCTTCTTATTTATGCTGCAAGTTACCAAACTTCTGGTCATTTCACCCCACTTCTGTAACAGCCCCAGGGGCTGACAAGACTGACTTCTTCTCTCCAGGACTGCCCTACCCACTCTTCCTGCATGACAATGGGTAACTTCTTTCATTTGTTCTCATATGCTTGGCTGCAAGATTCAGTTCCCATCTCTGCTCAATGAATATATTAGTTCAGCCACCAGCTGGACCTCCGATCAAAAGTATCCCCCAGCCCAGCCCACATTCTGCAGCTACAAATCATGAGATGTAATGAAATGTTGGTGTTTTATGTCACTGTGTTTTGGTGAAGTTTGTTATATAGCAATAGCTAACTAGAACAGTGATATTTTATTCAAATGACACATAATTAAAGGTAACACTGAATTTGTAAACTTGTCAATTTGAGGAAAGATGGAGAAATATATTAGCCCCATGGGAATTACAGAATTAGACAAGGCAATGAACCTTACTTAGAGAAACACTAGGACCAACTTTAACTTTAAAGTTTGGGGGTTCCAGGGCTTCGTCCTTGGTCCTCGTCTCTCTTCTACATATTCACTCCTGTGGTGATTTCTTTTAGTTGCACGGCTTTTAATATCATCTATATGCCATAACTCCCAAATTGTATTTCTAGTCCGGACCTTTCTCTTGAGCTCCAGACTCACTTTTTAACTACCTACTCAATTCCTCCTCTTGGATGTCTAAGAAAAAAACATGGGCTAACAACATAGCCAGACTTGACTGCTGTTCCTCCAGGCTACCATGACTTACTTGTTCCACATGCAGTATTCCCTATCTCAGCAAATTTCAACTTCCTCTATCCAGCTGCTCTGGCCAAAAACCCTGGATTCATCCTTGCTTCCTCTCTTTGTTGCACTTTCCATATCCTATCTACTGGCAGATCCTTTGGCTCTAGTATCGAAAGGTATCCATGGTCTGTTTCTTTTATGTGATGGCCAGTCAGGGGCAGCCACAAGAAGAGACACAGGAGATAGTTGGCAAAACAAGGTCCTATATATGCACAGGTCCTAGAAGCAGAAGGCCTGGTATGCCAGGGGGTGGGGGCCACGTGAGGAACACCAGGTTTTGGTCAGGAAAAAGGCAGGAAATCTAGGCCAGAGCCATTACTAGGGTTTCTGCAGGAAAGGTAAGGCTGGGCAGGGTAAATAGCTCAGGGTTGGCTAGTTTGAATAATTTTGAGTTTAAGCTATATGGGTGGTCCCTATTTGCCTTGTACCTGGCCCTGGAATGACGGTTAAGGGAGAGGAATACTGCCTCCTGGGTGTGTGGCAAATAGAGGAGGTGTGGCTCTGTATTGGTTAGTTTGCAACTCAAAGTCATGCTGAGGCCTTTACTATCCCTAAGAATTGGCTAGTTGCAGGAGAGATAGTCTCTCTTCCCAGCCAGAAAGGTTCTCCTAAGATGCCAAAACATCATATCATAGAGAAAACAAAAATATAAACAAACAATCCAGAATCCAATCACTTCTAATACTTCTGAGAATATTCTGGTCCGAGTTATCACTGTCTCTTACCTGGATTAAGCCAAGGCTTGCCGCCCCTGAAGGATGGATACCCCTCTAGAGAAAGAGGAGCTGAGCAGGAACAACAGCACCAAACGCAGTGACATCACCCAGAGTCGCACCTTCGCCCAGGTCATCTGGCTCTCCACGTTCAAGTGCTTTGCCTTAAAGAACATGCGCTCATTCATTCAGCAAGCCTATCATGAGCACCCACTCCATGCCCTGCCCTTTACCAAGCACTGTGGACACAGGAGTGAGCAAGGCGGGTGAGATCCATGGAGCTAATCATATGCCGCCTCATATTCTAGAGGGGACAGGAAGAAGTCTAGGTTCAGTAGCGTCCTGACTTGATTCCTTTGCCTTATCCAAGCGCGAGTCAGAATCATTTTAGATCCTTCCTTTTCACTTTATATATTCAACTGGTCTCCAATGGAATAGGGAAATACAGATATGTGCATATGTGCATATGTAATGTATTTGCATGTATGTGCGTGAGTGTGTGTGTTTGTGTGTGGGGGTATATATAAACACTTTTCTGCTTTTTTTTCTTTTTCTACCACCCCCTAAATGTTGAAGGGACTCAGGGCAGATCCTGGCATAGGCCACCATCTTTTCCTCTCTCTTCATCTGATTTTTTCTCTACCAGATCTCACCCAGTGCGATGGCTTCAAATCCACTTACTTAATTGTAGGCAATTCTTGGTAAAAAAAGGAAAAAACAGCGAGGGAGTTTCTCAGTACTCTGTACTGGCAGTGAAGAAGGATACCGGTTCAGATTTCACTTGAGGACACAATCATAGAAGTACAACCTTGGTAAACTTATAGCAGAGATTAAAAAGCCTTTATCCAAAAGAAAGGCTCCATGAAGAACAAGTGGTCCAGGGTGTGAAATTGATTATCCTATCTTTTTCTATTATATAGAGACATTCCCCATTGGAAGAATTAAGAATGTGAATGTGCCCCCCCGGCCCACACATAAGATGAGGCTCTCCAGCCCAGCTGGGCTTCTGTGAAGTTAAATAAAAAAAAGAAGAATAGAAGAAGAAAAAAACCTCTAAATATTCGTAAGGCTAGGGCTGCTATTTTGAACCTGGACTCTCTTGTTTCTGTGACACATGTGCCAGTGTCTGGAGATGTCTGTTACTACTGGAGGGGAACTGCTACTGGCATTTTATGGTAGAGGCCAGGGATACTGCCAACCGCCCTAAGTTTTGAGGTAGTTTGCTACACAGCAAGGGATGATTGGAACTGTTTTCTTATCTTTCAAATGAGAAGATGGGAAAAATCATGATATCTTAAATTCCTTTTGGCCTCAGAATCCTTGATCTAAACAAAATCCTACCTAGAAGCACAATATATATTTATCTGTGAAAAGCATTTTTGGATGCAATGGACAAAAATTAGACAGTAATATGCTCCTTTCCTCACATGGCAGGAATTCCAGAGCCAGATGGTTGCTGGCCTTGGTTCAGTGGCTCACTGAGGTCAGAGTCAATGTTTCTGTGATTCCAGGCATTCCCATCATGCTTATGGCCACATGGTCACAAGCTAACTGATGTGCTGGCGCACATGAGACCGGCACTGAAGGGAGGGGGAGGAAGAAAGGGAAGGTCAGTGCCAGCTACCATGTCTCTTTTTAATAAGGAAGTCAATGTTTCACAAACTGTCAACATCAAGGACTTCTCGTGTTTCATGGGCCAACACCGTGTCACATACCAATCCTAGCTGTGAGCAAGACGGAGAAATTGAGAGACAGACATTGGCATGAATGACGCTAACCATACTCCACAGTTTGACGGTTGGTCGTTGCCGCTGCCCACAAAACCAGGGTGTAGGAAGGAGCAGGTGGCAGTTGAGTATTGAGCAATACAGAGCTTGTGAAACACTATGAAATGCACAAAAATGGGGCTGATTGGACTGAATTAGGAGAGGAAGGGCTTGGTTCCTGGCAACTCTGCCTCCCTTTCCTTGGTATTTCCTCTGCAGTGAGACTCCAAGCTCCAAGAACAGCCCAGGACTCCAGAAAGCCAAGTTTAAAAAGCACTTGACTGTATCTTGACAGCTCTTCCCACTTTAACTTTCTAGAATTCTGGAAGACTTGTGTATTTGATGAATCCTAAGGAGACCAGTGTGGTTAGACTGGGGACAGGCAGAGGAACCAAGTCAAAATGAGTGATCAGAGATAAGTGGAAATGTACCCATTTGTCCACAACTGCCTACTTCTCAAACCTCACTTTCCCTATGACCCTTTCCAGAGGACTCACTCTGGTTTCATATGTGTGTGCTTTGAGGGTCTAGAACTGGAAAGATCCAACCCAAGAATGCTGATTCTGGAACCCAACAGCTTTATAAAAAGCAGGCTTGCTAGAGAGCATCTACGGATGAGTCTTCCTAACACTCTTCATTTTTCCTTCTCATTTGGAGATGGCTCTGGCTATGACCAGAGGAATCACTATCTTTGCAGCTAAGACTTGCTAAACCAAGAAAATATGACACTTTCATTTTATGGGATGCATACTGCATCCATAATACACCTATCCTGCAGTGGAGGGTGAGGAGCCAGTGCATGATACAAGGTCCAAAATATACAGGAAGAGCCCTAATGTTCCTAGTTCCACAGCTGCAGAATTTATGGGATAAGCCCTTGGTTTTTATTAGAAACCAATGAAAAGGCTTTATAACTGCCAATCACCCTAGGCCAGTTATAAACAAATTGATTAATGATGTCTGCCAGCAATTAGCAATTCCACTCCACTATTGCCCTAATGCACGCTGTTAACAAGAAGTAGCAGTTTTGGGGTTTTCTTTTTAAAGTAAAATAAAGGATGGAATTTGAATGTTAGATGGGACCCCTTTGAGCCTGAGCATCAGAAAACCAATGGACAGGGAGGCTCTTTCAGTGTGCAGGTGAGATCTGGAAGCTCTGCTGGGTGTTCAGCTACCACCAAGCACTGTTTATAAGGCTTCCTAACAAGACGCTGCGAAATAAACTTGAGGTGACCAAACGTGCCCTTTGATGTGAGAACTAAAACAACTTTTAAAGGGCATTTAACTTGATCATAGTATAATCTGTAACAGACCAATAACAGAAGGATTGACACTGTAAGCACCACTCTTTGCCTGGTGTCGTGCCTCATGGCAACTGCCACGACCCCTTTACAGAAATGACGGATCACTAAAACCCCGCAAATGTCAACGAATGAAACAATAGTGAGCCACACAATGGAATGATGATGACGACGACAACGATGACAATGACAGTGGCTATGACAGCTTCTACCACGGAATCTGATCTCATTATGTGCCAGGAGCATGATATTTTATCTCTTTTAGTGCTCACACCATCCCTGTGAGGTGCATCCTAATATAATAACAGATACTATTAAAACTATAGATGCTATTATAATCCCCAGTATGCAGAACATAAAACTAACAGTCTAAGTAACATGCCCAAGGTCATTGAGATATTTAATTCTAGTCAAAGAAGTGTGCTTAACCACTGAGCATTCTGCCTCTTAAATAGCATTTATGCCAATATGATCAGATTTCTGTTTTTAAAGACTCATTAAAAACCGAGGTAGATGTTTGAAAATCTGCTAAGCCAGCTTCTCATTGGAGAGGGATCTTTTGGTTATGTTTTGATTTGATTGTGTATCTAAATTCACAGATTGACAGTAAGCAAACATGTCAAGTTTAAAGACAACCTAAAGTATATACTGATTAGTTGGCTAGCAGTCTATGTTCTTTGCAATATTTGCAAGGGTTAGTTGGTGAACGCCTGCTTTCCAGGAATAAAAGCAACAACAACCATGAAGGAGTTTAAACTCTACAAACCACAGGTAATCACACACAAATCTCTTCTGGGCAGAAAGAGGGAGGGGAAGGGAGGGAGGGAGGGATAACCTCTCACCGCATCCTAATCGGCATCCATGGGGAGACAGCAGGAGGAGGAAATCCTCCTTTAGGTTTCCGAAATGCCTGACAAAAACATTTCTATTATTAGAATTCTTGGTCAAAATTAAAGGGAAACTCCCTTTTCTCTACAAGCCTCTGATCAATTAGTTCATTTCGTAAAGTTCTCAGCAACAAGCTTGGGACTCTGAGAGATGGACTTCAGTCAGAAAAGTTTTCAACAAAGTCCCTTTTATTTTCCGCTTACAAATGCCATTAAGTCATGTCCTGGAACACAGATCTTGTACACACTCTCAGATTCTCCTAACTTCCCCTTCCTCTCTCCTGGATAGTGCCTTATTCACATGGGCCATTCTCTACTTCTGGGGCAGGGGATCTCCTTGCTAGCAGTGGCCAGGGGGTTGGATTATACAGGAGGAAGAGGGGAGAATTAGCTCCTAATGAGGGTAAACCTTGACCAGTGGGGAATGGGGGTTGGGAAGGAGAGGACCAGATGAACTCCCTTTCCCTTCCCTCTTCCATCAGTTACTTCCAGGCACACTTCCGCCTTAAGATTCTTGCAGGAAAGTACTATATGCAAAGCAGTAAGCTTAATGAGTGGTCCATATGTCCCTTCATGACTGGTTCATAATACAAAGCATCACATTGCTTCACATCTCTCTTTGCCTGGCTTCTCTTTTACCCACCATCACCTCCCTGGGTTGAACCTCCCAAAGCAAAGTTTTAGTGTTCTCACAGGCCTGCACAGCTTGGGACCAAACCCTTCGAGCCGGGTGTGGCTATTTCACTAAGTTCTTGCCAATGAGAAATGAGCAGAAGTGGGATGTGCAAACCCTAGGTCATGCCCTTAAAAACAATTGACTATACACCTCCGTCCCCACTCTCTTCCTCTCTCTTTCCATCACCCTATTCCCCACTGACTGGAAAATAGCAACCACTGGGACAATTTTGGAGGCTACAAATCAACGATGGCTGGGCTGCCAAGCCAGTACTAGGCTGCTCATCGCTGGGTTTTTAAGTGAAGGAGAAATAAACTTCCATATTGAAAATGGAAATGGAACTCAAGTCAAAACCAATAATAATAAGATACTATCTGCACTTTGTTGGCAGCTGTCTTCTGGAGAGCTCTCTTCCCTTAAATTATCCTAAACATCTGGACTGACCTAATGGTGCTACTCTGATTTAGGAAGGCAGATACATCTGAAAATAAATGCTTCCATGGTCAAGCATCAATGCCATAACTTAGACCCAGCTTTTCCCCCTGTAGGGTGACCGTCTTTTTTTTTTTTCATTTTTAAAAATTTTGGTATCGTTAATGTACAATCACTTGAACAACATTATGGTTACTAGACCCCCTATTATCAAGTCCCCCCCACATACCCCACTACAGTCGCTGTCCATCAGCGTAGTAAGATGCTATAGAATCATTACTTGTCTTCTCTATAAATACTGCCTTTCCCGTGTCCCCCGCCGCTGCATACATGTACTAATCATAATGCCCCTTGCAGGGTGACCTTCTTTTATGCCTGAGATGATCAACATATGACACCAAAATGCAAGCACTAATTTTTGGAACCTAGAGTGGTTGGTTTCCTTTATTCTCAAATAAAAATTTAACGAAGAAAGTAAGCATGCTTAAATTATCATGATATAGGGAAAGACAGAAAGACTTAAGATGCTCTCAGGCTTCCATTCATTTCCCCTGGTAAAAATTAGTAAATGAACTCTCAGGAATGGAATAGCCCCTGCCTGGCAGTGTCATGGCCTTTTGAGTTCAACTCTTTTAACATCAAAGAATGACCACTGCAGAGCAAAGGGTCAGGGTTTTGGCCTGCTAAAGCAGAATCAACCAGAAGTCCTCTGGCAAAATATAAGCCTGAGGGCAATGTATCTGGAGGCACAGATTAGAGGGATTATGAAGGTATTAATAGAAGAAGAAAAAAATCTTCCTTTGATCAGCAGTTCTAAGAGGAATTCACCTTAGGAAATTACTAAACAGTCAGGATTACTATCAAGTGATGTTTATGGAAGGATTGCCCACATTAATGTAATACAAAAACCCAAAATAACAAAAGATAATCACTAATGTGGTTTTGCAAATTCTAGCATATCCATACAATTTAACACTAGGTTTGATAAAGTATTATACGATGATAAAGATTTGTATTCACTGACATGAAGAAGTCCATGAAAGCTTTGAGTTTTTTAAAAGCAAGTTTCTAAATACATTAAGATGGTATGTATATTCTAAAACAGTGGTTCTCAAAATGTGGTCCTTGGACCAACAAGGTCAGCATCACTTGGGAAAATGCAAATTCTTGATCCTACCCCAGACCTACTGAATCAGAAACTTTTGTAGTGGATTCCAGGAGACTGTTTTTATTTTTTTTAATTTATTTAAGTATCACTGATATACAATCTTGTGTTGGTTTCAAATGTACAACACAGTGGTTCAACAGTTGCCCGTGTTATTAAATGCTCACCCCCTCTAGTGCAGTTACCATCTATTAATGTAGAAAGATGCTACAGAATTATTGCCTATATTCTCCATGATGTATTACTGTCCCCAAGACCAACTTATATTGTGATTGAAAATTACTGTGTCCCTTTATCACCCTCAGCCTTCCCCAAAACCCATCCCAACTCCTCCTCCTTGGTAACAACCGATTACTTCTCAGTGTCTGAATCTACTGCTATTTTGTTCCTTCTGCTTGGCCTTGTTTTTATATTCCACGAATCAGTGAAATCATATGGTATTTGTCTTTCTCCACCTGGCTTATTTCACTGAGCATAATACCCTCTAGATCCATCCATGTTGCTGCAAATGGCAGGATTTATTTATTTTTGTGGCTGAATAATATTCCATTGTGTATATGTACCACATCTTCTTTATCCACTCATCTACTGATGGACACTTAGGTTGCTTCCATATCTTGGCTATTATAAATAGCACTGCAATAAACATGGGGTGCATATGTCTTTTCAAATTGGGGATTTTGTTTTCTCTGGGAAAATTCCTAGAAGTGGAATTACTGGATTGGGTGGTATTTCTATTTTTAGTTGTTTGTTTTTAACTGCCTTCCACAGTAGTTGCACCAATTTACATTCCCACCAACAATGTAGGAGTGTTCTCATTTCTCTGCATACTCGCCAACATTTGTTATTCTTTGTCTTTTGGATAGTGGCCATTCTGACTGGTGTGAAGTGGTATCTCATCATGGTTTTGATTTGCATTTCCCTCATGATTAGCGATGTGGAGCATTTTTTCATGTGCCTGTTGGCCATTTATATTTCTTCCTCAGAGAAATGTCTGTTCAGGCCCTCTGCCCATTTTTTAATTGGTTGTTTGTTTCTTGGGTGTTGAGGTATATGAGTTCTTTACATATTTTGGATGTTAACCTTTATCAGATGAGTCATTTACAAATATATTCTCCCATACTATAGGATGCCTTTTTGTTCTGCTGATGGTGTCCTTTCCAGCCGCCTGTTTTAAGAAGCCTTTTGGGTGATTCTGATGCACACTAAACTGAGGACTACTGATCTAGAACAGAGAAGAGGTTACCATACCTATTTATAAAGGATGAGTAAGAGTACTGTTTCCCCTCTGTTATTCTAATACACCCCAATACCAGCGTTATTAGTTACAGTGTCCAGTAAAAGAAAAACCCAGTCCAAGTGGTCTTACATGATAAATGAATGCATTATGCATTACTTCACATAAACTTGGGTATGACAGTTTCCAGGACATATATTTAAGGTTCCTTCTCCATTTCCTATGGTTCTTTCATGTATGTGCTTCATTTCCAGTCTGGTAGTCAGACAACTCATGTAGTTGCCCATATTATATCCAGACACATCACCTCCAGAAACAAAGGGACCATTTCTTCTGGAATCTCCCTCCCAACAGTAAGGAAAAATTTTCTCCTCTCCTTCATTACATCTTTCCTCATTTCTCATTGGCTGGACCCGGGTCACATGCCCATTCTTCAACTAATTACTCATCAGAGGAACAAGAAAACCATGATTAGCTTAAGACTACTCAGGACTCCCCCCTGAGCTGGTCTTGCTCTACCAGAGAAATAGCTTTTACAATTAAAAGTATGGTTCTTGCAAATGAAAAGACAAATAGACATATGGAATAGAATAAAAAGCCCCCAAATAGACTCAAGTATATATAAAATCTTAGCATATCATAAAGATGTCATCTCAAATCACTAGGGCAAAAGATAGATGGTGCTGACATAATTGGAGAGCCAATTATAAAAGATAAAATTTAATGCATATTTCACACCGTACACAAGAATAACTCCAAATGGACTGGACAGCCAAATGGAAAATGGAAAAATCGAACTATTCAAGAACTAGATGGAATCTTGGGTGAATTCTTCATCAACCTTAGTATAAGGAAAGGCTTTCTAACAATTACTCAAAAACCCATAGGCAATGGAAGAAAAGATTGATAAATCTGACTGCATAAATATTTAACATTTTTCATGACTCAAAAATACCATAAACAAAGTCAGACAACTGACAAACTAGAAGAAAATGTTTGCAACATGTACCACAGACAGACTTATACCTCCAACACAATGAACATTTAAAAACTGGCCAAAATTCTAACAAAAGAAAGGGAAAGACACACAGATGGACATACACATACACAAATACACATGTACAAACATACAAATGGCCCTTAAACTTACAAAAAGATATTCAAACTATCTCCTGATCAGGCAAATTAAACAATATTTAGATACCTATTCTTACTTGTCAACTTATGAAAATTAAAAATGATGACAACTTATTCTGTCATAACGCTGTAAGGAAATAGACCTTCTCACACATTGCTGGTGGGAATACACATTGGTGCAAACCCTATGAAAGGAATTTGGAATTATCTAACCAAGATACATTCACAGTTAGCTTTTGACCCAGCAATTCCCTTTCTAGGAACTTATGCCAAAGATACATTTCTAACAATACAAAAAATACACTCACACAAGTTATTTACTAGGGCACTATTTGTAACTGCAGAATATTGGAAACAGCCTACCTGCCACACATAGGAGAGTGGTTGAATAAGCAGGGTACACACACACAACAGAGTGCTATGCCAATGTAAAAAAAAAAAAAGAATAAAATAGGAAGAAGAAGAAGAAGGAAAAGTCTCAATGAACTGATAAAAGGTGATTCCAGAGTATGTTTTCAGTTAAAAAAGTAAAGAACAAAAGAGTAGCTATAGTATGCCACCTTTCTTGTAAGAAAGGAGGGGATCTAAGAAAATATGCACGTGTCAGCTCACCGGTATGAAAAGAAACATAAAAAAGGTAAAATGGAACTAATGAAAATGGTGCCGTACTGGAGATGGGTGGGAATGGGGTGGAAAGAATGGGGATGGGAGGGACACTTGTGAGCATAGTTCTGGATTTTAGAACCATAGTCATGTCTTGCATTCTCAAAATATAAATACTCATTGAGGGAAGATGGCGGCGTGAACGGAGCGGCAGAATTTTCCTCCCAACATTGTATTTATCCACGAAAACACAGCAAATGCAACTGTTCCTAAAAGAGAGACCAGAACACACAGGAAAGCGCACACCATGCTGACACACCTGAGAGGACTTGGCAGATGGCGAGGCTGGTAAGAAACGGAACCGCGAACCGTGACCCGGCAGAACCCGCGCACTCCCCCACCCCAGCGCACCGGCGGGAGGAGAGGATTCAGCCGGGAGGGAGTGGAAGTGCAGGCCCAGGAGATAACCATCCCCAGATCGGCCCCGGGAATGCGGGCGCACAAAGCACGGTGTGGCAGAGATTGGAGAGACAGAGGGCACGGAGTCTCAATGGGAATGCACCTGTTTGCTCGCGGCTGGCTCAGGGAAGGAGAAAAGAGAAGAAGAAAAAAAGGAGAAAAGCACGCGCTTTGTTTTGCAGTGGTCTTAAAGAGACGGGAGTCCAGCACAGAACCTCATCGCCGCGGCACACTCAGCCCATCAGGCTGGGAGTCCTGGGGAGCGTCAGACCCCATAGCGGGCAACTGGGAAAGGGTAGCCATAATTAGGACTCCCACAGAGCTCAACAGCCTCCCATTCATTTTCATCCCGGCCACAGCTTTAAAGGGCAATGCAGAGCGGTGTGGCCATGGCTCTGGAATAGTGGAGCAACAGCACCCTCTACAGCATTCACAAAGAAACCACTCCCGGTGGGCTTTTTTTTTAGGTGTTGCTGCTTTTTCTTTTTCTTTCCTTTCTTTTCCTTTTTCTCTCTCTCTTTTTACTTTTTTCATTATTAGTAGTATTTTTTAAATTTCTTTTTCTTTTTCTTTTTCTCTCCTTTTCTTCTCTTTCCTTTTTAAAGTCATAAAGAGCCCAGCTGACATATGTGACAACTACCAACAACCAATTCTATAGTCATGAGAAGACAGAAGAATATGATAAAGACAAAGCTTCAGACACACACCACCCCTGAGAGAGAATCTGAAGGAATGGACATGAACAGTCTTTCTGAAGAAGAATTCAGAATAAAAGTCATAGCCATGCTGACGGACCTACAGAAAAATGTGCAAGAGCTGAGGGAGGAAATGAGGAAAGACAATGCAGAAATGAGACAAGTCATCGACGGGCTTAACAGCACACAGGATGAGGTTCAAGACACTATCAATGAAATACAAAACAGGGAACAGGAATACAAAGAAGCTGAGGCAGAGAAGATAAAAGGATCTCTAAGAATGAAAGAATATTAAGAGAACTGTGTGACCAATCCAAACGGAACAATATTCTCATTATAGGAGTACCAGAGGAAGAAGAGAGAGAAAGGGATAGAAAGTGTCTTTGAAGAAATAATTGCTGAAAACTTTCCCACGCTGGGGAAGGAAATAGTCTCGCAGTCCATGGAAGCCCACAGATCTCCCAACACAAGGGACCCAAGGAAGACAACACCAAGACACATAATGATTAAGATGGCAAAGATCAAAGATAAAGACAGAGTATTAAAGGCAGCTAGAGAGAGAAAAAAGATCACTTACAAAGGAAAACCCATCAGACTGTCATCAGACTTCTCAACAGAAACCTTATAGGCCAGAAGAGAATGGCATGATATATTTAACATAATGAAACAGAAGGGCCTCGAACCAAGAATATTGTATCCAGCACGATTATCATTTAAATTTGAGGGAGGGATTAAACAATACCCAGACAACCGAAAGCTGGGGGAGTTTGCCTCTGATAAATTACCTCTATGGGATATCTTAAATGGACTGCTCTAGATGGAAACACCCCTAAGGCTAAAAAGATGTCACCAGAGAAAATAAAATCATAGCAAAGAAAGAAGACCATCCAAATACTAACTAAAGGCAAAGAATAAAACACCTAATATATAAAGAAAGGAGGAGGAAGAATAGGAAGGGAGAGATAAAGAAACATTAGATGGCGTTCACAATAACTTAACAAGAAAGTTAAGTTAGATTCTTAGATAGTAAAGAAGCAACCCTTGAACCTTTGGTAACCACGAATCTAAAGTCAGCAATGGCAAAAAGTACATATTTATCAATAATCACCCTAAATGTAAACGGACTGAATGCACCAATCAAAAGACACAGAGTAACAGAGTGGATAAAAAAGCAAGACCCATCTATATGCTGCATACAAGAGACTCACCTCAAACCCAAAGATATACACAGACTAAAAGTGAAGGGATGGAAAAAGATATTTCATGCAAACAACAAAGAGAAAAAAGCAGGTGTTGCAGTACTTGTATCAGATAAAATAGACTTCAAAATGAAGAAAGTAGAAAGAGATAAAGAAGGACATTACATAATGATAAAGGGGCCAGTCCAACAAGAAGATATAACCATTATAAATATATATGCACCCAACACAGGAGCGTCAGCATATGTGAAACAAATACTAACAGAAGTGAAGGAGGAAATAGACAGCAATGCAATTATTTTAGGAGACTTTAACACACCACTCACTCCAAAGGATAGATCAACCAGGCAGAGGATAAGTAAAGACACAGAGGCACTGAACACTAGAACAGATGGACCTAACAGATATCTACAGAACTCTGCACCCAAAAGCAGCAGGATACACATTCTTCTCAAGCGCACATGGAACATTTTCCAGAATAGACTACATACTAGGCCACAAAAAGAACCTCAGTAAATTCAAAAATATTGAAATCCTACCAACCAACTTCTCAGATCACAAAGGTATAAAACTAGAAATAAATTTTAGAAAGAAATCAAAAAGGCTCACAAATACATGGAGACTTAACAACATTATCCTAATGAATCAATGGGTTAACGACCAAATCAAAACAGAAATCAAAGAATATATGGAGACTAATGACAACAACAACACAAAGCCACAACTTCTGTGGGACGCAGAGAAGGCAGTTCTAAGAGGAAAGTATATTGCAATCCAGTCCTATTTAAAGAAGGAAGAACATTCCCAAATGAACAGTCTAAAGACACAATTATTGAAATTGGAAAAAGAAGAACAAAGGAGGCCCAAAGTCACCAGAAGGAGAGACATAATAAAGATCAGAGAAGAAATAAGTAAAATTGAGAAGAATAAAACAATAGAAAAAATCAATGAAACCACAAGCTGGTTCTTTGAAAAAATAAACAAAATAGATAAACCCCTAGCCAGACTCATTAAGAGAAAAAGAGAATCCACACACATAAACAGAATCACAAATGAGAAAGGAAAAATAACGATGGACCCCACAGAAATACAAAGAATTATAAGAGAATATTACAAGCATCTATATGCTAACAGGCTCCAAAACCTAGAAGAAATGCACAACTTCTTAGAAAAATGCAGCCTTCCAAGACTCACCAAGCAGGAAACAGAAAAACTAAACAGACCAATCACCAGCAACGAAATTGAATCGGTAATCAAAAAACTACCCAAGAACAAAAACCCCGGACCTGATGGATTCACCTCTGAATTCTACAAGACATATAGAGAAGAAATAACACCCATTCTCCTTAAAGTTTTCCAAAAAATAGAAGAGGACGGAATACTTCCAAACTCTTTCTATGAAGCCAGCATCACTCTAATACCAAAACCGGGCAAAGACCTCACCAAAAAAGAAAATTACAGACCAATATCCCTGATGAATGTAGATGCAAAAATACTCAACAAAATATTAGCAAACCGAATTCAAAAATACATCAAGAGGATCATACACCATGATCAAGTGGGATTCATCCCAGGGATGCAAGGATGGTACAACATTCGAAAATCCATCAACATCATCCATCACATCAATAAAAAGAAGAACAAAAACCACATGATCATCTCCATAGATGCTGAAAAACTATTTGATAAAATTCAGCATCCATTCATGATTAAAACTCTCAACAGAATGGGTATAGACGGCAAGTACCTCAACATCATAAAGGCCGTATATGACAAACCCACAGCTAACATCATACTTAATAGCGAGAAGCTGAAAGCTTTTCATCTAAGATCGGGAACAAGACAGGGGTGCCCACTCTCTCCACTGTTATTCAACATAGTACTGGAGGTCCTAGCCACGGCAATCAGACAAAGCAAAGACATACAAGGCATCCAGATTGGTAAAGAAGAAGTCAAATTGTCACTATTTGCAGATGAAATGATACTGTACATAAAAAACCCTAAAGACTCCACTCCAAAACTACTAGAACTAATATCTGAATTCAGCAAAGTTGCAGGATATAAAATTAACACACAGAAATCTGTTGCTTTCCTATACACTAATGATGAACTAACAGAAAGAGAAATCAGAAAAACAATTCCATTCACAATTGCATCTAAAAGAATAAAATACCTAGGAATAAACCTAACGAAGGAAGTGAAAGACCTGTACTCTGAAAACTACAAGACACTCCTAGGAGAAATTAAGGAAGATACTAACAAATGGAAATGTACCCCATGCTCTTGGCTAGGAAGAATCAATATTGTCAAAATGGCTATGCTACCTAAAGCAATCTACAGATTCAATGCAATCCCTATCAAACTACCAACAGCTTTCGTCAATGAACTGGAACAAATAATTCTAAAATAGCCAAAGCAATCCTGAGAAGGAGGAATAAAACGGGGAATTACGCTCCCTGACTTCAAGCTCTACTACAAAGCCACAGCAATCAAGACAATTTGGTATTGGCACAAAAACAGACCCACAGACCAGTGGAACAGAATAGAAAATCCAAACATTAACCCAAACACCTACAGTCAATTAATATTTGATAAAGGAGCCTTGGATATACAATGGGGAGATGACAGCCTCTTCAGCAGCTGGTGTTGGAAAAACTGGACAGCTACATGTAAGAGAATGAAACTGGACTACTGTCTAACCCCATACAGAAAGGTAAACTCAAGGTGGATCAAAGACCTGAATGTAAATCATGAAACCATAAAACTCTTAGAAAAAAACAGAGGCAAAAATCTCCTGGACATAAACATGAGTGACTTCTTCATGAACATATTGCCCCGGGCCAGGGAAACAAAAGCAAAAATGAACAAATGGGACTATATCAAGTTGAAAAGCTTCTGTACAGTAAAGGACACCATTAGTAGAACAAAAAGACATCCTACAATATGGGAAAATATATTCATAAATGATGTATCTGATAAGGGGTTGACATCCAAAATATACAAAGAACTCATGCACCTTAACAAACAAAAAGCAAATAATCCAATTAAGAAATGGGCAGAGGACATGAATAGACACTTCTCTAAGGAAGAAATTCAGATGGCCAACAGGCACATGAAAAGATGCTCCACATCGCTAATCATCAGAGAAATGCAGATTAAAACCACAATGAGATATCACCTCACACCAGTCAGGATGGCCAACATCCAAAACACAAACAACAACAAATGTTGGCGAGGATGTGGAGAAAGGGGAACCCTCCTACACTGCTGGTGGGAATGCAAATTAGTTCAACCATTGTGGAAAGCAGTATGGAGGTTCCTCAAAAAACTCAAAATAGAAATACCATTTGACCCAGGAATCCCACTCCTAGGAATTTACCCTAAGAACGCAGCAGCCCAGTTTCAAAAAGACAGATGCACCCCTATGTTTATTGCAGCACTATTTACAATAGCCAAGAAATGGAAGCAACCTAAGTGTCCATCAGTAGATGAATGGATTAAGAAGATGTGGTACATATACACAATGGAATATTATTCAGCCATAAGAAAAAAAGAAATCCTACCATTTGCAACAACATGGATGGAGTTAGAGGGTATTATGCTCAGTGAAATAAGCCAAGCCGAAAAAGACAAGTATCAAATGATCTCACTCATATGTGGAGTATAAGAACAAAGAAAAAAAAAAACTGAAGGAACAAAACAGCAGCAGATTCACAGAACCCAAGAACGGACTAATAGTTACCAAAGGGAAAGGGACTGGGGAAGAAGGGCGGGAAGGGAGCAATAAGAGGGTAAAAGGGGTATTACGATTAGCAGACGTAAGGTAGGGGGGGCATGGGGAGGGCTGTACAACTCAGAGAAGACAAGTAGTGATTCTCATCTCACTACACTGATGGACAGTGACTGTAATAGGGTTGGTGGAGGGTCCTGATGAAGGGGGTAGTTTAATCACCACAGTATTGCTCCTGTAATTGTAGGTTAATGATACCAAAATAAATTGCAAATAAATAAATAAATAAATAAATAAAACCACAATGAGATATCACCTCACACCAGTGAGGATGGCCAACATCCAAAACACAAACAACAAATGTTGGCAAGGATGTGGAGAAAAGGGAACCCTCCTATACTGCTGGTGGGAATGCAAATTAGTAATAAATAAATAAATAAATAAATAAATAAATAAATAAATACTCATTGAAATGAACCAGGTGGTGTGGGGAACCCAACAGAATACAAACAGAAGCAAATGAATGTGCATTACAAATGAGTAACAGAATGACTGGTGGTGAGGGGTGCAACAACTTATTTTAAAAGTAACTTTGGAAAACGGTATTTTCCTTGTATGTTTAACACTAAAAAAACTATTTTAAACAGGGGCGTGGGCTCACAATTCTTAAGTTATCTTATACGTACTCAAAGTTGGACCAAGTTAGTGAATGTATTCTAGACGAAATACAGATTTCTCACTATCAGAGAAAAAGAGTTACAAATAAGGAAAGAAATAAGATGAGAATAAACACTGGGGTGCTGGGTTGGCATGAATGTTGGATTCACATTATCAATGTGAAGCCAGGGGTGTACACATACACACAATTACACAAAGAAGTAAAAACAGATGTAGACATGTGTGTGTGTGTGCATGTGTGTGTACACACACACACACACACACATATATGTGTGTTTCCCAGTGTGTTCTGCTGAGAGGATCCAGAAGCAATGAAAACGATGATGTTCCTGTGGCAATAAGCATATATAATTCCCAGATGGTGGTCTCTATACCATTTCCCAGTAAAAGGAACCAGGAGTTACAGAGATGGTTGATTCAAGGGCAGGAGCAAGAAAAGCACAAGATGAGCTTGGAAAACTTTCTATAGTTCCAGAAGGTAAGACAATGGTCAAAAACATGATAGGGCACATTTAAAGGGCACAGGATCCAACGTGAAGGCCAAAGCTAGGACAATTTGAGCAACAAAATACGGACAGTACTGATTTATAGCATATAGAATAAATCTCCATGAGTATGGACTGATATTAATAAATAACCAAAGAACTGAAAGAGATGGGACAGTTATTCCTTACAGAAGAACTCCAGTTCATAAATGTAGAAGGAGTGATTAAAAATAGAAAACTACCTTTTGGAAAACAGCGCTAATGGATGCTAAAATTAGTGGGTAAATGTATGTTTTTGCATCATCTCAAAATATCTCTTAACAGGACATTAGCTAATGAGAAAGGAGAAAATACTAACTTTACAGTTTGCATGGTCTCAAAATACCTCTTAACAGGACATTAGCTAACGAGAAAGGAGAAAATACTAACTTTACAGTTGAGAAATACAGCAGTTCCCATCTTCATCATATGGTCAAGACTAGTATCACCAATGATGATGAGAGACATCATGATTACATGTCTCTAGAGAGAAAGCACTCAGAAGGATGCACCATTATTTCTGTGGCATTCTTGCCAAAAATGCATTATGTGAATTTAATCATGAGGAAGCATCACACAAACTTAACCTGAGGGGCTTTATAGGAAATAATGGACCAGTCTCTTAAAATGTCATGAAAGACAGATGAATTGTCCCAGAAGAGGGTATGCTGAAGAGATATAAAAGCAGGATACAATGTGTGAACCTCGCTTGGATCCTGGACCAGAAAAAAATGTTAGTGGAACCATTGTGATAGGTTTATAAGAAAGTTAGCAGTACTATACCAGTGTGCATTTCTGGGCTTTAATAATTGGCTCACATTGGGAAGTATGTGAGCACTTGGGAAAGTGGCTGGAGGGTAGGCGGGAGTTCTTGTCTTACTTTTGCAACTTTTTCTAAGATGAGGTTATTTCAGAATGTAAAGTTAACAAAAAGCATCAAAGAATATAAGTTCCCCAACTGGGAGGGCCTTGAAACAGTCAACCTGGGATTGAATATGGAAACCTGGGGTGCCGGAAATATTCTCTGTCTTGATCTAGGTTGGAGTACATGGGTGTGTACATATTGAAATTTCACTGAACAGTACGCTTAAGATTTATGCACTTTTGCTGTAGGTATGCTATTCCTCATTAAAAAAAAAAGTGTTTAATGAAAGAACCAGATCAACTTTGACCAAGTAAAATTGATGATCAAGCTCAGTGATTGGCACTGGGCCAGGCTCCTAATAAGAGTCCAGAAATGCACTATTTATCATCACAGTGTCACCAATGAATCTAGTAAGTCCCCAGGAGAGACATCAGATGTGAAATGTATAGCTCCATTCAGCATTTCAATGGTGTTTATAATTGGCAGGCACTATGTGAAGTGATTTTTAAGTTCATTGATTTTTCATCACAGGACAGTGAATGAGGTTTTAGAGTCCACTTCCCTACCTCTTTTAACATAAGGAAGCCGAGTCTTAGAGAAGTAAGAAGACAGTGATGTCCCAGGCAGAAACTAGATATGTCTGCTTCTCAGTCCTGGGTGTTTCCTGCTATCTGGCATTGCCTGAAACAGGAAGGTTTTGACTTGTGTTTTTAAAAAATGATTTCCAAGTCATTTTATAGTTATAGTTGCTAAAAACTGTATTACGGTCACGATTTTTAGATGTACTCTATCCAAAAAAAGGCCTAATTAAAGAAAAGTTCGGACATTTAGCCCTTTATAAAGAAATGTGTCTTCAAATATATGGAAACCATCTTCAAGTTTAGCTTTTTATCAGCATGATTTATTTTTCTTCTTTTGCTAACTTCTGGACTTCATTGACTTTCCCTTGAATTTAAGTTGAACACCTATCACTAATCACAAGAAAATGATAGAACAGGTTCAGACAGATTCATTGTCAGTCAATGGACAATGACTAAGTAATTCCTTCACAAAGTGCTTCTTTGTATCTCTTTGGCACACGTACTAGAGACTGGTCTGCTGCACCTCAAACATATCTTAACTTCAATTAGTCCAGGAATTCTGACATCATCTCAGTCTAACCACATGGTTTAGCATTCTCCTTTGTTGTCAATAAAACCTGATGTTTAAGACTACAGACCTTGCAGGGGAACGGTAGTAGAGCATGGAGAATAGTTAATGATTCTGTAACATCTTTCTATGTTGATAGATAGTAACCACACTAAAGGGATGAAGATTTAATAATATGGGTAACTGCTGAACCACCGCATTGTACATTTGAAACCAGCATCATAAGATTGTATATCAAGGATACTTCAATTAAAAAAAAAAAGGCTACAGACCATAAAACCTGATACATCTGGGTCATGGCTTTATCAGTGGTATCGCCTTAGGCAAATTAGTTAACCACCCAGAAGTCCAGTTTCCTTATCATTAAAATAGGATTACTACCGCTACCACCATCAGCTACTGTCCTTGGGCTGCAGAAGAGGTAAATGAAGTAAAGCATGTAAAATGCCTTGTATATTCTTAAGCATGTAATCATGGTTAACTGTTATTATTGTCTGGCTCTCATCAAGCTGACTGACAGTCT
The DNA here is from genome assembly GCA_029783875.1 of Phataginus tricuspis. Taxonomy (NCBI): domain Eukaryota; kingdom Metazoa; phylum Chordata; class Mammalia; order Pholidota; family Manidae; genus Phataginus; species Phataginus tricuspis. The sequence continues at coordinate 98,980,277 of JAQQAC010002837.1, forward strand.
GTTGACTGCTCAAGTGTGCACTCCAGGCATTGTATTGAGGACCTACTATGCACACAGCACTCTGAGGGGATAAAAAGACGAATGCTTCCAAGTATTTCAAAGTGAAATAATTTAACTTTGCAACTCATTCTGAAGATATTTAATGGGCCTCTGCAACATTCCATCCATTGTATCAGGTATGGGGGAAGCAAGTGGCTAACAAAGTTCCCAAGCTCCTAAAGCTTACATTCTGTCAGGAAGGAAACAGAAAATGACCAAGGAAACAAAGACAGAAGATGATTCCACTTGGTACAGAAACTAAAGCAGGTTTATGTGTTGGAGAGTACCTGAGGGAGCCACCGGGTGATTTTGCAAAGCCTCCTGCTCCTTGCCCTTTCCGCCCTGACCTTTCTGGTTGCTCAACTGCCCACCGAGCCAGAGTAGCCACCCTGGACAATCACCTGGAAGTGGGAGATGCAATGGGAAGGGCTCCAGTCCTAGCTGCTGGGCTACACCAGCTCCCATGTCTAAGCTACTGTTATTTTGTGTTTTTGTCACTCACGGCCCCACATAATTGTAACTAAATTACTTATTCTCTTCTGAGGACATCTCTGCTTCCAACCTGATCAACTATGGAAGTCCAGAAGAAATTCAGAATTTGATTCATAAGAGTAGAAAGAACACCAGCAACTACAAACTAGTAACAACTTAAGACTTATTTTCTACATATATTTTTTAGCACTTTACTGAGTACTAAATTATGAAACGTCACTCCTGGTCATTTATAAACATCACGGTAACTGTACAGATTATCTACCTCACGCTTCACTGGAAAGAAAAACAAACTTAATCCCAGCAGTAAAGCAGCTTCTTAGAAGAAGTGACTCAGGCAAGATCTAAACCCAGGTAGGAGCAAGCCCCAAATCCAAATTCCTACACCCTCCCCCATATTCTCTCTCAGACCAGCAGGAAAGTGGCAAAAGTAGCTGAAACAGAGGAGGAACATGACAGAAAAAGTATTTTAAAAATGGCTTACAAATAAAAGGAGACAGGAGCAAACAGAATGATGAAAATAAAGAATTGGTGGAAGACCCACCTCCACGGTCCTCTTGATATCTAGTTCTACTTTTGCGGCTAGAAGCAATCTTATTTGCCAGTTCTTCTAACCTGAAGGCACCACCCAGAGCAGGATTCCCTACTTAAGGAAGAAAGCACCCATGCTTTGCTCTAGGAAAAGCTTAGGTATGGCTCTCTTGCCAGGTCCTGCCCAGTGTTTGTTTGTTTGTTTTTTAAATAAAGTTTTATTGGCACAAATCCACTGTACACTGTATCTGTACATTGGCTATGGCTGCTTTTGCACTGCAAAGGCAGAGGTAAGTAGTTGTGACAGAGACAGTAAAAACCTTAAATAGTTACTATTTGGTCCTTCACAGGCAAGTCAGCCAACCTATGCTCTATGGTGTGGCTGCAGGTCATTGATCTTGCTAGTTATTACACACAGCTCGCCTATGGCATCATGCTGAAGCACTGGGAACAGCGCTAAAAATCCACTTTCTCCACTTCTGAATGTACACATTCAAGGGGAATGCTGGGCTTCTGTATCCTAATAGAAAACCTTACTTAAATGCTCAGGAAACCAAAACCCATTTGGACTTCCCTCCTGGGTGTGAGACATCAATGGGTTCACCAAGAGACACCTCCTGAATCTTGGTAGCACACATCCTTGTGCACGCCTGCTACCTTGCTGAAACACATGACTGGAGCTTTAATTGACTTTAAATCCACTGGATTCACAGTTTATCCAGTTACAGTAAACAGAAGTGAAAGAAAATGGGGAAACTTGCCTTAAGGAAGATGACTTTTAGAACGCATTTGGCAAATACAGTGAGAAAGGGCATCTTGGCTGTATTTTGGACCTGGCAGCAAGGTTCAGTGATTACATTATTCAATGAGTAATATTAATGCTCTCATATGCTTATTCTCAGAGGGGAGAAACTGGGGTTTTAATCATTTGGTAATGCACTTGCATCGGATCTTGCAGATTCATCAAATGCCATAAATGAAACACAGTTTTACTTGTTTTCTCTTTTGGAGCCAACTCTTTTTCATCCACAGCACAAGCAACTTTAAACAGAGAGGATAGCTGGGAAGGGAAATCATCCTTCCCAAGAATTCCTAACCTCCAGGTGCTGGTCCAGCCGTTTGAGAAAGTAGGTGAGGGGCTTCAGACATCGCCTGTGACCCAGGTTTCCCTGGCACCTCCTTTATGATAGCAGAGGCAGAAGGAACTGCCATATTTTAACATTGTTCTGGGCTCCTGACGGGAAGCCACTCTTGGGTAAGTTTGACCGCTGTGCTTGGTTCACAGTGGCCACACGCACACTGATGCCTGACTTGGTGTGATCTTTTTCCTGCGTAATTCCAGCCACTTGTCATTTCTGTTTCTTCTTGGCTTGAGTTGCACTGTGGCAAGGCTTTCCTGGGAGGGTATACAATCAATCTCCTTGTGGATTATTCACTGGGCAGATTATGAAAGGTATGTTTCTAATCCCAGCTGGACTTCCACATGCTACCCAGCATGATCTCAGAGAAACCCTCCTCTGTCATCTGTGTGCTTGGGAAATGAAAGCCAGCTTCAATTAGTTAGCTCTGGTTTCCACTAATAGAGTGGGTGATCAAGAGGAAAGACTTTAGGGGGCAGACAATCTTGGATCTGGACATCAGTTTTGCCTCGTACTGGCTGTGTGGCCTACCGTCAGTTACTTAACCTTGGGCTTCTCATTTTTTAAATGTGACGGCAGTACTCAACTCCCTTTCAGGATTAAACGAGCACACATAAAATGAGGATTTAGGTCAGCTTCTTAGAATGAATGTTCATGAGTGAAAGTAAAGTTTCCACCTACAAATTGTGAAGAAAAAATACCGACAAAGCAATAGAAATATGAGCAAGAAACATTCACAGACAGTCCACAGTAAACTAATGGTTCTTACCCATAGGAAAAGATGTTTGGCCTCACTTATAACAGGAAAAATGTGAGTCAAAACTATAAAGGGTATCATTTTTCACCTATCAAGCTGGCAAAAATCCAGTTAAAAATTTTTACAACATATTTTGTAATAAATAGCAGAATTAGACACTCTCGTACATTGCCGGCAAGGTGTAAAATGCTACAACTCTTTGGGGCGATCACTGGCAATCCCTATCAAAATTATAAATGCATTTACCTTTTTCTTCAGCAATTTCACTTCTGAGAATTATTTCTAAAGCTCTACTTAAGCCAGCATGAAGTTGACATATAAACCTCATTAATGATTATAGAGTTGTGTGCATGTGTGGGTAAGAGTCTAGAAATACCCAAGTGTCCATCTAGTGAGAGGTTGATCAATAAACCATGGTACTTCTGCACAATATTACACAGCTGTGAAAAAGAGCATGAAGTTCTCCATGCCTTGTGGACATAGCTCAGGAAAACAGTTAAGTAAAACAGGTAGGATGCAAAACAATCCAGATAGTATCCTAATTTCTATGTAAAAAGGGGGGAAATAAGAATTTGTTTACATTTGTTTATACCTGCACAAAAGTAAACATCAGAAGGCTATACAAGAAATTAATAAGAATGGCTATGTATGTATAGGAAGCTGAAGGTGGGAAACTGGATAGGTGAGGTCAGGAGTTAGAGCAAGACTTTGTTCGATTTCAGTTTATTTTTGAACCATGTGAATATATGACCAACTCAAATAATATAATCGAAATAAAGAAAATAATAAATATTTTCTAAAGTGACTAATGACTTCCAAAATCAATTAGAACCCATATTTGAATTCTCTGTCATTTTGAATATATTTGCAGCCTGTGCTAGGTTTCAAACTGTTAAAACAGAGCATGTCTTATGAAGCACTGCAACCTAGGTGGCCAGCCATGTGTCCTACTCTCAGTCAAGGAGTTAAATGCACACTTTTTTACTGAACCAATGAATAAATGAATGAGCTCATTGCTTTCAAGTGCAGAGACAATAGTCATTAGCTGACTCTCTCAAAAGCTATCAAAGAACCAAGGGATGACATGAGAACAATGAAGTTTTCATTTTTTAAATGGGAAGTAGAAAGTAGATCACTAAAGTAAGCTCAATGACCTAAAAGGGAAAAAGGAAAACCATAAATGTATTCCTTCTCTGAACTCTATGGAATACTTTAATTCACCTTCCTTTGGGGAATTTACATTTGAAACTGAAACCCAAATGCATGAGCAGTGCTCTCTGAACAGACTGGGAAAGGGCACTTAATGTACCTTGATCATGTTAAACCTAATGAGGGAATGGTTAGGTTAAAGAGCATGTTTCTCCATTGGACTTTCAATTCTTTCCTCATCACCAATCCCTTAGGAAGGGTGGAGGAAAGATATCCTAGACAGGTACCTGATGAAATGACTTCTATGCCAAGAAACCAATACAAATTTGTTCATCCATGTTTTTACATCCTGGATCCACAATAATTTACACAAAAATGCCATCTCCCTTACTGCAGGGTGCCTGATTTATAGATTGGGCATCTGTTTCATATAAAGGGCCCTGAATGGAACAACAATCTCTGTTCTAACCAAACAGAGGGCTCATTTCATAAATCACTTTCGACCTATCAGATAGCTCACAATGAATTTCTTTTAAAACAAGGCACATTTTTCTTTCCCTCAGAGCTTGTTCTGCAAGCTGCTATTGAGAATAGAAAAACACACAATACTTCAAGCTTTTAAAAGACTCCAAGATGGCAATAGTAAACCTAGTCATCAGTTCATTTCTCTTTCATTTTATCCTGTAAAAAGATCCTTATATAAAAGTTTTCAGGAGGAAATATTTAAAAGAGTCAATGTTTTCAAAGAGCCCCTACCCCAGGAATTTGAAAACAAATGGAATATACTCTGTCATTCTCTGTTCCTTGCCCATAGCAAGACATTATTAATCAATCAACCTTTCCCACTGAGCTTGCTTGAGGTCCTGTACTTCCATTTTTTAAATTTTTTCCATTTTGGTAGCATTAATATACAATTACATGAGCAACATTGTGATTACTAGATTCCCCCCATTATCAAGTCCCCACCACATACCCCATTACAGTCACTGTCCATCAGCATAGTAAGATGCTATAGAACCACTACTTATCTTCTCTGTGCTATATTACCTTCCCCATGCCCCCCAGCTACTTTATGTGTGCTAATTGTAATGTCCTTTATTCCCCTTCTTCCTCCTTTCCCGCCCACACCCCTCCCCCAAGTCCCCTTCCCTTTGGCAACTGTTAGTCCATTCTTGGGTTCTGTGTCTGCTGCTGTTTTGTTCCTTCAGTTTTTGCTTTGTTCTTATACTCCGCAGAGAGTGAAATCATTTGGTACTTGTCTTTCTCCGCCTGGCTTATTTCACTGAACATAATACCCTCTAGCTCCAACCATGTTGTTGCAATGGTAGGATTTGTTTTCTTCTTATGGCTGAATAATATTCCATTGTGTATATGTACCACATCTTCTTTATCCATTCATCTACTGATGGACACTTAGGTTGCTTCCATTTCTTGGCTATTGTCAATAGTGCTGTGATAAACATAGGGGTGCATCTGTCTTTTTCAAACTGGGCTGCTGCATTCTTAGGGTAAATTCCTAGGAGTGGAATTCCTGGGTCAAATGGTATTTCTGAGGTCCTGTACTTCTGAGCCCAAAGTACTGGGTAACCTCTATTAAGGAGCAACAATTAACACACAAGATGGAATAGTCCAATCTGATCACTTTTAAGATAACAGAACTGAACCGCAGAAGGAGAAAGAGACTGTCACAGTCAGTGAGTCAATGATGCAACTGAAACATATATTCCTAAGCGCTAAACCCAGTATTCTCCTTTATCTACACCAGTATATGAATTACATTCAGAAGGTCAAGTATGAGTCTGTTTTGTGTCTGTGTATGGGGATAGAGGTTGTTTTTCAACAAAGCTATCTCTTCTTCAAAAGAAATCCTTACAAATCAAAATGATCCCAATTAGCTATGTTTTTCAAATAACAAATTTATCATTCTAATACAAATGATTCAGAAGCTCCTGGCAGCCTGCCACTCCAAGTATCAGTTGGTTTAGTAATAGTCTTCTTTTCCCATCAAATACATTCACTCCTCAGTGAAGAAGGAATAATTGTTATTCAACAGGAAACTACTTTTCTTTTGGGCTAACACTAAGTACTCGACAATCAGCTTGGATGCATGGACAATACCCTTAGTTACAATTACACAATACCATGGTAAAGTTGCAATGGCTCTTTAATCAATTTATTACAGCATTCATTAAATTTCAACTGGGTTTTATTCTTTTCTTTTGCTTCAACTGAAATTTCTTAGAATTACAGTATGCCACAGCCAGATGGGACTTTACAGTTCATCTTATTAAATAACTATGAGAAAGCAAAGGATCATAGAAATGATCTGCCCAGGGTAACACAGCTAAGACCTAGGTCTCCGCATTCTAAGCTCCTTCTAACTCAGCACCCTGTGACTCTTAGATTCAAAGGAGCACTTCCTTGACTAGCAGATGATTAAACACACCGAGTTCTGTAACCAATGATTCTCAAACTGTATTGTGCATGTGAATCACCCAGGGATCTTGTTAAACTACAGATTCATATTACGAGTATCTGGAATAGAGCCTGCAAGTCTGCACTTCTAACAGCTCCCACGTGACACTGATGGTGCTAATCCATGGAGCTGTCCTCTGCTTTGTTGAGAGAACCACCCGGTTCTAGCAGAGAGTCTTAACTGGATCCCAAACTATTAAGACATATATGATCATTGGGTCAGTCTCAGGTTACCTCAGGTTGTTTTTTTATTACAGTAAAGTAATAAAGATTTATGGGAGAAAATGGCTAATTTAATGAATGGGACTTGATAAGATACGAAAAGAAGCACATTAATTTCCCTCATTTCTCCAAGTCTCTATTGTGTTTTTCTCCTTTACCTTGGGTCAATATCTAGGGCAGATTCCATGGCTTGTTCAAGTATTAACAATCTCATTTTTCTGGTAGCTTTAATAGCAAAACTTCAGTTTCTCATTCCCTTCAAACTCTTTTTCCCCAGTAGCTCCGACCTAAGCCCAGATGAAAAGAGAATCTTTGTTGCAGCTCTCCTTGCTCTGCCTCCAATTCTAACCCCTCTTGGCTACTTCTGGGTCCCATAGAGTAGGTGGAGAGAGGAAGGAGAGCTTAAAGAAGGGGACAGCGTGGTCTTACTGAACTGGTGACAAAATCTCAAACACTGGCTTCTTCCCTTTTGGGTCAGTTTTATGTTTAGACACTCACTGCCTCCCTCTCCACCCAAAACTAGGGACTTCTGACAGTACCCTACTTCCCGAGTTAATGCACTTTTTGTCTCCTGACCTGCTCTGATGATAAAGTCCATACTGCCGCATTTGGCTACACTCTTGTTCAGAGCGGGATTCTTTAAAGAGATTCAAACGAGGTTACCAATGCCAATGGAGCACCCACGTTCTTGGCTCACAGCCCACTCTGTATGCTTTGCCAGGAGCGACGCTTCAGGCTCTCGCAGTCAGGCTTTTCTATGTAAAGCAGGTTCTGGGCTCTCTGAACTTGTGGAGAAAATAATCAAGCCCTTCAAAATATTTCCATTGTGCTCCACAAGGTGACATTTCGCTCCTCCTCCCACCACCTTTTTTTAATGTCATGAAGAAATGTATAGTATAGAACATATTGATCTTTGGGTCTTAAGTGTATATTTGTAGAGCAAAGCATGTTTCCTGATTACAGAACAGTTTTATATTTCTAATTCAGTGGTGAAAATCCTACTAGCAAAAAGGTTTGGTAGGTGGCCTTGAATGATCCTATGGATTCAGTTAATTACAGCAATTGAGCATCTACTAATTTCCGGGCACTCCTTGAAGAGTTAGCATTAAAATTGCTAGGAACTAATGAAAAAGTGCTATTAGAATTTTAGTGGGTGACATTTTTTTCCCTACGAAAGATGTACCATATTTAACATTCATCTCTGGTATGTTCATATAGTGAAAATACCCACCCCTGTATTATGAAAAGAAGTCCATGATAGACTGAGTGGAAAAACGTTTATAGGACAGACTGCATACAGTATGTATGTGGATATATAGTTTGTAAGGGTATAAATTATGTTAAAAAAGATGATTCAGATTAGGGGAGAGCTTTTGCTTTCTAATTTGTTGGTATCTGTATTTCAGACTTTTTTAGTATATTATGATACATTTATAACCAAAAAAGATCATTAAGAAACAAATTGTGATGCTATGGAATTAAATCCCCAGTTTTTTCCTTTGTAGGTATCTTTTGTGAGAACCTGCATACAGTAGATTAGCCTATCTAATGTAAATAGAATGAGTCACAAATATAATTTTATTCTAGTAATAATATATTTTAATTAACCCAACATAACCAAAAGATTATCATGTTAACATGCAATCAATATAATACCACTAAGAATTTTACATTATTTTTTTCCTAGGTCTTTGAAATCGCCTGTTTATTTTAAATAGCACATCTCAACATAGATACTGGCTACTATATTGGGCAGTGTGGTTTTAAATATACTTTTAGTTCAAACAGCTAGGTCATTAAAAAAAAAACCAAAACAAAAACAAAAAAAGCAAAGGAAAGACATTCCCAAGAGTTAACTGGCTATTTTTAGGAGAGTCTTTAATTTACAGATTTTTTAATTTCTGAAGTTTGATTCTGTTGAAATGATGGTGTACCACAGCAGCAATCTTTAAAAGACAGCTGTTGGTTTTTTGTTTATTTGTTTAAAGCAGCTGCTGCTCTAAGGGATGCCTTCCTCTGAACAAGCGTATCTGGGGTGAATCCTTACCCCTTATCCTTACCTCTTTCAGTCTCCATTGTTGACAGGAGTCAAACGTCAGAACCTCCAGGAGCTGGAACAATTTTTGCTGGTCCCTAGAAGGAGTAACTGCAAGACAGCAATAAAAGGCCATACGTATCAGAGATCACTTGCTGCACCACTAGAGAGTGCCTGGAATTATTACTAGGCTTCTCTGAGTAATCAAAATGACAGATCAGAAGAGTTACTCCATGTGTTTTGTTTTTTAGATTTAGGGATTTTTTTGGCAGTAGCACCACCCTCTGCATGCTTTTTTATTGCCTCACCATCAAGGGGAGGGACAGGCTGCAGTGTAGACATCATACCACAGCGTCATCAGGTGGGCCTGGGTTTGCATCTCTGGGCTTCCATTTCCAACTATGAAGTGAAGATCATACCATACAACTTACTTCAAAAGTTTGTATCATAATTTTATGAATACTTCATTATATTGTATCAAGCACCCTATAAACAGAAAAGTGCACATATCATAGATGTAAAGCACTATGACTCTTCACAGATTAAAAAAATACGCTTGTAACCATCACCTTGATAAGGAAACAAAACATTCTGCCCCAGTGATGGCTCGGTTCTGGTCCCTACTATCTATATTTGTTTTTTTATTGCTACATAAGCAATAAATGTAGTGGCTTAAAACATCACAAACGCATTATCTCGGCTTCCAAAGGTCAGGAGTCTGGGCATGGCTCAGCTAGATCATCTGCTCAGATGTCAAGGCACCAGCCAAGCCTTGGGTCTTATTTGAAGCTTGAGCTCATTCAGGTTGGTGGCAGAATTCAGGCCCTTACGGCTCTAAAACTGAAGTCCCCATTTCCCTGCTAGCTGTTGGCCAATACTCTCAGCTGCTACAGGTTGCCCATGGTTCTTACCACATGGCCTAAACAGACAGTTCACATTACTGCTTCTTCCAGGCCAGCACTAGCTTGTCACTGACTTCTGTCTCTCACCTCTAAGTGTTCTTTTAAGATGTCACCTGATTAGGTGAAACCCACCCAGGTCAGTCTTGAAGGTGACTAGGATCTTAATTACAGGCGTAATAGCCCATCAAATCACAGGTTCCACCTGCATTCAAGGAGCAGGGGTTACACAAGGAGTAACAATACTGACAGAGATCATGTAGACCCCTTGCAGTGCTGCCTACCATGCCATCCTCTAAGGGTGGCCACTATCTGATGCCTAACACAGGAGTTTCATCTATTTTTGAACTTTATAAAAATGGAATCATACAGTATGCCTCTTGTGTCTGGCTTCTTTTGTTCAACATTATGTTTGTGACATACACTCATTCTTCTGTATGTAGTTGCAGACGGTTCATTTGTATGGTGTGAATATACCACAATGCATTTACCCATTTAAAAGTTGATAGGCATTTGGGTAGTTGTTATTTGGGGGTTATTACTAAAAGGGCTACTATTTACAGTCTAGAACATGTATTTTGGCAAGTGCAGGTACCCATCTCTGCTGGGTATGTACTGAGGAGTGGAACTGTTGCATTACAGGGTATGTGCATGTTCAGCTTGGGAAATACTGCCAAACAGTTTTCCAAAGTGGCTTTATCATCCTGTGTGCTCCCCAGCAGTGTTAGACTATTTCATAAGGCTGTTTTGAGAGTTCTAGAATATGTTGATGAAAAAACACAGGACAGGACTTGGGACATAGTAATGACTAAATAAAAGTTTTGTGACCTAGGGCAATAAATTAATTAATGCTGCTATTTTCTGTTACAGTAGTGAAGTCCTTGAGGTGTGTGTGTGTCCAGCTTATTGATATACCCCTAGTGCCTAACCAAAATGTATTAACTAACCCAAGGAACACACCAATGTTGAATAGCCTCTTCAGACTTGCAATGACTTTCTCTCCCCTGGTCCCTGAACCGCGGCACATAATGAGAAGAGACTGAGGGTTCTCTCCATTGCTCCGATCTGAAAATAGTCTGTGCAAGCTTTACTGAGAAGATAGTTTTTGTGAACCAAAAGCAAGGTAGCAAGATTAAAACAAAGCATCCCAGTACTTTCACACATAGCAGCTATTTCTAGAAAAAAAAAATCACTCAGGTTGTGTCTTTGCAGGACAAGATTTAAAGAAAGGTAGGTCAGTTGGGATCATTAAACCACAAGAAATCCTTTGCTTTGAAAGATTTATGTCTCTCTAGAGGATTAAGATGTGAAACTCAAGGCACTTAGCAGCAAGGAAATGCTCATCTTCTGTACTTGGTTATCTATTTATCCCAGGACTCCAGTATACTAATCAACTATTCCTAATTGTTTGTTTGTCATTATTCCTAACAGGGGCTCTGAGTCACCAGGTTCAGCTGCTTGCTGCAAGACTTTAGAAGGCCAAATTAACTCAAGGGAGCAGTAATAGGGGGTCCTACAAAACCACCCATCAAGTAGATCAAAGTTCCTGCTTAGACCAAAAGCTCTTCAGAAATTGGCCTGACCTTAATCCGTGGTTGCTTAGCCCCTCTAAACTTGCAGTTCCTCATTGGTAAGATAGAACAAATAAAGGCATCTATCTAATAGGATATCAGTCACTCATTGCTTCAACAAATATCTAATTTCCATTATATGCCAGGTTCTGTGTCAGGTGGTAAGTATTTACTCAATGTTAATCATGTATCAGCTATTATTGTCCACACTTAATTATTTGCATACCAACCTTTGCATTTCCCACCTTGTGGGAAAGTATTCAAAAAAGCCTGAAATCTCAGTCTGGCTTCATACTTCCATTTCAAGCTCATATGCACCCATATGCATACTCATATGCCCACTGTCTACCACTGGTGTGAATCCAACTTCTCAAGCATATCCTCACTGTGTTTGGAGAACACAAACTAATTTATTATCAGCCTAAGTACTTCATAATTAAAAAGTCAAGCGTGCCGCATTTCAAAGTCAAAGAGGCAAGTTCTAGGGAATAACTTATCATTTTGATTATCTGTCCCACATTTTTCCTTCCATTAGCTAAGGACATTAGTGGGCCATCTGAAAGTAAACAGATACATTTCTCATTCCTTCCTCTTCTCCTACCTCCCCTCTTCCGGTCTCTACCCTCCCCTATGGCCCAACAGCCCTTAGGACTCTACATGAAACCTGTCAATGAGGAAATACTTATGGAATGTTTGTTTCTTTGACAGAGAAGTCTTCAAATTTCCTTTCAGCCTTAGCATATTGTTAAAGAACAAATATTAAATTAACATTAGCAGAGGAACAACAGAACACCACAGAAGGAAGAGAATGGCACTGAATAAAATATTCATCTCTAGAACCAGAATATTTGGGTTCAAATCCCAGCTGCTCCATTTTAGGGTTGCCAGATAAAATACAGGATGCCCAGTTAAATTTAAATTTCAGATTGACAAGTACATTTTTAGCAAAAACATGTCCCAAATATGCATATGCGATATACACACACACACACATACACAAATACTAAAAATTTGTTTGAAGTTCAAATTAACTGAACGTCCTGTATTTTTATTTGCCGAACCTAGTAACTCTACTCCATTTACTAGTTTTATGACCTAAGACAACTTACATAAACCCTCTGTTTCAGCTGTCTCCTCTGTAAAATAAGAATAGCAAAAGCACATTCTTCATAGAACAGCTACAGTAGTCATTTTTATTGTTCAATAAGTATGTCTGCTTCTCTTCCTTCCAGAAACATGGGAAGATAACAATTCCTTGTCTTCCTCAAGTTAGATGAGGCCAGTGACTTCCCTTAGCCAGTGAAAAGTGAGAAGGTACGTATCATTTCCAAGTGAAAGTCTTCAAGAACTCATGCACAATTTGCCACCCTTCGTTCCCTGCCACAGTGTCCCGATATTTGCCAGGTGCAGTCAGGGTACTTCAGAGTGTACAATGCGGAAAGGAGCCCCCCACATACACACGCATCAGCCAGGGAAGATGTAAATGTGAGGGAGAATTTGGGGGTTGCTTGTCACTGCAGCATAACTTAGCCCACCCACCCTGATTGAGAGTTGCTAGGAAGACTGCATGAGCTAATAATTGTTAAGTATTGAGCACATGCCTGGCACATAGTAGGCACTGCCTAAGTATTTACAAGGTTAAGAAAAATGCAGACAACAGTCTTTTTTGGTACTAAAAAGGGATTGAGATAGGGCATTGCTTGTTGTCCAAGTTTTGGTAATAAACATTTATTGTCCAATTTTCTTTCTTCAGACCTAACAAATCAAACCTACCCCTTCTCCACAGTATTTGGTAATAAACTCTATCTAGTCAGCAGCATTTAGCTTGGGGACTTTCTTTAATCATTAGAGAGAATTTTTATGTCTAAAACGCTCCTGATATGGGTCCCCTCAAATTACAGCATGGGTTGTAACAGAGCTGCGGACTCAATTGCAGATGACCGGCACTGAGCAATCTGCGGAAGCTAACCATGTGCACAGTAATTCAGAAAGGGCAGAGAAGCTGGATCCAGGGGGGAAATCACAGGCAGTTAATGAGACTCAGATGCAGTGCAGTTCAGACCGCAGTGCTAGTCTTGATCTCTGGGCAAAGAGAATGACATCCATAAACAGACCAGACTTGATTTGATGCAGCACTTTCATCCCTCCAAGAATTCCAAAAGCCTTCCAAAAGAATGCATTTGTTACTGGTGGCTCAATGATGCAGAAGACAAACAGGGGAACATTTTGTGTTCATAATTCAGGCTCAGAAATTTCATGAGAATCTGTGCCACCAAGAATGGACTAGCTTGACTGGGATGTCAGTTGCCCCTTTCCTGTTAGGAAAAATATCCTTTTTCCCCTCTTCTAGATGTAAATGTGCTCATAAGAGAAATCCAAGCATGTACTAAATTGACTTTCAAATTTGTACCAAGAACCACAGTAAGAAGGACATAGTTCATGTCAGATTCAGTATACTGATTTCTATGTATATGTGGCTATATATTTATTGTTATACACAACTGAAATGAAACTTCACAAAATATTACTTATTCTTCTTATGTGTGATGCATTCTGATGTTATCTTTATTTATTTATTTTAAAAAGCTGACCACTAACCAATAAGTTGATACTACAATTCACTTATGTGTAGGATCTTAAATTTTGAAATTCATTTTACTAAAAGATAGTGAAAGAGAGTGGAAGACTCTGATATCATGGCATTTCCATTACACCAAATATATGGCCCCATGACAGTCACTTCACCTTTTTTAGGCCAGAAAACTTTTGGGATTCTTCCAGTTTTAACTTGCTGAGATTTTTATGTATGGCATTTGTGTACCAATAAAGCAGAATATGCTAAAACCATTTTTGTATGCTGAGACCATTTTTGAATCCCTTCATTGATTCAGAATTGGGTTAAAGGTAGGGAGAAAGCATACTTTTTTTTTCCCAGTACTAAACACAGCATTGGGTGGCCCTTAAATCACTCAGATTTTTTTTATATTGCATTTAACAAAAGCCTCCCTCCTCCTAAACACACAAAATAAATTATTGGTTCAAATAGTGGACTAGTCCAGGGGCTACACAGGCTTCAGCATAGCTGGCTCTAGACACCAAAATGATGCCATGATAACCTGCTTTCTTCCATTTCTGGGTTCTACTTTCTTCTCTATTGACTCCATTCTCTCTTGTTACAGAGAGCATCCATCCTTGCAGCCAGAGAAGATACTCATCAGCAGCTCCAGACTTAAATTCTTAAGGCCTAACAATGCACAGGAAAGAGGGATTCCTTCCTGTTTCAGCAAAAGTTCCAGGCGTCTCATATCCCCACTTGCATCACACACTCCTGAGCCAGTTACAATGACCAAGGGTGGTCACTGCTCCAGCTGGTCAAGTCCGGACCACGGGCCTTTGCCTGGGGCATAGTGATGGTGTCAGACTAACGAAACTCCCTGACCAGGAGAATGACATTATTTCACAAAGGCAAATCAAGGGGTCATATCCAAAAGTTAGTGGCAAGGATTTTAGGCAGATGATGAAAAAAAAATGGCCTGGCTACTACTGACCTCTGCTCAGGTGTACTACCAATCCTAACTCCTATTTAATCTTACGGTCCAGAAAGAAAGATGACGTTATATCACTACACTTGGAACATACTTCTTATCAAGAGAAATCCTGACATTTTCTCTCTGCAATCACTTTTAGAAGTTGGAAGCTTAGTGGCAAGGGATTCTCTTAGCTTTCAAATGGGAAGCTTAATGTGCCATGAATTTCTGGTCATAAGCCTAAGAAGTAAAAACTCTCTTTGGGCCTTTTAGAAATCATCTCGCCGACTTTATATCCACGGTTTGTACTGTTGTAATTGCCTCCATGGTGGTAGTGCGGCTGCCTTTGCAAACAAAGTTTAAACCTGCAGGTCACCTTGGATTTAAGCAATGTATTATGTGCTCAGTGATTGGCTGAACTGCTCGAGTCTTGAATATTTGCTCTGTCTTGCACTGAAAAACACAGAGAAAGGGAAAACACACACTCACACACAACACAACTTTGACAAAATCTCACAAAAAGGGAAGAAAGCATATTGGAGAAATATGGCTAGGGTGTGATTATTTTCTTGTATTTTGCTGAATGCCATTTGTCTTCTGGGGAGCAGTACAAACAGAGCTCTGGCTTTCAGACTCTACAAATATTATTGCTACACATGTGAGATTAACTCCCTGAAATACAGAAAAAGACAGAATACAAGGAATAACAGACTCTTTTGGCATATGCCCTTCTCATACCGGATTATCACACCAGAGTTTTGTTTGTTGTTTTGCTTTTAGTTTTGGTGTTGTTCTTTTTTTTTTAGTGGTTTCTTAGAAAATAGCTCAATTTAAACTGAGAAAAGGCAACCTTACTATGATGCAGGCCCATTTATCACCTTCAAGAAACTGATGGTTTTTCTTGGATTACACAACTTGGCCCTGGGCTTAAGACACAAAATACAATAATTATTACTTTATAGGCATCACAAATACAACAAAGAAAGTGGTGCCTTTCCCACAGCCTAGAACATTGTCCCTTCCCTCTCCCATGGCTCTTTCTTTTTTAAGCCTTCATAACTTGGCTTAAGGGTCAGGCCATAGTTTCTTAAAAAATTAAACATAAGCAAATCAAGTCACCATATAACTGAGCAGTTCCATTTCTAGGCATGTGCCCAAGAGAAATGAAAGCATATGTCCACACAAACCCTGTCCATGAATGTTCACAGCAACATTATTCATAATATGGAAAACATCCAAAGACTTGTCAACTGGCAAATGGATAAACAAATGTGGTATAGTCATATAATGAAATATTATTCAGCTATAAAAAGTACTAATGGATACTACAACATGGATGAACCTCAAAACAGTGTGCTATGTGAAAGAAGCCAACACAAAAAAAATCACATATTGTGTGATTCCATTTACATAAAATGTCCAGAAAAAGCAAATCTACAGAGACAGAAAGTAGATTAGTGGTTGCCTATGGCTGGAAATAGGAAAAAATAAAATAAAGTAACTATAAATGGGAATGGGGGATATTACTGGGGTATGAGAATGTTCTAAAATTGCAGTTTGGTGATATTTATACAACTCAGCAAATTTCATAAAAATCACTGAATTGTACAGTAAAAATCAAGTAATATGAAAGCCAGGACTTTTTCAGCCCAAGATTACATAAATTACCCTGGCTACACATTCTGCTGGCACCTACTTTGGAAAGCCTCATCATTACTTCAAAGTGTTCGGATTTGGTCACAGACACACGTGGATCCTAATCTCATGTGTGCCACTTACTAGCAAGATCTTAGATGACTCATTTGCTCTCCTTAAGTTGTTAAGACTTCAGGGGACAATACATTTATATTAAATTATTTGCCCTTGTCTCAAAACACTGTCTATGGCTGTGTCCTTTCTACCTGACCAGACCATGCTCTCTGGGCCTAGTCTGTCGTCTCTCTTGTACCTTGCCTAGTGCACAGCACATACCTCCGGGCAGTGCAGCATGGTGGGTGAGAATTCTGGAGCCGGGATGCTTGGGTTTGATCCACTCCTTAGTTGTGTGAGCATGGGCAGGCTGTTTAACCACACTGTTTCATCATTGGAAAACAGGGTTTTGTGAGATATTAAGGATTCTGTGAAAATTAAATAAGACGATACACATATATGCTAATCCATATATAGTGCTGTGAGCACTGCCTGGCCCATAGTAAGCGTGAGCTATTATCTGTATCCCCCCTATCTAGACAGATACAAATAACATATATCTGCTTGGCTTTTCACTTTCCAGAAGTGTTTGGATCCATCTAGACATGCATCGCCACCAACAAGCATTGCTAACATGCCTTGCCACCAACAAGCATTGCTAACATGCCTCTATAGCAAATGCTCACCCTGACTTCTGAATAACCTGGTTGTTTGTGCTTCTCCCAACAGATCATTTGGTCCCTCGCCTCAGTTTCTCACCAAAGTAGACTGTGTTAGTCACAACTCAATGAACCCATTTGTGCTAGCATTCATTCTATTAATTTACTAATTCACTGAATCATTCATTTAGTATATATTAACTGCATGCTGACTGGGTGCCAGTGACCTAGGAGGTGGGATTAAATACAGAACAAGATACAGTCCTTGTCCTCAGAAGTTTATGATCAGAATCACAGGCTTTCAAAATCCCTGGGCATCAGAATGACCTGGAGAAATAGGAGGGTGATGAGCTGTGGCACAGAGAAGGAAGGTGTCAGTATCACCCCCTCAGCCAGTAACTCCATCAGCCCATAAAGCTATTTCGAAGGTAAAAACATTTTTTAAAAAACTAATTTAATATCTGCATGACAACATCTTTAGAAAACGTTGCTATTTTTACTGATCTGTAACATGCAATCAGTGCAAAAGTAGCATGCTTGCTCTGCAAACACAGTCTCAGGTCAGTCCTCTAGGGGGTCACTCTGCCAAACAAACTGCTATCTTTAGTTTCCCTTACTTAGAAATTTTGGAGCTGTCATCCAAGTATAAAGCTTTGTTTGATCATTTACTTATTTAAATCAGTATGGTGGTGGATTTATAAAACATAGATCCACTAGACTTCCTCAATCAGTCTCCAGGGCTGGAGCCCAGGCTGATGCTGTATTTTTCACAGCCTTCCTGGGATTCAGTTTGTGGACCCGCTTTGGGGAACCATTGCTCTAGGTCAGGGATGACCAGAAGGGAGGATGAATTACAGGCAGGGACACAGGGGTGAGGTAAGAGATGAGCACAGAATGAGACAGATTAGGAGGGTGTGGGGGGCTGAAAGCCCCCAAGATGTCCATGTCCTAATCCCTTCAGTATGTGAATATTACCTGACACTGCTAAAAAGGACTTTTTAAATGTGATTAAGGATTTTGAGAGGGGGAGATTATCCTGAACTATCTGGGTGGGCCCTAAATGTAAGCACAGAATCCCTATAAGAGTTAAGCAGAGATAGACTTAACTGCAAAAGAAGACCATGTACCTACAAATGCGGGGAGGTGATATGGCTGGAGGAAGCAGCCATAAACCAAGGAACACAGGAGGCTTCCAGAAACAAGAAAAGATGAGGAAATAGATTCTGCTCTTGAGTCTCCAGTAGGAACCAGCCCTACTGACACCATGATTTTAGACCTACAAGACTCATTTCAGATTTGTAACCTCCAGAATTGTAAAAGAATAAATGTGTGTTGTTTTAAGCCAGTTTGTGGTTATTTGTTACAGCACCCATAAGAAACTAATACAGAGGATTAAAAAAAGACAGAAATATGTAGGAATGAAATCATTAAGATTTGGCAAGTGACAGACAAGCTAAAAAAAAAAGAAGAAGGAACCAAGAATGAGTCTACATCTCTAATCATAGATCAGTGCTGCTGACAACGATCAAATGGAGGAAGTCAGGAATAGAACAGGTTGGGCTGTTGCTCACAGCATGTGCAGGGAAAGATGGTTAGCAGGCAGTTGGGTATACAGATTTAAAGTTTTGGTTCTATCATTTGCAAAATGGAAAGGATGAAATATTCCATGTTTTGTGGTTGTGAGGACTGAAGAAGACGGTATATGTGGAAGCCTGGCATGTGCAGATATTCAACAGATATTAGAGGAAATAGTTTGACCACTTAGTGCCATGATCTGGGGTCTGTTTCCCAAGCAAGTTGAGCCGTGATACTCTTTCCCTTAACCTCACCCCCTCACCATCATCTATTTGGCAGAAGGCAAAATGCTAAGAGCAGTCATTAAAATGATCACTAACACCAATCAGCTAAGGTTTAAGTGCCTGGTGAAAAGTGCTTCTATTGACCACAGAGGAAGACTCGCACTAATGTAACTAGTCAATATGTCCTAACTGAGTAAAGCATCATTAATTGGGGCAGAGGCTAAAGGTTTATGCTTTCCTCTTTTTTAAAGAGAAAGAGTTTCGGAAGCAAATGAAGAGTTTAACAAGATTTCCAGAGGGACTATTTAAACAGCTTAGAAAAACACACTGCTTTTAATCACCTTCAACACTTGAGGAGCACCATTTGCAGTCCAACTGATTGTGAATTGCAAACCATTTCTAATTCTTTATTAAACAAGTGCTTTGGGAAGACCTGGGAATAATCGTATAGCCTAGTTCTACTTCCTGGAAATAATGAAACCATTTCCTTTAAAGTATTTCATCATTTAGACAATCTACTAATTCTGACTGGCTTCCCTCTAAAAGAAGTCTGATGACTAGGGTTTGATAGATATTTTCCTCAAGAGCTACTCCTCTAACACTTGTCTTTGCCATGTATTTTGGGTTTCCTAGACCAAATTCCATCATGTGTGTGTGTGCATGTGTATGTGTATCCCCCCACACCACCAAATAATTCTTGTGATACCAGCTGGGGGTCCTACAGTTCAAGAGAATTCCATCAAACCCCTCCAACCCAGGATGCCATTAAACTCCAGGTTGTTACCCTATACTTCAGATCTAAGGCTATAAATCAGAGGTTCCCACAACCTTCTCCTTGGGTTCCATTATTTTGCTGGAGTGCCAACAGAACTCAGGGAAACATTTCACTTACTACATCACTAATTTATTATAAAATGATACAAATCAGGAACAGCCAGATGGAAGAAGACAGTGGTGTCCATGCTCCCTTGAGGTGCACCACTCTCACAGCACCTCCATATGTTCACCGATCCAGAAGCTCTCCGAGCCTCCTCCTTTTGGGGTTTTACGGAGCCTGCACTACATGGGCATGATTGATTAAATCATTGGCCATTGGCAGTTGATTTAAACTCTAGCCCCTTTCTTCTCCCTTGAGATGGAGGGGTGGGACTGAAAGTTCCAACTGTGTAATCCCATGGTTAACTACCCCAGCAGAGCTCCTATCCTTAGGTGAGATCCAAGAATTATAAAAAAAACACTCCATTAACATAACAAAGACACCTTTGTTCTTTTCATCACCTAGGAAATTCAAAGGGTTTTAGGAGCTCTGTGCCAGAAACAGGGATGAAGAGCAAATACAGATTTCACACAATGCCAGGGAAAAACCCAGACCTGATCCTCAATACTAAAGCCCTCCTGCATGTCAAATCCATTGCCAAGACCTGACCAGCTCCAACCACTTACCTCTATTTTCCCCTTAAAATTCTGGTTTGCAACATCCACTTATGATAAAAATTCTCAACAAAGTGGGTATAGAAAGCGCATACTTCAACACAATAAAGGCCATATGTGACAAGCCCACAGCTAACATCATACTTAATGGTGAAAAGCTGAAAGTCTTTCCTCTAAGATTAGGAACAAGACAAAGATGCCCAATCTCATCACTTTTATTCAACATAATATTAGAAGTCCTAGCCAGAGCAATTAGACAAGGAAAAGAAATGAGTCATCCCAACTGGAATGGAAGAAGTAGAACTGCCACTATTCGCAGATAACATATTTTATATATATATATATAAAATATGTTATCTAACTTTAAAGACTCTATCAAAAAACTGTGAGAACTTGGGGACAGTAGTACAGCATGAAGAATATAGTCAATGATTCTGTAACATCTTACTACATTGAGAGATAGTAACTGCACAAAAGGGGTGAGGATTTAATAATATGGGTAACTGTTGAACCACTGTGCTATATATTTGAAACCAAAATAAGATTGTGTATCAATGATACGATAATAAAAAAGAAAAAACAAAAAACATGGCCCCTCCAAAGTTTCGTACTATATATCTGGGCCTGAACATCCCGGGGCCTACTCTAAGGTAAGAAAGGCAGAAACAGCTATGCCAGTACTGTGAACAACATTGCTGCTAAAAAAAAACAAAACAAAACTATGAGAACTAATAAACAAATTCAGTAAAGTTGCAGATGCAAAATTAATACACAAGAATCTATTGTGTTTCTATACACTAACAAATTATGAGAGAATGAAATAAAGAAAACAATGCCATTCATAATTGCATCAGGAAGAATAAAATACCTAGAGATAAATTTAACCAAGGAAGTGTAAGACCTGTTTATTGAAAACAACAAGACATTAACAAAAGAAACCGAAGAAGACACAAATAAATGGAAAGATATTCTGTGTTCATGGATTGAAAGAATCAATTTTATTAAAAAGTCTATACTATTCAAAGCAATCTACAGGTTCAAAATCTGTATCAAAATTCCAATAGCATTTTTCAAAGAAATAGAATAGCCCTAAAATTTGTATGGAACCACAAAACCCCAAACAGCCAAAGCAACCCTGAGAAAAGAACAAAGCTAGGGGCATCATGCCCTCTGATTTCAAACTACATTACAAAGCTATTATAATTTTTAAAAGTATGGTACTAGCATAGAAACAGACACATAGATCAATGGAACAGAATAGAAAGAACAGAAATAAATCCATGCATATATGGTCAATTTACAACAAAGAAGCAAATAATATACAATGGGGAAAAGACAGTCTGTTCAATAAATGATGTTTGGAAAACTGGACAGCCACACACAAAATAATTAAACTGGACCACTATCTTACACCATACACAAAAATGGACTCAAAATGGATTAATGTGAGATGTGAAATCATAAAACTCCTAGAAGCAAACAGGCAGTAAACTCCTTGACATAGGTCTTGATGATTTTTTTAATGTGATACCAAAAACAAAAGCAACAAAATCAAAAATAAGTAAGTGGGACTACATTGTACCAAAAAGCTTTTGTGCAGTAAAGGAAGCTATCAACAAAATGAGAAGGCAACTTAGGATATCATATATCTGATAAGATATCCAATCCAGGATACAGAAAGAACTTATACTCAACACCAGGAAAAAAACAAGTAATCCAATTAAAAAATGGGCAGAGGACCTGAGTAGACATCTTTGCAAAGAAGACATACAGATGGCCAACAGGTACATGAAAAGAGGCTCAACATCACTAATCATCAGGGAAATGCAAATCAAAATCACACTGAGATACTGCCTCACACCTGCTAGAATGGCTATTATCAAAAAGACAAGAAATAACAAATGTTAGTGAGGATGTGGAGAAAAGGGAACCCTTGGTGGGGATGTAAATTGGTGCAGTCACTATGGAAAACAGTATGGAGGCTCCTCAAAAAGTGAAAAAGAGAGAAAGAACTACCATACGATCCAGCAATTAGACTTCTGGGCATTTATCCAAAGAAAACGAGAACACTAACTCAAAAAGTATATGCACCTTATTTACAATAGCCAAGCCAAGGAGACAGCATAAGTGTCCATCAATGGAGGACTGGATAAAGAAGATGTAGTACATACATATAATGGGATATTATTCCACTATAAAAAGAAATAAATCTTGTCATTTGCACCAACATGAATGGAACTTACTTAGGGCATTATGCTAGGTGAAGTGTCAGACAGAGAAAGACAAATACTAGATGATCTCACATCTATGTGGAATCTGAAAAACAAACAAACCAACAAACCCAAGCTCACAGACACAGAGAACAGACTGGTGATTGCCAGAGGTGGGAATAAGGAGGTTTGGAGAAACAGGTTTAAAGAAAGAAAGAAAGAAAAAAATCTAGTCCTAGCAACCGTCACCTCTTACTTGGAAGATTGCAATAGTTCCTTCTCTGGTTTTCTGAATCCATTCAATGCCCTTCCAATTCACTCTTCCGACAACTGTGATGAGATTATTCAACACAGTGTCGCTTCTGGAGTTAGATTGAACGGGATCATTAGCTTTGGGGTTTTCGCTCATCCATAGCCTTTCTGAACCTCATTGTCTTCATCAGCGGAACCATTAGTAACAGTCACTGCCTCTGAGGCTTCAGGTGAGGATTAAGTGAAAGTGCTTAATCCTCAGTGCCTTCAAAGAGCAATTGCTCACTAAATACTAGATGTAGTTACTATTACCATTTGGCCTGTCCACCACTCAGGACAATCTCACCCCAGTTATGATAAATATGCACCTGTCTGTTATACAACACTCACGCATCTGTTTGTACAGTCAAAGTGTAAAAGGACATTTTTGCATCTTCATTTCTCTCCTATAATTTTGAGGCCAGTAAATTAGGAGAACATGTGCAACTTAAATGAAACCAATCATACTATGGACACTGTACATCACATGTAAAAAAAGAGCATTTAAAATATGAGTATATGGACCATTTCATGATTCTTCCTTTAAAAAAGTTCAAACAATTCCTTTCATACTCCTAACAGATGCTTCCCACAACGTAACCCCCTATGGCTCACACTAAAAAACAGAAAACAAACAAAAAAGAAATAGCAAGTATAAGTAGTGTATTATGTATGATGTATGTAGAAAGACCCTTTATCAGAACATGAATAAAGAATGTAATCCTTATCTCACCAAAGATAAACAATGGAAAGTCAGAAAGTAATGCTACTCTGAAATCTCTGTTGTAACTACTGTAAACACAAATGTCTATTTTCTTATGATTGGTTCCTTTTATCTCAGCAGCTGTTCTAATTGCTCAAAATGTGCTCCAAGTTGGCTAATAAAAAAGCAAAGTCTCTCACAACTGTATTTTGCAGGAAAAGCTCATTAACTCAATGTGAAGGAAGCTTTCTCTAAAATAATGAAAAGAATATTTTTAAATGAAATGCCATTTTATTAATCTTAAAGGATCCAGGGCTGAAGTGAGATCTTTAAGACAGAGGCTCTAAGGACTGGAGAGATTATGGTGGCCACTTCACTCACCCTACTTCATCTTTCAAAATAAAAGCAACCTTAAAATAAGTGAAGAGAAGGCAAAGATTGATTTTTCCCACAAATAATACACGGTTGATTTCCTTCGAATACCATTTTTTAATTCCTCCTCAACAAAACGTTCTTGATGAGGTTGCATTGCTGGTGCCTGAGCACATTTAGTTTGCCTACCAGGGACGCGGTACTACAAGGGCTCAAACTAGTCTGGCGTAAAGTGGCCTAGCCAAGGTGGAATTTAGACATTTGGATTCAAATCCCAGCTGGGCCACTTACTAGCTGTGTAATTCCTACTCTCTGAGCATCAACCATCTTGTCTGTGGTTGAAACATGGTTTTGAGGGGTTAACAACATGTGAACAGAAACACAGTCCCCTAAATTTGGTAACTAAATAATAGTATACAATGATTTGCAATTAACCCATCACTTGTATATAAATGATGCCTAAGCAAAGCACTACTGATTTCCTTAAACTGACTAAATGAACACCCTTACAACGGCTTATTTTATGAAAATTTCCTCAGCATGTTGATGACAAAGAACATTTCAAAAACCCCACAAATTTCACTTTTGCAAGTTAATTCTCTCTACTCTCTAAAGGGTAGAGAGAAGGAATAAGAAAGAAGAAAATTACGAAGAGCAACTATCAAAGACATCAGAACAGACACCATGTCTGGATTTTAAGCACTTGGAGAATAAAACAAATATTCCTTGCAGGAGTATGCATGATGCCTGCTGGGAAACCTACTTTCCTGAGAGGGTGAAAGCTTTCAATACCTGCTCAATTACTTCATGTCTTGTCACTACACTGAGGTGATTTAAAAAAAAAATGAGATGCTGTCATTAAACCTGTCTGAGTACACCCCTCACCCCTGTAATGGTCATACCTTCAAAAAACTCTTGCTGGACTCTAACTGAGTGCCAGCCACTCTGTTATACAATTAGAATAAAATAACCAACAAGACTCATACATGGCTCTCAATCATGTGCAGCACACATGTTTGCAGTGGGAAAGAAAAGATACTCTTGAGGACATTTATTTTCCAGTAACTATGTGCCAGGCACTATTTTAGCACATTACACATGAAGGGATTTGATATGGACTTCACTGACAGTCCTTAATTAGATGTACTGCAGTTCTCATCTCTCCTCCTGCAGTTACCATCAGAAGTTGTTCACTGGAAAAAGAGTAACACCAAACATAAAACTTAACATTTCTCAACAAAATTTCCTATGTCATTTATTTAAAAATGGACCTATGTTCTTCAAAAATGTCGATGTCATGAACGACGGGCTGAAGAATTGATCAAAATTAAAGGAGACATAATAATATAATGTACTATCATTCTTGATCTGAGTCCTGTACTGGAGGGAAAAAACACAGTGAAAATTCTTATTGGGTCAGTTAACAAAACTAGAATATGGATAGAAGGTTAAGTAAAAGTATTTATCGTTTAATCAACTGTAGTAGGTAATTGTAGTACATTATGTAAGACAATGTCCTCATTCTTAGGAAATACACACTGAAGAATTTAAGGGTAAGGCAGCAAGATTTAATTTAATTTAATTGCAAATGGTTTGGGAGAAAACTTTATATACAACAAATGACAAAGTAAATGGGGCAAAACGTTACCAATTGATGAATTCAGGTAAAGTTTAGATGGTGTTTTTTGTACTGTCCTTGTGGGGTTTTTTTTTTTGACACATGTAATTCATTGCAAATAAAAGTTTAAAAATTTCTCAAATCTAAACTGTACGATCCCCAATACCACAAAGGTAGGGATGAAAATTCTAAGCACATACTCTCTGCAGCTGGGTATCATTAAGAATGATGTCCTGTTGTGACCAGATATTAAAAGTTTGATCTGCCATGGTGAATTTCTATGGATGTGGGCAATAAAATAGAGCATTCTCCCAGTCTAAGATTTTATTATCATTCCTCTGAGAATGTATACTTGGTTGGATATTCTTTATTTTGGCTCCAGATCACCTACAATTTCAGAATCTGTTTTGAAGTCAATTCATCTCTTAGGCCATCTAAATATTGAAAATGTCATTAAAATATGAAGTAGAACGGAACAGACTTTTGTTTTGAAATTCTTCCAGTCCATTCCCATTTCCCTTCATCACAGGGGAATTCTTACTTGAAATGTAAAATCCCTGGTGAGTTTAGTCTCTTGATAGCTCAAGCGTAACTTAGCTCTGATTTAAAGTTTTTCTTTAACAATGTGATTTATGCTAACTTACACAAATCTCAGGAGGTGAAGGTTTCAAAGAGCAGCCGTGACTTGGGACTTTGGGAGAAATAATTTTATGCAGACTCAGTTATAAATGGGGAACGTAATTCTTACCTCAGAGGGGATGATGTAAGAGACAATTATCATTTGCAAAATGCCTCAAGGTCTTGGGATCAAAGGGGCCGTTTTGGTGCTCAGACTGTCATTTCTATTATGAGCTCTCTTACTTCTCTTTTATAGTCTGTGCAGCCAATAATTTTAAATGGATTGTTTCCTCAGAAGTCTATGGTGGTGGCTGCCTCTCTTCACCAATTAAAAACACTAATTTACTTGCCCTTGGCCACAGGTAGAGTTCCTATCAACGGAATGAAGAATAATGAAATCCCTAGCCGTATGTGGCTTTCCTTCCTTTACACTGGCATGCTAAATGAGCTTTTTAAGTTTCCATTTCAGATTTTACTTTAATCACTTTCATGGTATTATTTTAGTTGAATTTTACAAACTACTTTTGTCTTAGCACATTTTAATAATAAAACCATGGCCAGGTAAATTCAATTCCACTGTCTCAGTCAGCCTGGGTTGCTGTTAAGTACCATAATGGTTTGGGTGGCTCATAAACAACAGAAATTTATTTCTCACAGTCTTAGATGCTAGAAGTACAAGACCAGGGTGCCAGCAGGGTTGGGTTTGGTGAGGGTCCTCTTCTCACTATACCCTCATGTTGCAGTAGTGGGTAAGGACACTCTCTGGCCTCTTCTTATAAAGGCACTAATTCTGTTCAAGATGGCTCCAGCCCATGACCTACTTACCTCCCATAGATTTTACCTCCAAATTCCAATATATTGGGGATTAGGATTTTGGGGGGGACATGAGCACCAAGTCCATAACATCCACCAATACTTACTGAGCTCCTGTTGTGTGTTAGGCACTGAGAGAAAGTTGGTGGACAGTTAGACCCACTTGTTAATCTCATGAAGCTCAGAGTCCAGTAGAAGAGAAATATAAGAAATAGCCACAAAATATTCCATTTTAAAGTTTGACAAAAGACATAATGAGAAAGTAAGGGATGAGACCTGAGATTATAAGGATGGCACCTAACGTAATTAACTTCTAACATATCTTTCTGGTTTTGTTTGTAATAAATGTGATCACAGATCTCCTCATAGGTAAGACCTTTTAATAACACACTAATTGATCAAGAACAGTGTATCTAGGTCACAGAGTTTAGTCTCATTTTGTTAGCAATGTTTCTTATTTTCTCAGTTTTAATATTTTTGAGGAAATCATGGAATGGAACATCACAACTATAGAAACAATTTCAAATGCTGAGCTAAAATTGGTTCTTAGTGATATACTTGATGGTAATCTGAAGGAAATAAAACGTTTTTTAAAAGAAAAATACAAACTATACAAAATAATATCGCAGTAATGGGTGTAGGGACAAAATATTTATAAGATTCATTGCAGTTTCCAAGAGAACACCCAGCTATCACTTACTGAATGCTTTCTATCTGTACAGAGTAAGGGCTTAATAAACACTACCTATTACTACATTCTATGTGTTGGGTTTATATTGCGAGAAGGACTCACTCAGATTAACTCAAATAATGTGGAGATATAGTAAGGACTTGCAGAAAAATAGGGCAACCAGGAATTTCAGCTCTGTGATGAAGTGATCTCACAGGGACCCAGAAAATCGATCACTCCAGCCTAATGGAAATAACAGGACCCACGGTACTTCATTTAGACCTAAAAAAATAGATTTCTCCAGAGCAGTGGTTCTCAAAGCGTGGTCCTTGGATCACCAGCATCAGAATCAGCTAGGAATTTGTTGGTTAGGCAAATTTTCAACACCACCTCCAGACCCACTGAATCAGAAATTCTGGTGATGGGACAAGCATCTGTTTTTTAACAGGCCTCCAAGGAGGGCAGAAAATTATTTCTGGATTTCCATCACCCTTACCATCTAGGATGATCTGGCCACCAATAACAGAACACAGACTGTTGTTCAGGACATTTTATATAGCTTTCAACAAAGGAGCATACATAATAACATCTGTTGCAGCCTTGTGTAAGATAGGTAAAGCTTACAGCCAAAGTGACTCTCTATAGGAGCTTGGTTAAATAAACTGCAGAACTAAAAAATGAATAGTTTGGAGTTAATAATTTTAAATGAATTTCCTCAAAAGCCTGCTAAGGTGTTTGCTATTGTTGCTTCATTGCACTGATTAAACAAACTAACTCCGCCCTGTTTGCAGGTAGCAATGAAAAGAAGAATAAAAAGTTCCTAGCCATGTTGCCACATAGAAGAAGCTTAAATATTTTCGAATATGTAACAACTTCTGAATACATTTCTAAGCAAAAAAAGCAAGGGTCTGACAGCTTATAGCATCCTTTATATAAATTAAAAG
This sequence comes from Phataginus tricuspis, assembly GCA_029783875.1. Lineage (NCBI taxonomy): Eukaryota > Metazoa > Chordata > Mammalia > Pholidota > Manidae > Phataginus > Phataginus tricuspis. Next base: position 99,008,930 of record JAQQAC010002837.1, read on the forward strand.
GGAAGACTATGTGCAGGGCATCTTAGGAAGTATACAGAAACGGTGTAAAGAAGTAGTTAAAATGTTGCCTTTGGAGAGAGGCACAGAGAGGAGCAGAATGGAAACAGTATACCTTTCTCTTTTTTTTAAAAAACAGTGTACCCTTCTTAACTGTTGTCGTTTTTAAGGAAACATATGCAATTTTACTTAATCAACATTTCATTAACAATTTTAAGACATTAGGCCTTGGAAGATTTCACTTAACAAAAAATTAAGAGAAGATGGATTTTGCAGCAGTTCCACCCGGTTTTTCTTATACATACCGCTACCTTTCCAGAGACCAGCAAATTATTCTGGACTTCCTTCACCCTTACCATGTAGGACGATTTGGCCAACCAATGACAGAAGTCTCAATATAAACAATACACAGAATGTTTGCAAAGTCTTACCTAATGGAAGAGCGCTGAAACAGGGCAGGATTCGGGTGCGACTGGACTGTGAGGTTCACAATATTTTAGCGGCCCCACTGCTCTTTCCCTTCAGTTCTCGCCCCTCTAGCCATCCCTGAATCAGCGCAGGCACGCCCTTTTGGGGACAAAAAGAGCCATTGCCGATCCAGACGCCGTGTCAGCGGCACCACCACAGCCCAGACGAAAGGAGCGTCTTTCCCGGCATTCCAAGCGCGACGCCCGAGGTTCACGCACAGATGCGGAGCGTCTGTCCCAGCATTCCAAGCGCAAAAGCCAAGGTTACTGCAAGGAGCCGGCCTCGGTCACAGGAGCGGACCTGAATCAGCGACTTGGCCACATGAGCCAAGCGGGCCTATCCACCGACCTGGGAGGGTCCTGCCCTGGGAGGGTACAATTCACCGCCCCAGAATCACAGGGTCCTCAAAGGAAGGATAAGAACTTCTGGGAAAGGAGAGAGGGAAGCGGAGGCTGAGGACACAGCATTGTCTGTTATACCAGTCCCAAAATGTTGATCTTCAGGCTTACAAAAATGAGGACTTGGGTAAATCTCCACACTTTGTCCCAGAGTTAGGCTACACCTTTTTTCCTTCACAGTTACTGTGCCTTGTCAATCAATCTACTGGGTGGGCAACAGGTATCGTAGGTAGCACCATGCATATTCTTGACTTTTTTTTTTAGAAATGCCGTTTTCATATCTGACCATTTCACTCTTTAATACTGTGCAAATGAGCACCCATCCAAGAAGTACTATTGCCAAGTGAAGATAAGAACACTGCCTCCTCTCAGTATGACTGAGGTGTAACAGTGCCATTTGGATTCTGCTTCTCAATGGGAGGAGTTTTCCATGGTCACAGTCAGCTTTTATCTAGGATTTTGAAACAGAAATCCAGCTTTGAATACTGCCGAGTCTATTGGCCTGTTCTAAACCCAGAATCTGGCAAAAAAAAAACTACTCATAAAATGCAAGCTACTGTTTCACTCTTTAGGTTTTCAGATGGTTGCTAGATCGCTGGAGATGTTCACAGCCAGCCAGCCAGTCAGTGTATACAAACTGTTCCCTTGGTATGGGCCACCCATAGACAGGAGCAGGGGATACAGCAGTGAATGACAACAGGGTCCCAGGCTTTGGGAACTTGCTAGAACAGGGAAGACAGACAGAGAACATGTTTATTAAAAAAGTTAAATAATTATAAACAGCAGAGACTTTGTTTGATTCATCCCTGGCTCATACCTTCCAGCTTATCAAAGATGTCACCCCCCTTCCCTCCCACCCCCAGCCCATTCTCTGCAAGGAAGATGCCTGGGTCTTTTATTTCTTAGAACTACTCCTGTTCCTTTCCACCCCTTTGAACACACACTGTTCCCTTCCCAAAAAATGCCCTCCCTGATAACCCCACAGTCTCATTCCTCTTCCCCAGGTTAACCTCTCCTTCTTCTTTGGATTTCAGTTTAAATTATGTTTCCTAAAGGAATCCTTCTTTCAGATCAACCAGATGTCTTCAGAGGGTCTTCCAGCCCCATTTGTGTTTCCCTCTTGGCCCAGAGGCCCTTCAGAATTGGACATCTATTTGGGAGATACTTGATTACTATCTGGCTCCCCCACCAGACTGTAGAGCCCATGAAGGTAAAAGCACTGTTTGGTGTTTTCACCTTTGTATTTCCATACCATGCCAAGCACACTTCTACGTCAGGGACTTTGACTTTGCTGTTTTCTCTGCTTGGAACATGGTCTCCCGGGGAGCCACTTAGTCCTTCTCACTTCCTTCAGGTTTATGCTCAAACATGAATTTAGCCAGGAGGCCTTCCCTGCCCCATTATTCTTAATAGTAATCCCAGTTCCCTTTTTGCCCCTGCTAGCACTTATGCCATTCAAAGATTCTGTTTTCTTATTTTTGTGTGGCTCCACTGAAATGTAAGCTCCATGAGAATGCAGAATTTGTCCATTTATTTGCTTGACTACTTTTTCCTTAGTAGTTCAAATGTCTCACAGGTTTGAAGTGCTCAATAAATATTTACTGATTGAAGAGCTGAATCAGTACTAAATGGCTGAACAAATAAATTGTTGGCACATAGTAGGCACACAGTATATATTTTGGAGTGCACAGATGCCTGATTGAAAAAGTGAAGGTGCTACTAAAACAACTATAAGATATTTAACTTAGTCAGAGGAGCCACATAAGGTATATAGAACAGAAAAGTGATTTCAGCCGTTTTGATTGTGTCAATCCAATAAGTCAGATGTCCATTAAACTTTGTTGCAGTTTTTGGTAACACTAGAATGTCTGAGCAGGGATGGGAACTCTGTTAAACCAGTCGCTCTCCAGATATGTCTGACCCACTCCCCTGCTCTCCCACCTATATTCGCTCAGTGGGCAGCTGTTGTCATCCTGCTGTTCTTGCCAAGAACAGAGATTGAAAATGTCCCATAGAGAAATTAGCATCAGGTTGATCAACTGGAAGCCAAACACTGCAGCTATTTTTCCAGCATTCCTCAACTCCTAAGAGAGCAACAGAGGAAGAGTCGAGGTTAGAGGGCAGGATTCTAGAAGTATCATTGTCTTCCTTAGGAAGGCCGAGTTATGGTGGGTGGAGGAATTATGTATGGTACAGAGCAGAGAGTCCTGTGTCTGAACCTTTTGGGAGATGAATTTCCTCAGCCTCTTTAAACATTTTGGCCTTTCAGTTGCTAATGATAGGCTGGTACAAAGGAGCTGCACCATTTCTTCTGGAGCTGTGTCAGGATTTGCTCCATAAGTTACCTGGGAGGATGCCATATGCAAATACAAGAAGAAATAGCAGCCTTGGTATTCATGGTGACAGCTTAGTTATCTTCAGGGGGAAAGAAAGGAGATGTCAGTATCTTTTTTCTTAATAAAGTCTTCCCTTTCAATGCCTAGATTCCATGACTAGTTGTACTTGGTGACAGGTTGGGACCAGCCTATACATTTTAGTAATAGCAATTCAGCATAAATTTCAGTATGATCCCACATAATAGTTACAGTGGGTTTCTATACTCATTTGGAAACTAAAGACCTGCTCACAGATACTTTTCCTGGGATGCTTAATTTTTTCTTTTTTGTATGGTATCTTGTAAACCCCAGCACATACTATGTTAGTTCAGCCCATATCACAATTTTTTAATGGTGTCAGAGTGGGTTATTTTTTCTAATTTAGATAAGATTGACTTAACATAAAATTCACCATTTTAATAATTTTAAAAGTGTATAATTCAGTGGCATTTATTTGTGCAGGCCTCACCACTATTTAGTTCCAGAACATTTTTTATCACTCTGAAAGGAAACACATAGCTATTAGGCACATTCCTTCCCCTGACCTCTACCAAGTCCTGACAGCTACTAATTTATTTCCCATTCTGGACATTTCATACAAAATGTGGTCTTTTGTATTTGGCTTCTTTCATGTAACATCTTGTTTTCAAAGTTCTTCCATATTGTAGCATATATCAGTACTTTGTTCCTTTTTATAGCTGAATAATACTCCATTGTGTGGATAATCACATTTTGTTTATACATTCATCTGTTGAGGGATATTCAGGTTGTTTCCACCTTTGGCTATTGTGAATAGTGCTACTGTGAACATTTACGTACAGGTTTTTTATTTTGTTTGTATATCTGTTTTCAATTCTTCTGGGTATATATACCCAGGAGTGGAATTGCTAGGTCATGTAGTAATTCTATGTTTAACTTTTTGAGGAGCCGTCCAACTGTTCCGCACAGTATCTGCATCATTTTACAGTCCCACCAGAAATGTAGGAGTGGCCCAGTTTCTTCACATCTGCACCAACACTCATTATTTGCCATTAAAAAAAAATATACCCATCCTAGTATTGGTATCTTATTGTGGTTTTGGTTCGCATTTCCCTAATGACTAATGATGTTAAACATCTGCATGTGCTTCAGAATGCTTTCTATTATAAACTTTCAATTTTTGAATAATTTTAGATTTACAGAAATGCACAAAGTTTATATAACACCATTTTAATAACACGTCTCCATATTAAATGTACTGCAAGGCGTCTCTGTGCCGTCTCTCCTTCTTCCATTTTGTGTTTTGAACTTTTTGATAGAGAAATATGTCATTGGAAAACATTATAGTTATTAATGAAGGCTCTGATACATTGCTTATTTTGCCTACAAAACCATGGGGTAGATAACATTATAGGACATTAGAAATTAATAAATGGGTGTACACAGCACAATGATTAAGAACATGGTCTTCATAACACCAGATCTGAATACTGGTTGTGTCATCTTAGGCAAGGTACTTAACCTCTCTGAACCTCAGTCTCTTCTATAAAATAGGGAGAGCATCTACCTCATAGTGTCATTATAAGGGTCAAATGAGAAAATGTATAGAAAGCACTTAACACACAGTTTTTGACAATAAATGCGATGTTCGCTTTGTTTGCTTGCTTGCTCTTTAAAGCACAGAATAACGACCTAATTTGTGTATGTTCGCATAGCTGCTCAGGGTCCATGGGAGACCATCATTCTATCTCTGCATCCTTCATTCATTCATGCATGCATGCATTCATTCTTCAGATATGAGTTGGGCCCGTGCTATGTGTGAAGTTGTGGTCAAGAAGCTGCAAACATCAATAGTAGTAAAAATCATGGTTCTGGAAGCAGAGAAATCTTGGATCAAATACCAACTGCCATTTACTATGTCTGTGATCCTGTGCAAGTTATGTAGCTTTGTCAAGCCTCTGTTTCCTCATCTGTAAAATGGAAATACTAATAGTCCTTGCTTCATAGGGTAGGGAGGATCAAATAGATGCATCATCTAAAGCATTTACTGAAATGCCTGGCACACTGAACACTCAGAAAACAGCAGCACCATTTCTATCATGAGCATAGGTTTGACTAAGCCAAAGACAAATTATTGTGAAGATTTAATGAGATAGTAAATGCAAATATTTAGAGGCGTGCATGACATAAATATGTTCGAATATAAATGTTACTCCTTTTTTGTTTTTCAACCATTTAAAAATGTAAGACCATTCTTAGCTCTTCAGTCATACAGAGAAAGGTTGAGGCGTGGATTTGGCTGTGGGCCAAAGCCTCTGACAGAGTGCATCATGTGCAGAAAGGATAGATGTGAAACATTTCATGAAACTTTTATTTCAGTCGTACCTGTGTACGTGTGTGCACATGCTGGGTAGTGAAACAAAATGCATTTCTTATTGTGAGCAGCAATCAAAAAAGCTTGAAAACATTCCCCTGGAGAAGGGCCTTGGTTATCTGGAGAGCAGTGTCAGGAGCTTGCCTTAGCAAATGGATTGCAAAGCTTTAATAGTTTTAGGCTTTGGTGGTGTCCATTCAAAAAATAAAGTCATAAAAAGATGATATATTAAAATAAAAATAATGTCTGTTGGGTGAAGTTGTGTCTTGTTTTAAACAAGGTAACCTAGGATTTGGGTGAAAAAATAATTGCTATCTGTCTGGTTTTTGCTCTCATCACTCAGCTGTGAGTCTTCCCAGCACTCTCTGGATTCTAGAGGAAAGGTCACAAGATCAAGGTCAAACATCTGAAAAATGCAGATGCTATGAGTTTGGAAGCAGAAACATTCCCAAGCATATGCCAGCTTGTGCATTCACTGAAGCAGAGGGCTAACTTTATAACTAAAACTGCCGGGTCTTAACAATACTTCACTTAATTCCACAGTTCCCTGCTGCATTGAAAATCCTTAGGGTACCCAAAGTCAGGCATGCTGAATGTCTCAGACAGGAGTGTCAAGAATGTTCAGGATACAAGGACTCCAAATTTGGGCATTGTCTCCCAGGGGATGTTGCTCATAACCACTCTGGGTTTGGCTATGCTTCCCCTTACCTGGGCAATGGTCCATAAAATTTAGTTTAAAATTCTAGGAACGTGCTAAATCTGGAAAGTGAATAATACAGTTTTTGAGTCCTCATTCATCTGGCTACAAGATTTTGTGGGGAACAGTTTTCCAAACATGGCACAGTTCAAGGGGCAAGGCTGCTCAGATTCCAGATTGCTTCATTATCCTGAGTCATTTTCCAAAACTCCACCTAGTGTTTGCTGGATCAGCTTTGTGGCAAGACAGAGTTGTGCTTTATGGAACCAAATATTTACAGTGTGGGTGTCTGCAACCATCTGAGAACTCTATGACTGGCTCCATAAAAACACACCTTCAGATACCATAATGTGATCATAAAACTGGACTTTGTCATTCCCTTCCTAAAATGCTATTAAAATAGACTAAGGGGGAAATATTTCTAACAATGGCACCTTTAATTTCTGAAGCCATGCTTACAAATTACAATCCTTCCTAATGAGATGCCCACCAGGATCACCCTGGCCTCCCAGTCACTGAATTTACCAAACACTATTGAATTGGTCTGTTTTCTTGTCTGAGCATCCAGGCAGGAGGTAAGCTCCCTCAGCAAAACATAAACAAACAAACAGAAAGTGTGCCTTTTAGTTCTGTTTCATCAATGTGTAGTAGGAATTGACAAAACAGGTATTGTTGAGTGAAGGAAAGAATGAAAACAATCTACCAACTGTCACCATCACCATCTTGGAATATTTCGTTCTTTTTCAGTTTAGCCTCCAAGAAATTTAAGACACATTTTAGAATATTTAAAATTGATGTTATGGAGTTTAGCAAACCATCTGTATTAAACAAGTATAAGGTTTGAATGGCTTCTTTTGTAAAGGGTTCAGTCCTGCACTGTTGCCAGTTTCAGAATATCTTCAAAATATCTATCAAAATGTGGGCCAACCACTGCAGATTTGGTTGAAATCAAACTCCCACTACATTTGAATTTTGGGCATTTTAGGTAACTGTAGAAAAGGGGACCCTGAGAACCTGCTGAGGAACTCAACTTGAGGTTTCCCTGAGTGGTCCCAAGTGCACACACCTCTGCCAGCCTTTTATGAGGTTTGTGACTCACTTGTGTTTATTGCCAAATCCACTGAGAAGTGGGCAGACTGTACCTCTACTCTCAACAATTGAATCTGAAAGCTTTAATATAGACTGAAATTTCTCTGATTGCTTTTCCCATCTGTTAGTGAAAATCTCCTTCCTTCTGGGATTGCTAGACCTGATGATGTAAGCTGCATGTGGCTGTCTTTCCTGGCTGTGGGGAGGCCAATCTGTACGTAGTGGGAGAGAAGGAGGGCAGCAGAGGAGAGCAGGACCAAGGTGTGATGGAGAGAGAGAAAGCTGAAGGCAGTTTGAGCCTCTTCATGTGGCCATGTTAAAAAGTAGTTTCACCTCTGGCTTTGCCAGTTATGTAGAATAATTCATTTCCTTTTTTTGCTTAAGCTTATTCATTTGGGTTTCTGTCCCTGGCAACCAAAACATCCTAATGCAAATAATTGCTTTAGTTTCATTCAGAATCCTAAATGAGCATTAATAGGGCATTGATTAAATACTTTGGGAACATTGAAAGAATGGAACATTGTTGACCTATTGAAAGTGGTAAATACAGGTCTTTGCTTACAAATAGGAAATTGATGGTATATTGGTGAGTGAAAAAGGATAAAAAGGATTATTTTAGTCCACAAGTTAACAATACTGTAGTTCTCCTTTATCTGAGGGGGATTTGTCCCAAGAATCCTAGTGGATGCCTGAAAACATGGACAGCACTGAACCCTATGTTTTTTCCCTCTACATACTTACCTGTGATAAAGTTAAAATATAAATTAGGCACAGTAAGAGATTAAGTACAATAACGGAAACCACAGAAAGTGTAACTGCAGATAAAGGAGGACTGCTGTAAATCCCAAACAGAAAGAGAGAGTTTAAGAGAGTGGACTGTGTGTGTGTGTGTGTTGTGTATTTTAATTGAGCAAAGTCCAGGAAAAAATACACCCAAATGTAAAAAGTAGTTGTCTTTTGGTAATAGACTTTTGAATGACTTAATTTAATGCTGCCTTTTTACTTATCTATTTTTAAATTGTTTTAAAAAACATAATAGGGTATCTTTTAAAATATGGACATTCCACCCTTGTTTTCAATGTGTATTTCCCTCCTCTGTCATTCAGTTCTGTTTTGGTGCCATAAATTGTTAAAGATGCATAATAAGGAAGAAGAAGAAATATAGAGAGTGAATACCTTCAATAATAAAATCCTGTATTATTCAAACCATCTATCATGTTCAAATTATTTTCATAGAGTTGGTGGGAAATAGAATAAAAGAGATACAAATGTCTATTAGGAAAATGCAAATACTTTTTATAAGGAAATTAATATTCTCAGATATATTTTCAGTGGAGTTATAAAGGATGATATGCCAAGTGGGAATATTAAGTGTTTTATACAGCTGAAGCACTTAGGAAGTTTTAGGAGAGATTCTCATGGTAAATTCTTGGGTTTCTCTTGGTTCCTCAGAACCAGCACTGAATTTCAAATCTTCCAGTTAGCACTATGCATTTTTCCCCAAGGAAGTCAATGAGAACATTAGCCAGCATCAGACTCTCTTCCTGGAGTTGCTTCTCTGGGGTATTAAAATAATAGTGTACATGTGATGTTGTGAAAGTTTATAAGGATTAGCATTTTACTTATTTTTGCCTGGCTGAAAGTACTAAAAGGATGAGAAAGTACTATGGTTGGAGAAAACCACCCATCTGTCTCTCCATGTGAGAAAGAGGACAAGTTATCAGATGAATGATAAAAGTGCCATGGGGAGATGACTAGGAAAATGGCCCTGACTGATATTTATCTTCTATTTGGGCTAATGCCTTCAATCTCTGTTGGTTGCCTCTAAATCACCAGTTTGGAGTCAGTTACCTTATTGCATACAAAGTATTTAGGTTGATACCTATAATATATGCCTCTTGATGCATTCTTCAAAAGTTAAAGGCTAACCAATTTATAGGTGCTCCTTTATTCTACAGCTGACTAACTTATTTCCTATCCTCACATTTTCAGAAAAATTACGTAAAATACCACTGTAGACTGCAATGATAAATTTCTTTAATCACAACTGGAAAACTTTGGGAAGAAATATATTTTGGAGAAAGAAAAGAAATACACATTTTGTTTGTGGGGTCTTTTTTCTTTCCTTAAGTGGAGCTAGCTATACAAAAATAAGATCTTAATTTGTGCAGAGCTTATTGTGTTATAGTTTATGTCTCATCTGAACCCACTGTTTATTAAGAGCTCATTATTGAAATGCTTCTGCAATAACAGTATTTGGCACATCACCTGTACCACAGCCCACAGATCTCCAAACACTTTAGAAATGTTTGCAAATTAATCCTCTTTACATTCCATTAAATTATTCAGTCTTCAGAGGCCTGCAGATGGGCAACAGAAGATTGAATTCCAGAGTGGAACACTGTATTCCTTCAGATGAAAAGGAAGAGATAGGAGGGTGACTTAATTAGTGTGCACACACTATGTGGCAGATTCAGGAGCCAAAAAAATGCTGTTACTCAAATATGCTAAATGGCAGATGGCCACATCCTATACTCTGATTGTGCAGTGGTTCTGAGCATGGGCCTTGGTGGTATCTCTGGGTTCACACCCTAGCTTTATCACTTCTAAGCCCCTGAGCAAGTTTCTTCTTTCCTAGCTTCACTTTCCTCCAGTGTAAAATCAAGGTTATTCATCTAAAACCAAAGGCGTACCTACCTCACATGGTTGTAGTAATGATTAAATAAAATAATGCATGCAACTGTCCTTGCACACATAGCAAGCCTCAAAGTTATGCACTTTATGGCATTGTTTTTCCCACTGGGATGCATTGCTAGTCATAGCCTAAGTGAGAAAAGTCAGAACACTCAGGTCCCATTTTACATATATTCATGAAAAATTTATTTCAAGATGACATAACTATCAGCTCTTTCTAGGTAACAGTCTATACAGTCTTTGGTTCTAGTCACCAAATCTAAAGGCTTTATGGCAAAGGTCACACATTATACAGTTTAATGTCACACTTCATCCATGCATTCAAAGAATCATTCAGTAAATGTGTATGGTGCGAACCCATGCAAAGCATGGGTTTAGGTGCTGAGTATTCAAAGGTTGGATAGGATAGATATTATTTCTGTCCTGAATTCCTCTTCCAGTCTGGGACACAGGACCTGGACCAGGTAAAACAGACTAGACAAAAAGGGTCGGAGGAGAAGCAAAGAGCTTGGGAATACTGTAAGCTTAGTACCTGAAAATTGGCAGTCTTAGCTGCTTTGCAGGTTCAAATTACTACTTTTATGTTTCTGGGATTATAATATATCTCTCTCCATCCTGCCCTCTTCAGATATCCCTTCTTTTATTGGGGTTATTCCACATCTAAAATGGGAAGTTTGTTATTTATTTATTTATTTTTTGCCCTTTCAGCAGGGGATACCTGGAGTCCTAGAGAGGGAAGATGGTACTGCTGCAGTGGGAGAAACAACAAAACATTTTATCTCACCCATCCTTTGACTCCTTCTGATGGGAGTGGGAATCAGACTGGGAGGCTGGGGACCACTGATTCTAAGCAGGTGGGGAAATTCTTGGCAAGTAATCAGACTGTTGGAATATGAAGTGGAGAAATACACAAGGCCAAGTTTACTAGTGATTTGTAGGGGAATCTCTGACTCTAAGGTGACATGCAAAAATGGGCGTTTTGGTGGAAGATTCATTCAACAAATACTTGAGCACTAACTAGGTACCAGGCATCAGTCTAGGAACTGGGAACACCAATAAACCAAACTGCCAAAGGTCCCTGCCCTCCTGGGGCTGGCACTCTAGAGGGAGATGTTGACCACAGGTTTATTTTGCAGAAGGGTCTGTGACATAAGGAATGCTCAGGAATCAAGACGTGGTCCTCAACATTGTGTACCAGCACCATGTAAGAGGAACCTTAACTGTCCAGATTACAGAGCCCATTCCTGAGATTATGACTGGCTGGATGTGTGTCTGGACTTGGGAATGAATTTTGTGAAGCTTCCATTCATTTTAATCTAGTCATGTGTAAGACAAACTGATTACTTCTGAGAGTAGAGGCTGGAGATGAAGTTTCCCTCACCAAGAATCAAGGAAAATTGGCCACTTCCTTCTTTCACAGATAGTACAAAGCAATGTGATTTCCATTTCTGGATATCCCAACAGAGAAGCATCAACATTCTTCTATTTTTATCATCTTAGAATAGCACCCTACAAACAGTGCTTTAAAAATATATTTAAATGTATGCCTACATGTTTTAAGCTTTCCGAAGGGAGAGGTATTATCATCTAACTTGACACTCAAAAATCATTTCTTAATTCTTTCCAAATACTGCTACTACTAATATAAGTTTCTATTTATGCTGCTTTTTAAGTACTTATTTACAAGTGTTCACCCGTGTAAAACTCCCAAGAACCTTGCAAAGTATTGTTATACTCACTTAACGGGAGAAGTGAAGGCTGGGAGGGGTCACAGAGCTTGCTCAAGGCCACATAATGTTTGGAGCGGTGGATATGTCAATCCCAGAGCCCAGCTCTCAGCTCAGACCTCTGGAGCATCCTATCCTTTCTGAGTCCTTTCAATTTACCTCCCTTATTCGGCACTCGGAATAGCTCCTACGACTGAAGATGAACAAACAAGTTATAAATCGCTGAGGGAAAAAAATTGCTGGGGAGAGTGCTCCCGAGGCCGACTTGGGGAGTGTTTAGGGGAGGACAGTCTTCCCGGGTACAAGGTATTCTTTCTGTTGGCAAACCCCGAGCTGGCTCCGAAACCTGGCCACCTAGCCGGACAGACGCTCGCTCTACTACCGGGGGGGGGGTGGCACCGAGCCCCGGACTGCAAATTCCGAGAGGTGGCTACCGCTCCCACGCCCCGCGGGCGCCAGAACTCGGGTGCAGATCCCAGTCTCGGGGGTGAACTTTATCTCTTCGCCCCCGGGAGGGACCGAAGGTTTCCCGGCTCACCCAGGAACTTGAGTCCCGGACAGATGACTGGCTCCAGAAGTTTTTGCTGAAAGGGCAGTTAAAAAGCTAGACTCCTTTTAAGCTTGAAGATCGAACCCCCTCTAGCCTTTGGCTTCTATCCCTCACCTACAGTTTTTCTTGCGTTCTAAAAAGTTTCCCCAAAGTTTAAGGGGCAGGTATATGTGTATGTGGAAGCATGTGAAGTTCACAGGAATCTCAGTTGGGGGGGGCAGTCCCAAGGGACTCCCATCACCCCCCCCCCACCTCCACCCCCCCAGGTGGCGGAGACACTGGCAGAACCTGCTGTAGGACCCGAACCCGCTGGCGCAGTGCAGGAGGGGAGCCTCAGGTCGTGCTCTCGGGTAGAGGGAAATGCGGAGGGAGGTGCAGGTGGGGGCGGACTTGCCGGGCTGGGTGACCGACAGCGTCGCCAGCCACTGGCCGAGGGCGGTTAGGAAGCTTAGGTCGGCGTGAGTGCGTGCGTGTGTGCGTGAGTGTGAGCATGAGGGTGAGTGTGTGAGCCTCCTCAACCCCTACCTGTTTGAAATGCTTTAAAATGGCAAAGCCAGACTGCCCCTCTTTTTAAAGTTGCACACAGTGGAGTAAAACACGTGGGCGTTCCCCTACCCTTAAAGGGAAGTGCTGAGCCGAGGGCACTTAAAGAAAAGAAAGAATAAGAGGCAGTACGTGAAGAGCGGTAGGTTGCCTTATTGTGGCGAATCGGTTTTAGGACCCAACGGGAAGCACATTGGACTCTCTCCCTGTGGGAAGGCGAGGTGGGGCGGGCCGGCCGGCAGGCGGACGCTGGGCGCATGCGCGCGCGTCTCCTTTCGCTGGCCGCTGCGCTCCGCGGCGCGGAATAGAATGAACTATAACAAAACAAGCCGAGCCTTTGTATCTGCTTAAAGGGGCCGTAGGCACTTCCCTCCTGTCCCCTACAACCCCCGCTCCGCAACCGCGTCTCCAGGGCTCCCAGCAACTGTCTGCGAGGGCTTCCCTCGCCCTCAGGAACAACCCGTCAGCGAGGAGAGGCGAGCCAGGCGGGAGGCAAAGAGGAGACACCGCATTTCTGAGGCAAGAAAGGAAGGAAGGGAGGAAAAAAAAAAAAAAAAAAAAACCCCCAAGCGGCGCACAGTGGACTCTGGTCCGGAGAGCGCGGTGAGGCGCTGGAACGTGGACTGAGAAGCACCGGAATGCAAACAAAGCTCGCGGGCGCCTGTGCACGACTCGCGGGGAAGCCCAGAAAGTTTGTTTTATGATGACTTGAGTGTGCGAGTGTGTGCAGAGGCTGCCAAGTTTCTCTCTCCCTTTGCGTTATTTGTGGGGAGATGTGCCTCCCATGAACCAGAGGAGGCTTGGGGGCTTGTGCTGTGGGGGCACCTGTCTCTCACTTTATTACTATTTTTCTGTGGGGGGAGGAGGAGCGTAACCCATCATGTCGAAAGTGATTCAGAAGAAGAACCACTGGACTAGCAAGGTTCACGAATGCACGGTGAAGCGGGGACCCCAGGGCGAGCTGGGGGTGACGGTGCTGGGGGGAGCGGAGAACGGGGAGTTTCCGTATGTGGGGGCTGTGGCGGCGACCGAGGCGGCGGGGCTTCCCGGCGGCGGCGAGGGCCCCAGGCTGGGCGAAGGGGAACTGCTGCTGGAGGTGCAGGGTATCCGGGTGTCCGGCTTGCCCCGCTATGACGTGCTGGGAGTCATCGACAGCTGCAAGGAGGCCGTCACCTTCAAAGCCGTCAGACAAGGTAAGACCGGACGCGCCTCCGGGAGGAGCCCTCATAAGAGGGGAGCGGCCTGCAGAGTGCCCCCCACCCCATCTCGAGTTGTCGCTTTCGTCCTCCGAGCAGAGCATAGGGGCGACGTTGAGGCCGTGCCCCCTGTTGTGGTAAAACCACAAAGTTTTCAAGAGGCTGTGGGTTGTCGGCCCACCTGCGTTGGAAGACCGGGTTGGGTTGACGCCAGGCAGCAGGCAGACTTTTCCCTGGCCTGGTTTGCCAACCTGTTATCTCAGCCACCGCCGGGAGGAGCGTTGGGGAACTGAGGCAGGGGCAAAGCGGACGCCGTCCGGGCTCCTTGGGGGCGCCATGCTGCAGGCGCCGTTGCTGCATTCCTTTGCCACTTGTATGGTTCCAGACTTGGAGAATGGGTGTGAAAGAGGAGAGGGTGAACCTCCTCTATCAGAAAATCAGCTTCACACGCAGCCCTCCAGGTTGGTTAGCGTATGACCGCCCTGTGGCTCCTAAACCACACTAACATCTCCTACGTTCACCTCACAGCTGGATGACACATGTGTCTCCCCCGTGTGGCCTAGCCCCAGGCGTGGAGGGTGGAGGTAGGTGCGGGGGGAGGGGGCTGAGGAGGGACATTTCTCTCAGCGGGAATCAAGCCCAAGTTTATGAGGCCACCGCCATCATCCTCACTGTTGATGACGATAACGATACTACTATTCACTGTTAGCGTGCTTTGTGCCAGACTCTATGTAAAATGCGTTCTGATTCACAAGAATTCTGAGAAGGAGTTGTTGTTATAAACCCCATATTACAGATAAGGAACCTGGGACTGACATTGATTGCATTACCTGCCCAGGGTCACACATACCAAAAGTGAGTGTTCGAGCCCTTGCGGCAGAGTTTTAAGCATTGAGGAGGAAGAGGCAGGGGAATGACCCTCAGGGACTGGAGGGGTTGACTTGTGAGGAGGGACTGGGAGCAGATTCCTCTCTGGGAAGTGAGTAGAGCAGTGATGTCCTGTTTGATGGCTGCTGGTAAGGGAAGGCTGTACATCTGTGGCAGGCAAGGGTGTCCCTGTATCAGTCCATCAGAGAAGGGCTGATTCCCCTATGGATCCCCTATGGACCAAGCCCCAGGATGCAAGTTCTCCCCCACGAAAGCACCAGAGGAGCTAGCAAAGTTGAGCGTGATGAAAAGTTCCCATGTGTGTCTGATGGCTGGAAGGGCAGGCAGCAGCTGGAGGAATGTGTTAAAGGAAAGGAGGGCTGGGCTGGGCCAAGCTGGGCTGAGCTGGGCTGAGCTGGTCCCTTCTTGGAAATAGGCCTGTTCCAGATGAAATAGAGGAGAGGGGCAAAGGGTACAATGGGACCTTCTGCTAGCTTTGGGAACTGAGGGGATAACAGTTTTGGAAAGCTCCTTCCATTTATGTCTTCATCTTCCACTTGAATGCCTCTTTCAAGAAGCCCCCAGCGTTCTGCCAGTATGAACAAATCCTTCCTCCTCTGGGCCCCCCTAAATGTGTACCTTGTAGTTTTTCACTACTATAGACATGAGTTAGGTCCCTCTTCCTTCTCACTGAAGGGAGATTACCATTACGACTAATAAGTGCTCAGTAACAATAAACTATTTTTGATATGTTTAAATTGAAATAGAGTAGTTATTTATTTCTAAGAGTAGCTTTTAGTGTCAGGAACCTGGATTCTGAATTTAATGCCAGTATCTGGATTATTAGGACTTGATAGAACTGTAGAGAAAATACTGTGTCAAAGCATTTGATGGGAGCAGCACAGAGTTTCAGTTAAGGGGATTTTGGAGAAAGGGCTGGAAGAAGGCCAGGCAGGGGTACCTTGCCATTTCTAGTGTGGGGGTCCTGCTGGTGCTAATACATCCTGTATGGGGGCTTGTTTTCAGTTTGCAAGGTAGTGTATGTGGCTGAACCTCCTCCATCCAAGGTTATCAAAGATCTGGGAAGCCTGGAGCCAGGGCTGCCTCATCACGGAACTTAGGAAGTGTTGGTCAGATAATCAAGTATGTTTGAAATCAGACATGTCTGGGTTGAAACTATAGTGTCTCCAAGTTGTTTCCTTTTCATCCAGAACCATTTTGTGTACTGCATAGGAATGTTCATAGCATGTGTGTGTGGGTAAGTATACTTGTAATGGGATACAATAAAGATACTTGAATGGTCTGGAACCCACTATAGTGTGAAAACTCCTATTTCATGTAATAATTACACAGGCACACTTCATTCTTCCAGTGTCTTCATTACCATTAGAGCATTTCGCTAGTCTGCTCACTCTTTCATATAGAGAATATGATTTAAATTTAAATATGACAGGATTTCTCTTATGGTGTCTTCATTATTGTGTCTCAATCGTATTAGGCTTATACTTGGTACATAGTAAAGGTAAATGTTACTTCTGTGTTGTCTTTACCCTGAGCCTAGCCACTCCCGGGGAGACGGTCACTCCGGGTGCCATCTGTGTGGAAATGTCACGGTCTTCTTGTGGGAGAAAATTCTGCTGTTTCTATTTCATGGCAGCTCTGGAAAGATGAACAGACCAAAATAGTCTGTAGCAAATGGTATTATATGAAGTAGGACTGGAGTGTGAAATAATCAAGCCCAGTGGGTCTACCAGGTTGGAGTTGGTTCATTTTAAATGGAGAAGAAAGTCGTTTGTCACAAAGCCTGGGCATATATGTGTGTGTGTGTATATACACACACGCACACATTTTTATATATGCACATATGCAAATATGTGTTATACATATATACATACACACATGCTGTATATTTACATATATTATTATAAAATGTTATTTTGTACATATAAGCAGATATACACACACATACCTTTTAAGTATATATTTACCTATAATAGAGTATGCAGATCTTGAGTGTATAGTTTGATGTGTTTTGACAAATATACATTCTTATAATATCTTCACCCAAATAAAGATAAAGACTATTCCATCTCCCCAGAAATTTCCCTCATTTCCCTTTCCATTAAACTCCCCTACCCCCCCTACCTCCTCCACAGGTAAAGGCTGTTTCATTTCTTTCACCATGGATGAGTTCTGTTATTGAAATTCATGTAAATGAAATAATGCAGTGTCTGGCTTTTTTCACTTAACAAAATATTTTGGAGATTTCATATTGCTATATCATTGTTCTTTTTTATTGTTGAGTAGTATTCCATTGTGTACATATACCAGTTTGTTTTTATAATTGCTCATTGATGGACATTTAGACTATTTATCACTTTCAACTATTATGAATAAAGCTGCTATCCATGTTCCAGTTGCTCTACATTTTTGCCAATCTTTAGTCTTGACTGACTTTTGAATTTTAACTTTTTTAGTATATGTGGGAAAAGAAAAAGTCATTAAGGAAATTATGCTATAGGATGTAGCTAGTATTTAGTAAGTACTTTAGAAGGTGCCAGATCCTTGGCTAAGCCAGTACTTTATGGGCATTTTGTCCTTTATTCCTCACAATTGGACTCAGATATCAGAAACTGAGGTCCAGAGAGCTTAGGTGGCTTTTCCAAGAGTCACACAAGTGGCAGAAGTAGAGCTGGAACTGAGTCATGTTGGATTCTCAAAACCATGCTTCCTAAATCCTGGGCCAGTGAGTCTCAAAATAGGTGTTAGTGTCACCTGGGAACTGGTTAGACATACAAATTCCTGGGCCTTACCCCATTCCTAGTGATTCCCAAACTCAGGAGAGTGGAGCCTGTGGGATGTTTTTAACAAGCAACTCTGGTATAGGCACAATTTCGAGAACCACTACCCGAGGGTATAGTTTGATTTTGAGGATATGGCATCTAGTGACACAGGTGACCTGGGTTCCAGAACAAGGCTGCCAGCTGTCATCTCCACCAGGTCACCCTCTTTGGGCCTAAGTTTCTTCATGCCAGAAATAAATGGGTGCACCTCTCCAGGTCCTTTGCATTTGTAAAATGCTGGATTCCATGAATAACCCAGACTCCAGAAGTTTGAAATGGTGTGATTGTAGTTTCCCAAACAGGTAATATCATAGGTCATGCTTTCACATTTTTGTAGGAGAGTTTTGTGGTTTTGAAAATTACCCAGGAACGGAAACTGTCCCTCCACATGTTTTCTTAGACAGAATGGAGACATAAATAGGACACAATTGAAAAACCACACCACCACCACCAGACCCTTCCCCTCACCATAATGAGGGAATTATGACCACATACAACTGGATATAGTTCTTTCTGCCTTTTTGTGTTTTGTTTTGATGCTGTGTGTTTATTTTGACCAATGGGACTATATTATAACAGCTCTGTAACAAAATAATTCTGCTCTCATTTTAAAGCACAGTGCCTCATCTTTCTTGGTTTTCTGGTGAATTCTGCTTCAGGGTCTCTGGGCTTGCTGTTTCTGTCCCCCAAGAGAGTGAACAAGATTGATTTCTCTCCTAGTGTCTCTTCATGGAGCTCCTCATCCAGTTGTGTGCCGCTAAACTTTGCAACAACAGGCTCTGATAGAGGGTTTGTAGCATAATGGAGTTAGAAGAGATGCATGTAGTCGGTTCTCCAGAGGCATATGAGCTGGCCCCAGCACACCACTGACCCCATATAAAATAGTTCCATAGTCATGTGTCAATCCCTCATCCCAATTTGTGTCTTCATAGCCTTGTCAATTTCTATCTTCTGTTTCTTCTTTGTCTCTCTCCTCTCCCACTAGAATGTAAGGCCCATGAAAACAAGAAGCTTATTCACCCCTTATGTGTTCACCCCATTCTTTCCCAGTGCCAAAACAGTGTCTGGCAAATCATAGGTGTTCAGTAAAATTTGTTGGGTGTATGAATGAATTTTCCATTTTGCTTTTTATTCAGATTCAATGCAGACTAGGCCATTTACGTCTTTCCCCCTTTTCTCCCTATTCATCTTTTATTTCTTCTCATTTAGGATTCTAATATGTTCATTTTCTCATCACCACATCTTCTAATCAGCTGATTCCCTGTGTCAAATAATTTACACTAAGCTATAAATAAATGACCGGCAAAACTTAATGAATTACATTTAAGTATTTCTGCTTGTTGATTTTGATTGGAGTTTAAGAATCGAAATTTCAGATGTTCAGCAGGCAGGATGATGAGGGTTTTTTCTGTTTTCTGTTGATGTGGGACCTGCTTTTTGCCAATATCCATAAGAGTGACACTTGACCTCCATTTTCGGGTAGCATTGTCCACGTGTACAGTTTTTCCAGCCAACAGCGAATCAGATCTTTGCTAGAGAAAACAGTCTGATTTTTGTCCTCTGTTCTCTCTTTGCTCTTAAATTGTGCTCTGTGTTTATATGTCTTTTTATTTTTTAATTTAAACTTTCAAAAATCAATCTGTTTTTGTTCTTGGTGCCAAAGACCACTCTCCAAATGATATTTTTAGGTTACACTCTGGAACATTCCACAGCTTTTACAAAAAATAATGCAAGGACAGGCAACCAACTTGTCCATTGTTTTCCAGGGGCCACCCTTTGCCAATGGCTGTGTTATTTAAAAATAGATTAAATCGACCTCATGATGCAGTGGCATACAATTGGCTCACTGCATTTATTGGCATTCATTCCCCAGCTAGTTTTGGATGGCAGAATTGATGATATCCACCAAGGGGAATTAAGTGGTTTAAAAGAGAAAACATTCTGACATCTCCTTACCACAAGGGTTTACACGAAGGATGTTGCTTTATAAATGATGGTTATTTAATGCAAAACACCAGTCTCTGATGTCAGTGGTCCCTTCCTCGAGTTTGTATATATGTGTAACAGGATATACTGATTTTGTGTACACTGAGAATAAAGGCTGTCAGATTCGTTAAGAGTTGACATTCACATCCTAAAAAAGTAGGTTACTGCATTCCTGCCTGTGTTTTTGCAGCTCATATGTGAGATCTGTAACCTTGAAAAATCCCTAGTAAATCCTAGAGCTTTGCTATACTGCACGTCTATGGATGTCTGCATCTATATAGCATTTCTTGTGAGTTTGTTTTGGTATTTCCACAGCTGAACCCCCCTGGACCTCAAAGACATGCCTATCACATCAACTTTTCCTCTTAATAGTAAAATGCCCTGTGGAGGGCTCACTGTATTCTGGATGTCAACCTTTCTAAAGGCATGTAGCAAAATTAAGACATGTAATTTGAACAATGTCTGCTATGAGTAAATAATAATCTTCTCTTTTTAAAGCCAACAAATTAAAGAATGGCATAATCCATTACTTACAGTCATTTATGTAGTCTCTACCTCAGAGTAAAATCCATATCCTTGCAGTGACTCACAAGCCCCCCATGGTCTGGCCCATGCCATTTCTTCTCTCTCCCCATCCATGGCTTGCTGGTCCCCACTTAGACATCCAGAAGTCTTGCTTTCTCATGATTTTCAGGTCTTTCCCAAATGGCACGTTCTCAGTGACATTGCCTCTGACCGCATTATTTAAAACCATAACTCCACTGCCACTTGTCCCCTATTTCCCTTCTTTGCTTTATTTTACTCCATAGTAGGGGGATCGTTTAAAAAATAAGCAATTTCCTTATTTTGTCTCTTCTTCTAGAAATAAGCTCAGGGGCAGGGATATTGTTGATCTACTTGCCACTGTATCCCCAGTACTGAGAACAGTGCTTGGTGTATAGTAGTTGTCCAAGTATTTGTTGAAGGCCCCTTGTCAATTTAGAACTAGAAGAAGTCTCTCCTGAGCTCAGTTGCCTCCGAAAATTCTGAAATTTGAAAGTCTCTGAAAATCTAGTACACTTGTGATGAATCACATTCAACTTGATAAGGGTTTATCATTTGCAGTCTATGACTAGGGATAAGTAGAGCTTAGCTGAGTGATCTAGGAATATTCTTGAAGACAGTAAGTATTGCTGGCCCTTCCCAGTTGGTCTTCATGTTAAGGGGTTAGAGCAGCACCATGCAGTGTGCCAGGGAACTTTGTAAACTCTCACCCCCAAATGAACTGTGAGAGGTTCTCCTGGCCGCTGTCAGCTGTGTGTCTATAGACTTTTTCTGTTACTGTCTCCAGTCTTGTGAGAATGAGTTACATAAGAGAATGACATTCTCCGGGCTAAGGTGTCAACCCCGCCATTGTTGCCCATGAGGCATTTGTGTGCACCTTTAATGGGATGCGGTTATGTTTCCGACAATAAGGCTAATCTTTTACCTCTTTGGGATACAAGACTGAAAGCTCTCTTTATGGAGAGTGGCTTGATGGTGCAATTAAAAGGTGATTATACCCTGATTATAAGCCATGTTTCAAAATTATTGCTGTATAAAGTATTAACAGGACTGTAGTGCTGCTTATAAAATAATCCACAAATACCAATTTACTGATGTGTTGAGATTTGCAGGTTTTGGACTCAGGCTGACCTGGGTTAGAAGCCAGACTTTTCGGTGACTCAGGTTGAGATATTTCACCTCTTTGTGGCAGGATTTCCCCCCTCTGAAAATGGGGGAAATGATACCTTTTTCCTAGGGCTAATGGAGGAATAAGATGGGGAGAGTTAAATACGCCAGGTGGTCCAGAGCCTGGCACATACTGAGTGCTCAGTAAACGTTTGCCTCTGTTCTTGTTTGAATGTTCTCTGTTTGAAAGCACTTGGGAGAGAAGAAAATCTCTTGAGAGATAGAGACTGCGGCACACAGTTTCCTGGAGAGCTTTCAAGTCTAGAAAAAGCCCTAGTTTTTCTGCATGATTCAGATGTCACTTTTTTAAAAGGCCGAGGCTGGATTAGTTCAGACAAGTAAGAAGGAAACCTCGAGACCTCACCATGTGTCAGTGGAGGTCGGAGCTGCCTGAACGCCCTCATTGTCACCATTGACCAGTTGATTCTAATGATTGTCCTTAGGTCCTGGTTGTAGGAAAGTGTAGAGGGAGGACAAGTCCTCTCCCTGTTTCCTGGGAGTCCCGCGCAGGCCAGGGCTAACAAGAAGGATCCTTGGCTCGGAGGTCTTATGATCTTCTTGGCATCATACCTGGGCCCCCAAACCATAAATGGCCAGGGAGGTAGTGGGGCTTGGTGTTAAAAGGCTTTGGAGTCACAGTGGTTGGGTTCAAATCCAGGCGCTGCCACTTGTCTGCTGAGTAACCATGGGCATGTTAACCACCCCAAACTTCAGCTTTCCCTGTTGAAAATGAGAATAATAGCTACCTCAGAGGGTGGTTGTGAGAAAATGTATGCAGAACACGTAGTGCTCCACTTGGCCCGTAAGTACTGCTTACCAAAATACTTACACAACAGCAGCCATGATGCTTTCCAGTTGAGAAATGGAGATTTGTCAGTGAGTTCCTCGAAACAGTGATTTTTCCACTAGGGGTGATTTTGTCCCTCAGGGACATTGGCAGTGTCTGGAAACATTTTTGGTTGTTACGACTCAATTTGGGGAATGCTGCTGGCATTTAGGGATGGTGCTAAACATCTACAGTGCATAATACAGCCCCAACAACAGAGAATTATCCAGCCCAGGTGGCAATAAAGGCTGAAGTTAAGAAACTCGGCATAAATGTGTAACTTTGTGGTTGAGATGGGCATCTGAGTTAGGCCAGTATATTAATCATCAAAACGATTATTTATTATTCTTCTGATGTGTCACTGTGATCCAAGTTTTACCTCTGTAAATGAAGTCTTCTTCTCATTTTAGCCCTGAGAAAAAATTATTTGGAAAAGTCAAGTCATGTATCTTGGGCCCCAGGCAGCCAGCACAGGTGAGATTCAAGTTCAGGTCTGCTTGGTTCCCAAAATTCTTATCCTAGGTTTCCACACTAGAAATGTGTTGACTCCATAGCCAGGAGACACCCCTGTGATGCCCTTTTACTGTGGGGGTCAGTGGGGATGGGCATCTTTTAGGCTGGGCCGTTGCCGCCACAGACAGTGCACCATGCCTGGTGACCCCACGGAAGGTAGTCCTAGAAATAAACAATGGGTTCCCCAAGTGTTTACTGGCCAGAACACAGAGGTATTGCTACACGTGTTCAAGCAATTCTCCTTCTTTGCCACCTCTTTTCGTTTTCCCTGACCTCCCTCACCAGCACTGTGGATTCCTTCCTCATGCACATCATGTTTTGCAGAGTCGCCATAGTGTCTTGTAATGGTAGGTTTGCCTCTCCGTCTCCCATCCTGACTGCATGTTTCTTGAATTCTTGAAAGCAGTGTCCCTGTTTTATGTCTCATTGTTATCTCTCTGCCCTCTGTAGGTGCTCAAGAGAAATCTCTTGAATTGAATTCTTTTGAGTAGGCATAACTTTGGAATTTAAAAAAAAAAAGTCTTGCCTAAGAGCTTGCTGGCTAGAAAATCCACAGTTTATTTTTAAGGCATATTAAATATACTTAGCCATATGTCTGACTTTTCTGTGATGATTTAAGATGGTTGTCTGCCAGTTGTAGCATTTTGAACTGTAGAGAAAATATTGAATTAATTGTGTTGAAGGTCTTAGAGGGCCTTTATTCTGACCAGATGTGTGCAGCGATTGAACCTATTGCTTATGCAATGCGGCCATGTAAGGCATCACTTCGGCTTGTTTTAAATAGAGGCAGTATTTTACCACCTGGATTCTTGGCCCAGCGTTAGAATTTACATCTGATAGGGATAGCATGTTCATTTCCTCCTCCAACTATCAGCCTGTTTAAGTCTGTGTGACTTGGTTAAGAATTCAAAACCCAAGATCAAGTTGTTAAAGAACTTTCTGTGGTGTTGGAGCGTGTGTTTTTATTTTATTTTTTTTAAGCATAGGCATCTAGATTTTGGTATCTAATCTTTTAAAAACTCAAATAGTATTGGGACCTTGTCTGACTGTCAATCACTATCCAGAGGTGGCTTGTGGTTCCATAGCATATGCTTTTCTCCTGGTGAAAATTAACTTTTCCCCTTAGTTAAATAATGCGTACAATATAGAAAGATGTGAATATGAAAAGAAAGTATATCCATCTTGCCTATCATCCCACCTCAGGGAAATGCATGTGTTAACACTCTATTTTTGTAGACATATTTATAAATATAAATATATAATAAAATATATTTAATATATATTTATATTTAATATGAAAAATGGATTATATATATATATATAATTTATATAAATGCACCCACACATTTTAAAATTTATTTTTGGCAGATTTTCTTAGGAAGGTCCTTTTCTTTTGAAAACTGGATAATACAACACATGCTGTTTGACAGGGATTTTTCTTTGTGTCTAACAGTGTACCTTGGACTTTTTTCTGCACTACATAATATATCTGCTTTATCATTTCAGAAGCAGTAGAATCAGTTATTTGTGTGATAATGTATTAAACCATGTGCTGTAAGGATGAATATTTAGGCTGTTTCTATTTCTGTTTTACACAACACATTGATGAATGTCCTTTACATACATTTTAGTGAACTTCTTAAGATTTTTTTTTTGGTTAGATGTCTAGAACTCTTGGCTCACATGAATCCTATCTTTTTAAGACTTACTACCTGCCCTCTTGTTGCTTTTCAGATGGTATATCAACTTATATCGCTGCTGCTTGTATGTGAGAATCCTGTATTTCTCCACTTATCTCAGTTATAACAGACACTACCTAACACTGGAATTATTTATTTATAATGGTCATCACAAATGCAAAGAATGAGTAGGTATTTTAAAGAACAATAGGGAGCGGTAAGGACTGAGATAAACTGAAAGGGCCTGTCTTGTTCAAAGGGAGCAGTTGCTATTCAACTTCTGTTGCCGATAGTTGGGAACATTGGCTCAGTGTTGCCGGATTTTTCAAGTTTTCAAGAGAATCCAGAAGCCTGAATTGTTAAGAAATGAACTTTGCCAAATTAAAAATGTTAGTTCAAGTTCAATCATCACGGTATTGCCCATGTAATTGTAGGTTAATGATACTAAAATAAAATAAATTATTAAAAAAAAAATGTTAGTTCAAAGTTCTTTCAAAAGCATGGGTAAACCAAACAACACATCTGGGAGCCAGATTTGGCCCTCGGGCAAGGTGCTTGCAGCCTCTTATTTATGTATTTGTTTCTCTCATTCAACATCTCTCACATCTCGTATCTTAAAGAGGAATAATCACATTTCTTACTCTTCTCTGTATTTTTAGGGCCCGGGATAGTGACCAACTCACAGTGAGGGTCACTAAATGTGTGTTGAAGTGAATAATAAGTTCCAGAAGCAGTTCAGGTTGTCACTGTAGTCCACATAAGTTTATTGGAGGCCCAGCTGGTGACAGCTCCCCC
Organism: Phataginus tricuspis; assembly: GCA_029783875.1. Taxonomy (NCBI): domain Eukaryota; kingdom Metazoa; phylum Chordata; class Mammalia; order Pholidota; family Manidae; genus Phataginus; species Phataginus tricuspis. The sequence goes on from JAQQAC010002837.1 coordinate 99,034,236, forward strand.
ATTCTAGTTGTGCAGAGCTGGGGAGGGGGTCTATTTTGACAGCTGATTATACTTCCTGGAATATTTTGTCTCAGGGTCCTGTTATGCTGAATCTTAAGAAAGGGTGCACAATGGCATCGTGACGATGATGTTTATATGAATATATACTGGTATATATTCTCTGCTCTCAGGTGGTTGTCCTGAAAAATGTGTGGCTTTATGAATGAAAGAATGAATGAAGTTTGTGTATTACTCTAAGGGAGATTTTAAATATCTCAGTCCCTAATAACACGACTTGTTTGGGCATTCTACAGATCAATCAGGAACTTAACCTTTACTCCAAGAGTGGATGCTTTCAGAACACGATTGACCTCTAAGACTGGTGGGTATCTTTTCTTCAGGGCCAGCATCATATGGTAGAATTGTTTTTGAAACCAGTGTGCATCCCATCTTGCTTTTCTGCCTGTGCAGTGGATTGTTCTGCGTTACATAATTCATGGCAGGTACCTGTTTGCTTCTCTAGAATAGAGAAAGGGACTAAGGTAATTCAGATTATAAAGTTAGTCAATGCAATTTTTCTGTTAAGGAGCCAAGCAAGGAAGGACCTCTATAAAATAAAAAACTATCAAGTTGGCAGCAAAAGCCCAACATGGAGTTCAGATTTTGCTACGTTTGGATCTGGACTGTGTTTCTTTCTCTCCTTTTCTCATTCTTTTCCCTCTCTGTGTATGCATATCAGAGTAAGAACATGCAAATAGTCTGTCTAGGAATTCAAATTGTAGATTGGATATTCTGTATGTAATCCAGCACTTTAGATGTGAGACAAAACTAAGGAGAGTTTTCAAGTTGAGACTATGGTGTGTTCTCATCTGCCTCCTTCATTATGATAACCACTTCTGGGGCATACAGAATTCCATCAGGTTGGCATGAAATTTGCCTCCTCTTCTAGGATGAGACGTCGCAGGGAGAGCTGATATTCCACAGTGTTTTAGGATGGGCAGTCCTTGATAAAATTCCTGAGTTTTGGTCTTTGGTAGAGAAGAGTCTAGTCGTATGGAATGACACCATAGTGGAAAGTCACAATTAAGCACCCCAGTAGTGGACATGAAAACTCTTTAGAATGTACAGAGTGTTATCTCAGTATTGACATGTTATGCATGTATCATTATTTACCAGAGAAAAGTTAGAGAGATACAATGCTCAACAAAGGAAAATTCATGTAGCTATGCCTATTTCTATCCCTCTAAGTCTGTGGGAAAATACTGCCATAAAGGAAGAAAGGCCCTGGCTTTCTTAAACTATGTAAATCTGTTTCTGAGACAGTCTACCTAAAAATGTATGCTTGAGCTATTCTATGTGAAATAATTATCTCAAAGGATTGTGAGAAGACATTAATGAGAACATGATAGCTGGTTGTTACTTTGGAGTCCTTCTTCTTCTTCTTCTTTTTTTTTTTTTTTTGGTGGAAGGAGCCTATCCAGGAGGTTTAATAAAACATGGTGAGTCACCCTGTTGCCTGAATTCTAGAGGGAAAAAATACATCCTGAAACGGCTGGGAGGGAGATGGGGGTGTTGGTGTTTCTGTGCACCTGTTACCAGGCACTTACGTTCACCTGATGGCTGCCAACAGATTGCAGACAGAGCTGCTTGGAGAAAATGATCAGCTTCAGAAAGAGTGGCCCACAGGGTGAATGCAAAATACATCATAATTACCAGGAGAGTTTTCAAGCTTTAGGTACCTAGGGGTGACTTCATAAGTGATTCTGACTCATGTCTCCCTGCCTGGGACAGTCCTGATGCCCCAGCTTCAAAGAATGGTCCACAGAATGGCCACCAATTCAGAATCATCCAGGGTGTTTATTAAACATCGGGATTACAAGGCCCCAGCCCAGAGCTATGGCATCAGAACTCCAGGAATCCACAATGTTTAAAAAAGTTGTGGCGGATTGTGGGAAGACAAATGCTTGAGACACCCAGCTCTAAACTACTGGCCTTTCCAATTCCAGTTACTTAATAAACGACAGTTACAGATCCCACTCTATACCCTGATGAGCATTGACTGGGGGTAGGAGTCAAGCACAGAAAGACTAATTGAATTATTTGAGCCACTAGTTTTTCGAAGGTGGCAAATACTTACGTGCATATGTGTCTGTGGAAGGTCACTTTCTTGCTTCAGGATGCTCTCGTTAGTCTGGTAATTTAGAGAACTTCTTCCTTAGCACTACCTGGCATTTTTAACGGAGAAAAGGAACTATGGAGGAAAGATAGCACTCTCTAATAGAAATCTCGGCAGTGATGAAAATGTCCTTTGTCTACGCTGTCTAATATTTTATCCACTAGCCACATATGGAGATTGCATTTGTGATGTGGCTATGTGGTTACATTTCATTTGCTGTGTTATGAAAATAAAATTTTTCATTGTGTTTACCTATAATTAATTTAAACTTAACCACCTGTGGCTAGTGTCTACTGTATTTCTTTGGTGTCCCAACCAGTTACTCCAAGAAGAAGAAGCTGTAGAGATTCTCTGGGTTGATGCTTGTGAAATGTGAAATCTGGGGAGAGGTAGTTTTTAAATGTCCTTTTGCCTTTTTTTTTTTAAATCAGAGAGTTTATTGATGACAGTTTTCTTATAAAGAAGTTAAGAAAGAAGTTTCTTAAAGAAGTATGGCAATGGGATGTTTCTCCCAAATGAAGTATTTTATATTGAACAGATGTGTTCCATGAAGCTAGGGGTGGTGTATTTCCTGTAGAATGCTCTGTCCCCAGCACCTAATAAATGGATGGTTGAATAAATAGTTTCAATTTTAGTATTTTATACAGAGAGGAAGACTCTGAGTTACTTTGGGGTTGCATAAGCCATCTTATCACCTTGATGCTTTTGGCTACAAGTAATAAAAACAACTCAAATGGCCTAAACAACAAAAGGATTAGTTGAGGCATGTAATGAAGAGTTTCAGAACAAGTATGAGCTTCAGGTAGAGTGTGATCAGGGTGTAGATCATGTTTCTCTGATTTGTTGTCTCTGGCCAATAGGATACCTTTATTTAAGTTAGGAAATATATCTCTTCTGGATGAACACATCCCAGTATGGCCTGGAGAGGGAAGTATGAGCTGGATTTCAGCCTATACTCACTGCCTGTGAGGACACAACCTAGATACTATACAGGGTAGCCATGCTCTCTCGGTGCTACTCCCTTCACTGGCTTTGACCTCAGGATGGCTTCTCTTGTTTTCAGCTGGATGACCATGGCAAAAGACTCTGATGTGCCTGCTTATTTACAGCTAGTGAGAAAGAGGCCCAGAGGAATGCCACATGCTGTGTGCTGAATGGCTTATGTCTGCAATCCCTGACCCAGTCACTGAGGCTTAAGCACCCTGTGACCTCAATTAACTATCACCACACTGGGGCTTAAGTCCTCAAGATAGAAATTTGGGGATACATAGGGATTGCATCCATAATAACAGATGTCTTAGTTTTTTTTCACAGTAAATATGGGGTAGATGTTATTTTACCCATTTTACTGATGAAGAAACTGAAACTTAGGTTAAGTAATTTGCCGCCACTCAACACATCATAAGCAGTGATTCTGATCTGGTTCTAACTCCAGAGCCTGTGCTGTTAAATATTATTCAAGATCAGTGGTTTTCAACTGGGGATGGTTTTGCTCTACCTGGCACCTGACAGGTGGGCAGTATAAACACGTGTTGAATGAATGAATGAATGAACCAACCAGCCCAAATGTCTGCCTTCTTCTGGTGGGTAGGTGCTTTCAGGTACAGAAGTAATACAGAGCAGATGGGAGAATTAACCAGACGTTTGAGCAGTACTGGGGAGCTGGGGAGCTGAGGAGACATTCTGTAGGTTTCCAAAGCAGAGGGAGATGAGGAGACAGGTTTATGGTCCACTGGCAAAGCTGGCAAGCAATGATTTGAAGAGGAGAATGGGAGACAGATAACCAAGACCAAGCCTTACTTTGCTGAGTAAGGTGAGAGACTGCACTCGGGTGGTTGATGAAGACCCTGAGCACTCAGGATTCAGGGGCATGCAAAGAAGGTTACCAGCCCCATCAGTGCTACGAAAGGCTGTAGCAGGGGCCACCAGAATCCAAGCCACAAGGGACCATGATCCTTGTAAAGTAAGAGAGCTCCGTGGTTATATTTAGCTACCTTGGTGTCAGTTTCAGCTGTACCCCTTACCAGCTGTGTGACCATGGGCACCTTACTTAGCCTCTCTGTACCTTAGTTTCCTTATCTGTAGAAAGTAGTGGTAATAATAGTGCCTGGTTAGAGGCCACACAGCTGTATCTAAGAGTTTCATAATTGGCGGGTGGGTTCACATCCTGGCTCTGAATACCCTGACTGGTGGGCAGAGAAGAGGATGTCATCTTTAGGGAAAGAGAGTGTGGCCAAATGGTATTAACCAGACATACCATCTTTGGAGGAATGTGCAGTTGACCCTTGAACATGTGGGTTAGGGACACCGACATCCCCATGAAGTGGAAAATCTGTGTATAACTTTTGGCTCGCCAAAAACTTGACTTACTCTTAGCCTATTATTGACTGGGAACCTTCATGCTAACATAAATAGCCAGTTAACACATGTTTTACATGTTATAGGCCCTCTATGCTGTAGTCCTAAAATAAAGTAAGCTAGAGAAAAGAAAATGGCTTTTTTCATTGTTGTAAATCTGCAAAAAATTTCCCAATATATTTATTAAATAAAATCTACATATATGTGGACCTGCACAGTTCAAACTTGTGTTGTGCTGGGGTCAGCTATAGTTTGCTTTTACACCCCCTGAATGGTGGTAGCAGAAAGTGACAAATGTGAAAATATGTAGGGGTTGCTTGTGTGTGGGGGGTCACAGGTAATGATGGTGGTGGTAGTTTAAGGTATTTTGTTCTAGGCTTGTAAAATAAATCAGTATCAACTGTGTGTGTGCACACATATGCCCCAAGATGTCCTAACCTTAGCTTTGTCTCATGGTTGTGTGTGTTTGTGTATATGTGCATAGTACCCCAGCAATAATTAGGGAACCCCTCTCTGACCAAGATAAAAGGAGAAAAAAAAAGTGAATCCAAGATAATAATGCGCTTGACAGATATTAATTCCCGAAGGAGAGTGATTCCCAGCATTCTCACTGTTTGACCACTCTAATGGCTTTCTCTGCTCCATCACGTGTGCCTAACAGCCCCTCGCCTCCCATCTCTCCAAATGCTTCTGCCTGTTGGGCTTCCAGTGGGGGAGTGAAAACCCAAGGGAGAAGACTGACACCCGTGACACCAACACTAGCAGAGCTCGTGCTTGCCAGGTCACGCTTCACCCTGAGGACCATACGTGGCCATCTTCCATCCTGAGCTCAGGCTGTGGATCTATCTAGGTACCATCCTCCCATTTTACAGGTTACTGAGGCCTGAGAAGTCCTTCCTTGCCCCAGGTTACCCAGCTGATGAAGTGACAGCAGTGGGTTTCCTCCAGCTTGCAAACAGGGGTGCTGCACTATTGCCTTGTGGCAGGTGGTGGGATCCCCTCCTCCAGACTGCCCCATGCTGTTGTGTGAATACAGGGTGCGGAACCTTCTGGAGTGCGGTCTGAGGAAGGCTGGAAGCTGGGGTGCCCTTCGTGGCACTCGGGCAGGCTACAGCTCTTGTGTCCTCTGAGGGGAAGGAGGCATCTGTGGCTTGTGGGGTGGGTTTGTGGCGAACCTGGCCGGTCGAGGCTCAGAGCTGCTGTGTCCGTCTGCGGCTGTGCCATCCAGCACTGACGAACACAGCCTTCCCCTCAGACATGGTTCCAGGTGATGCAGCGTGTCCTCGGGACCTGGAAAAGTTTCATTCAACTTAAAAAAAATTGCGGTAAAATGTGTATAACATAAAATTTACCATGCTAATGATTTTTTAAATGCGCAGTTCAGTGGCATTAAGTACATTCATATCGTTGTGCAGCCATCACCACCATCCATCCCCGAACTTGTTGGCTTCCCAAACTGAAACTCTGTCCCCATTAAACACTAACTCCTCATTCCCTGCTCTCCCTGCCCCTGGCAACCATCCTTCTCTTTTGTCTCAATAACTGACTATTCTGGGTTCCTCATTTAAGTGGAATCATACAGTGTTTGTCCTTCTGTGTCTGGCTTATTTCATTTAGCATAATCCTCAGGGTTCATCCATGTTGTACCAGGTGTCAGAATTTTCTTCCTCTTAAAGGCTGAATAATCATATTCCATTGCATGGATAAAAAGCATTTGTTTATCCTTTCATCCATCGATGGACATTTGGATGGTTTCCACCTTTTTCTCTGTGGCTTTTGTCTTTCTACTCCCCTCAGATGCAGGTGCATTTATATTTTCTTGATGTCCTGGCCCCGTCTCCTGCTTTCTTCCTTTCTCATAGTGTTGCCTGGCTTTTCCAGGTCTGTCAGGAGACTTATTTGCATAATGTCTCCAGCTCTGAAAGTGGGGGATATGTTGTTTTGGTAAAGCCTCGCCAGAATGTTTCCTTGTCCTCTCTTTGGCACTGAGTTCAGCTTGCATGTTGATTATCTGGTCTTAGGGGCTTCGCTCCCTCCATCAGCCCTGACTTAGCCAACATTCCACCTTTCTGGGTTGGAGGCCCTATGCTTCAGACTCAACACAGTTTTCATTTCAAATGGTCCAGGTTCAAATCCAGTCCCACTGCTTACTTGCTCTGTGACCTTGGCTGCATGACTTTATTTCTGGGAAGTAGTGATAATTAGAACACACACACCATTGGGTAGTTGCTGCAAGGGTTGTATGAAATGTTGCAGCAAAGTTCTCAGCATGGAACACAGAGCAAAGGCAACATTGAATAAATGGTGGTTATTATTATATTAAGTTTGTCAGTTTTCCTCTTTTGAATCTGATAACTCTTGATTTGGGGTTTGTAGAGGCGCTGAATTAACTGTGTAATTGACTCAAAACACTTCTGTTTAACACTCTGGGTTTTCATCTTCTTTCCTGGCACTGCCACCTCCTCTTAGATTTTATGGAGCTGAATTTGTTGGACCAAATTCTATGGAGCAGATTTGATAGAAACACATTCGAAGTATACTATCTTTATGTCTTCATGTTATTTTTCTTGCCTCTCTTGCTTAGAGTCTGAATTTAGTCACCACTCTGTAAGAAGCTACAAATGATTATAGGGCAGTTAAATAATTCTGAGTCTTTAGAACTCTGGAATGATTGGTGTAAAGACGGGTGGGTAGCAAATGTACATAGGCATTTCACTATAAACTTTATGCCAGGGTAGTTGTCTCATCTGATCAATTTTTCTTTCTATTGATTTTTCTAGCTGTGAATGGGATCAAAATGGAGCCACTAGACATTTATTGCTTACAGAGATTTTTGTATACTTTTAGCTCATTTAATCCTTACAATTGCTAGTTATAGCCTTTACTGTTATATGCTGTGCTTTGCTGTTAAGTGCTGTATCTTAAATCGCTCACTCCTCAAACAACTCTATGAGGTGTAGGTACTATAATCATTCCCATTTTGCAGGAGGTAAAATCGAGACTCAGAGAAATTCCATTAATGGCAGAACTGGAATACAAACCAGGTTCCTAAAGTCCAGGCCTGATGGATGCTCTTATCAGCACTGGGAGGTAGCTGGCTCTATCTTGAGTTATTAATGAACAAATGAAGCTTGCAGGGTTTAAGCGTCTTTCCTAGCCACAGCTTTATATCCAGTTCTTTGATGTCACATCCCGAGCTGATTTTGATTTACCATAGCTATCATTTATCAGTTAGACTGTGTAGATTATGTCTTCGCATTTACATATCCCCACTTCAAGAAAGACCCTCAGCATACAGTAGGGGCAGTTAGGAGAGGCCCTGCAAATGGTGCAACATATCAGTGTGGCTGTTGTGGGGACAACATTGTGCTGACTGGCTGTCTCATTGTATTTCTGCTTTCCAGTGATCCAGAACTCTGTTCCTTGGTAATGCCCATGCTTCAGTTTCTCCATCTCAGCAAGAGCCATATTTATAACTGTGAAGACAAACTGCTAGAATTCAATGGACGTTTATTGCTTGCATGTCTGCGGAGCCCAAGCAGCTGTCATGAGGAGGTTGGGCTGCGCTCCTTGAGTGCCAGGGATGGCCATGCAGGCTGAGGATTTGCTGTAATCCCCCTGCGACGTTCTTGACATGATGGCTGTGGGCAAGGGTCGCTCTTGAATGGTACCCCAGACTAGCACAGGGGTCCTGTTTCCTGGTTCGGCTAGTGAACCTCAGTTGAACTGTGTGAACAGGTGCTTAGACCTGAAGCCTGAGGTGTGGGCCAAGTGCCTCAGAGACCTGGCATTCTGTCTCTGTAGAATCGTCATCTGTCCCTGCCCTCTGTGCTCTTTTTTATTTTTAAAGTGAATATTTAGTTTCACTGGCGGGGGGAATCTGGTGGAGGGGGTATGGGTGAGTAAGAGATAGAAATTCTCGTGTAGTGATTGCAGAAGCAGCAGGACTTTTTTCCCTTTTGACATTCCAGGCCCACAGATATAAAGGTATATATATTCTATGAAATAATGTGTATATCAATAAGACTAGGACATCTTGGGGCTCTGTTACTTCTCTCTCTAAGGTGACATTTGATTGAGTGTGGGGTACAGCTTCTGGAATATTTAAGGGTACAGACTCTGGAGTTAGATAGCTGTGGATCTGAATCTTCTAACCACCTCTGGCCTGTGTGAGATTTATAACCTCTGCAAGCCCTAATTTTCTTATCTTTATAGTACCAATTTCAGATGATTGTTTGTGAGCATTAAATGAAACAATGCATGCGAAATATTCACCAGAATACCTTGTACATAGTAAGCACTCAATACATATGAACTGTCATTATTATTAGTATTTGATCTGGTGAGCAACAGTGATTAAAGGCTCCATTCAACACATATATATTGCATGGTATTTATGTGCACATGAAGGTACAAAATTCCACAGGAGTCATGTCCTCCAGGGAGCAATTCTGGTATCAAACAGTAATAAATTAAATTGTTAGCATTTCTTTGTCTTAGATGTTAAGAGCTTTCTGTACATTTGCTGATATAACTTCCAAAAGCATATATGAAACCGTAGATTCTTGGGGTAGGTACTGTGTAAATCCCCATTTTACAGGTAAGGAAACTGAGGTGTGGAAATTAGGGCAAGTTAGGCCTGTGTGACTCTTTGCCTGTACATGCCTATAGCCACTTGTCTGTTGTGATTTAGGGGTGACTGTGGACTGTGATTCATCTTGGGAGGCAGGGATACAGTGGGGGGAATGGACAGTGCTGTGGGTACTCCCTGGGGGAAAAGATGTCATGAAGTCAATCAGACTCAGGCCAGACCTTATGGAGGAGGAGGTATTTTTATTAGTAGGATATTTATAGAGATGGGTGGAATGTTATTGTAAGTAGAGGGAATGGCAGAAGCAAAGACCTGAAGGCAGGCAAATTCTAAGTATACCCACGGTCCAGACTGTCTGGAGTTTGAGGGAACATGCAGGGACATAATCGAATGAGATAGCATGCTGTCTTTATCAGCTTGGCAGAAATTCAAAAGTCTTAACTGTTGGTCTTGATATGACTTGGAAGAGTGTTTGGGAAGAGCCCATCAATAATGGTAACATTTTGACCTAGCAGTACCGCTACTAGGAGCCTATTCTCTGGAAATACTCAAACCCATAAAAGATATATGTAGGGCTTTGTTCTCTATCGTATTGATTAAAAAAAAAAAGGTGGATATTTGTGCCCTGACATGGAAACATATCATGATATAGTAAATAAAAAAACAAAAACAAAAGAACAAGAGATAGAAGAGCATCTATAAGGTCTTCCCATTTGTGTAACTCATTCACAGCTGACCTGGGTGAATGTGTTTCTGTGTGCCTTCAAATAAAATGTCTGGGTTGATAGAGAACTGTTCCCTGTGGTGACCTCTGAGGAGGGTGATCATATGTCCCAGTTTGCTTGAGAAATACTGGGTTTACACCTGTTGTCTCGGTGTAATTATTGATAGTGTCCTATTTCAGTGTCTTGGTTTGGACAACGAATTATACGGTTACCCTATGTTCCTTGGAGAACTGGAATTGTGGCAAGAGTAATGAGATTCTGATTGTTGCACACATAACGTAGTGTAGTTTATACCTGGCAATTGTTGTTTTTATATGGTAAATGGAGGATTATGACCCTAATAACATGTAGTGGTTTATAGCTGAGGCACCATGAATGGTCATTGCTTAGGAAGAAGTGACCTTCTTTTTGTCAGATATCTGAGTACTACTTCAACTTAAATAAGTCTTTGGTTAACTCATCGAAGATATTCATTGTCCCAGAAAAAGTACTTACTAGCATTCACGACCAACATGCTTTTTCCAAGACCTAGTGGGGATTTTTGCATTTCCTTCTTTCACTTGGCCCCTGGGCCATTGAATTGAAATTCAGCTTTGGAAAAACAACACACCTTTGTGAAAAATGTAAAAACTGTGGCCTTCTCCACCCCCAGGTTCCTCAAACATAAATTTAGACACAATAGCAGTCAAAATTATTAACTGAGCTACATGCAAACTACTGACCTAGAGTGGGCTTCAGAGTTGGCTGGGTTCCTCTTTTCTTTGCTTCTCAGTAAAATCCTAGAGGAAATGAGGAAGGGTGGGAAATAGCTGCAGTTAAAAAATAGCAGTGATTCAGATTTACCAGACATCACAGGCACCTTTGATGGGCCAGGCATTGTGCTGGGTGATTTCTCATCTCTCATTTCATTTATTCTTTACCCTAACTCTTGAAGAGTATTCTTTTTATGTGTGTTATGGATTTTTATGCATATGGAAACCGAGGCTTAGAAAAGCCCAGTACCTGGCCAGTGTCCTTGGGATTGGGGCTCCTTTGCTCTGGTATTTTCAGGCTCACTCTACTTCACTAAAATTTCTCAACCTCAGGATTACTGACATTTTGGGCTGCAGTTGGGGCTACGGTGGGTGTTGTAAGATGTTCAGCCACATCCTTGGCTTCTACCCATTAGATGCCAGGAAACACTCTCCACCCAGTTATAATAAGCTAAAAATGTCTTTAGACATTGCTAAAAGTCCTCCCTGGGGGCAGAATAGTCCCTGGTTGAGAATGGCTGGATCACACCAGAATTGAAGAGCATCATAGAATCCAGATGAGTCAAGGATAAAGAAAATGCCAGCAACACTATAGCATCTCACTACGCTGATGGACAGTGACTGTAATGGGGTTGGTCGGGGGGACCTGATGAAGGGGGGAGTTTAATCACCATGGTATTGCACATGTAATTGTAGATTAATGATACCAAAATAAATTATAAAAAAAAAAAAAAAAGAAAATGCCAGCAAAGTAGAGACTCTCACACCTGGCAGCTTGTATGCTCTTCCAGGTTTAGTTTTCTTTGCTTTTCTTGGCCGCCATTTTTATTACCGGGGGAACTAGGAAAAAGGAGCCGAGAATTCTATTAGTTAAGGGCGGCTCTTGTCAAAATGCTGGCGATGTTGAACTAAGAGTACATTTCTTGGTTTATGAATTTCACAAACTCTCTTTTCCTCTTTGCCCTGGTCAGTCAGGGATATGCTATGACCACGAAGGCTTATATTATGAATTCCATATGACTCCATTTAGAGTTATAGCAAGAGCCTTTTAAAAAATGCTGTCTAGAGCATTAGGTTTATTCAGTGAATTTTGACCTTTTTGCCATGCATTTTTCTTTAAAGACCATACAGGTCTATTGCTCAGCCAGTTAATGGCTCATTCCTGGGAAGTCCCCTTTAAGTACAGTCAACTTAAAGTCTCCCATCTGCTTTTATGTCTCATCCATTTCCACCTAGGCTCTTTGTAATTAGCTGGTTATTACAGCACCTTACTATTTTGCTTTGCATTTGAAGGCGAGGCTGGTGATAGGGAACTTTGAATACTATCTCTTCTCTTATTTATATTCATAAGAAAAACTTGGAAGGAATGTTTGCTGGTGAAAGTGGTAGGTTGTATTATTCAAGTTTTGTGGATCATGGCATAATTTCTTTTGTTTGCCTTCTGCTAAAAAATAATTCTAAAATATTACTTGATGACTTGTCCAAGGAAAGTTTTACCAAAGTGTTTGAGAGGTTGAATCCTATATGTATTTAAAGTCGAGCGTTTCAGGTTAGTGGACTATACATTGTTTCAGTGTCTGTCGTTCTTTTTAGTTTAAAGGACATTACTTTAAAACGCCCATTTTGCTGTTCATCCTATTTCAAACAAACAGAAGCAAATCTGATGGAGGCCAGGTTGTGTGATGTAGGGAGAACTAGAGCTATGGAGAGAGGAAATGGTGAGTGTCTATTGGGTATCATTTCAGCCCTTTAAAAACATTACCTGTTTTTTTCAGGTTTGCATTTTACTTAATGTTGGGAAAATGACCCAACATGATGATAAGCAGGTCATGAATATGACTGTGACCTGGTCATGGTTCACTATCTTTCCTTCCAGTTTCTTTTCTGAAGTATATTATTTGACTCCACGGAAAGCAAATTCACTGATGCAGATTACCATGCCGGGCATTTGTCAAGGAATGCTCTAGGGATCAGCCCTGGTGGAGGGAATGGCTGGAGAGAAGTGAGGGTGAGAGTCAGTCTCAGTGAAGGCCCCAGCAGACACACAGGAAGCCCTGAAGTTGAGCTGGAAGGAGTTAGGCTTCTGCACCCCATGTCAGCTGTCCACTGGAAGGACCTATGTCCTTGGAGAGTCGGCACTCTGCAGTCAAGACAAGTCCTGAGGTGGGGACCTGCGGGAGACGTAGCACAGCACACAGTGCATATGTGCATCCAATGTAGGCATGCGTGCACATGTGTGTGTAATAAGTGCCACTTTATTCAGTACCTTAACCAAGAACACACATCTGGAAAGTGGATGTTTTGCATTTGAACTTGTGTTTGGTTCTCAAAACTTTACTTTTGCTGCTGTATGAATGTTGCAATGTTCCCTTTCGTGTGGCTTTGTGTCTACTGCAGTGTGGGGACACCCTTGAGGTCCACTGAATTGGCTTTCTCCAACATACCTTTTGTCACAGGGGGTTAAAAGGAAAGATAAAGATCGTTTGTCCCTAAATGAATCATCAGCCAGAATAGAAGTCTGAACTCTAGCCCTGTATTATGTTTCCCAGCCAGAGGTGAATTTGAGCAAATTGGTGTCCCTTCAGTTCCTCCGGGAAACAGTGTACTTAACAAGCCCCTTACCATTTAAATGTCATAGATAACACTTGGTTCCCTCTGAGAAAGCTTTCAAGTCCTGGACTTTTGCTTACAGCTGGCTGGTATTCTGCACACCCCCTACAGCAGTAGAATAGGACCATCCGTAAACTATTTCCTCTCTGCTTGGAAGTCCTGAGGGCAAAGATGCTTTGTAAATACCAGGTTGGTAGTGGTCATGGTGTGCAAAGAATTGGAAAATAAAAGCAATTCAGTTGATTGTTGAAATACAGCAGGGGTTATGCAATTCTTCCAAATACCCCAAACAGGTAATTCCAAAGGGGAAGTTACATTTTAACAAAACAAAGCCCTTAGGGATTTTCAGGTAGTTGGCCCCTAAGGACGAGGGAGTCCAGCCAAGCTGGAGAAACCTCTTTTAGCCAAAAAGGTGTAAGTGGGGGACCTCCTAGGAAGTACACCTGTTTGAGCCTTTCTTACCACTCACAGGACTCAGAGGGTCAGAGTCTTTTGTCCGGGGAGAGGGAGGCAGCTTCTTCCATTCAGGCTGAGCAATAATTTGATCACGGCAGGTCTTGCTGGCATCAGTGGGTAGCATGCTGAAAGTCTCAGGTGTCAGGGAGCTCAAAGGTGTATGGGAGAATGCACTGAGAATTGCCAACTTACTGCTTGTGGAGTTATGCCCTTTGGGAGCCCTGAGGCATCACACAGTTTACTTACAGCCTGGACTCACACTTAATGCTTAAAATGCTGCTCATTCTCTCTGTGCTTCATTGTAAAATGAGGTTAATAGCAGCGCCCACCTCACAGAGTTTTTGTGATGACCAAATGAAATAATGGGTGTGAGGTAAGGGCTTATCATTGTGTCTAAGCATTTGCTACATGCCAACGATGATTATTTGTTAATAAAGAAACTGTTGTATCTTCAAGAGTTAATATGCTCGTGAAGACTGGTAGAGACCTCAGGGATGTGTAAAGATAAAGTATCTTTCATTGAAAACCTACTATGTATTAAGTGCTCAGGGCTTTGTAGACCCTACCTGTTTAACTCAATCACCACCCTTCTGATACAGGCATTATTATGCCCTTTGAGTTGATGAAGGCTCAGAGAAGGTAACTTGTCCAGGTACTCAGTGGTAGAAGTAGGTCTGAATTCAGATATTCCTTACTTCTAAGGGTCTTAAATACTACTCAACACTCCCAACAATCTGGGGCTGCCACTCAGGTTTCTTCACCAGTTGTGTGTATATGTTCTCAGCATTGGGGTACTTTATGCCTTCTTTCTTGATAGGAAAGGGGCTCAGTTTGTCTTGTGGGTTTGGTTGGAGGCAGGGTATATATAACCCAGGGTCAAAGAGAGGGGAGGTAAATTGTACAGAAAGGGTTGTCTGCAGTCCAAGTCTTGCTTCCTCAGTAAAATCTGTATGATCTGTCTAGTTCTCTTCACACTCCCTTTTTCTGACCTTGTATAACCTGCTTAAAACCTGCTAGGGGCTTCCCTCTTATTAGAAGCAAGTCCTTCATTGATCTCCAAGAGCCTTCATGGTCTGGCCTTGCCTTCCTTGCAGTCTCATTTTGCACATGCAACTAGTGTGCTGTGTTCCTCATGCCACAGGGCCTTTGCATATGCTTTTTTCCTCTGTAGTTGTATGCTGTTCCCTCCCCTCCATACCTAGTTAATATCTACTCATTTGCAGATCTCATCACTTTTCCCAGGGAGCCTTCCCGGCAAAGTCTGATATCCTTTTTTTTGTGCATGCTCTCACAAGCCCACATTTCCCTTTTGCAGCACTCATCACACAGTTATGATTTCACATGTATTTGTGGTTGTATGAGGGGTGTTGTCCCCTGAATATGCAAGGCTAAGCCACATGGGGGCCAGGAGCATTGCTGGTTTTTAGATCACCACTGTAATCATGGTGCTCGCTGGTAACAGTGCTGGTATGTGGTGGGTGCTCAAAATTGGATAGTAACTGAAGGAAGAGATGAAGATCAGACTGAACCCTCTGAGTTCACTAGATGGTGAAGGGTCAGCATAGTAAATCCACGGCTTGAGTGTGCATGTGAGTTGCCTGCAGATGCAGGTTCTCATTCAGTAGGTCCAGGTCAGGCATCTCTAACAAGCGACCAGGTGGTGGGTGCTGTGCTGGATCTGGGACCACACTTTGCATAAATTTAAGTAAGAGTCTTTGGAGCCAAATGAGATCCAGAGAACAGGCATGGCCGGTGTGCATCTGCTACCTTGTATTCTTTTCTGCTCCTGAGGAAAGTATAGGAAACAAGCTGAAATAGTTACCACTACACTGTGGCTTGCTACATTTCATTGTTTTCTCTTCTCGTCTACAAGGTATGTTCTCTTTGGTGTCCGCATCATCCATATTACTCTCCAGCACCCTTAGTAGATGCTCCTGAGATGTTTCCTCCAAAACACAGCATCAGCAGTCCTTACTGACAGCAGCAGCTCAGGATGCACTTAAAGGATTTCTCCCCAGCACTTGCACGGTTGTTCTTTTCCCTGTCCACTTCTGCACTTGCGATTCTTCTTCCTCTCCTTCCCTTCCGAGTTGGATTGTGTTGCTCACATGCTATGTCGACGGTTTGGAGTCAACTCCTGATGGCTCTGGCCTGATCAATCCTTGTGAGCAATGAACGATAAAGGCTTAGATGAGTCTGTATAGATTGCTGTTTACCTGGTGTACATCAAAAACTTCAGTGACAGGCAGAATTGAGTTGTCTCTCTACCTGTTACTGACCTGTGTGAGCCTCATTTTGATCGGTTGTATGGAGCCCAAAGACATGCAGAGATCCTAAGTGATCAACTCTTAGAGCAATGTCTTATTCAAAGAAGTAGAGTCCAGGAGCCAACAGTAGAGGGGATTCCAATCTTACATCTCTTGAGAACTTTTAGAAGAACTCAGGTGATTCCCTTCTGGAACACCTTGCTTCTTCCTGTTTGTCTGCAGTCCAGTTCTGGGTACTTGGTAGAGTTTGAATGTCTCTTCATTGCATTTCCTTATTCTCTGCCAGATCTCTCTTACATCATGGTACCCTTCCTCTTCCTTTCTTCCCTCTGTTTTCCTTTATCCAGCTGCTGTTTTCTTATCTTCCTTTCCTTTTCACCCTTCACACACACACACTGATTGCCTCACCTGTTCACAGCAAGACACGGGCAGGCTGGGGGTGGGTGCGGATAGGAAATTTAGGAATGGGGTTAGTGCTGAGTAGGCAATGCCAAAGACCTTTTTACCAGGTGAGGGGAGGCAAAGAGGCTGTGAATCTGGATCACTAAACACCTAGGGTGGGGCTGTTATTTAAGCTATTAGCTTAATACCTGATACTGATGGTGATCCTGCTAAGTGGTGGAACTAGAAACTTAAAAGGTGGGCCTGTTATGTCCTTAACACAGAAGAAGAGGTTTGAGTATGGTTTCTAAGGTAAGAAGGGGACCAAAGATTCTGAGAATCAAGGTAGGGGATGCTCAGTGCCGATCACCTCTGCCTCCCCTCCTGAGCTGTCTGGAGAGCAGAGCTGCTATGAGATGCTGCATTGCTGAAGACTGAGATCTCCCTTGCAATACATCCAAAGATCTGAAGGTCACATCAGCTCCAAATTAAACCTAACCCATGGCTTTGCATACGGGGCTGCTTTATAAACATCTGCTCTCTGTATTCCATTAAAAAAAAATATTTAACATGGTGAATTCATAGTTTCATAGATTTCATCTCAATGTCATCTGAACTTTGGAAGTATAATTCAGCAGATGTTTTAATACTCTTGTATATTTAAATCAAATGTCAGTGGCATACAGAAGGCACCAAGCTGTAGTAAAACAGCCAAAGTATATAATATATGTCGAGGACCCTTCTAATTGTTACCAGGACCAGTGTTTGTAATAATGGCTTCAAAGGCAACTTGGTGGGCTTCTGTGGCTAAAATCCCATTCCTTTAGCTCTTGGCTATGATCTTTTCCTTATCAAAGTGTTTGCTTTAGATCTGCAATACTCAAAGATGCCTGAGGCCCAGATTTTTGTACTTACCTTGTTTGTCAGATTCTTCTGTCTGTGGTCTGTCAGCATGGCGGGTTGCATCTTCCAAAGATGGCTGCAAAACTGTTTCCCATCCCACATGGTCATCTTATAATATGACCTTGACTGTTCTCCCTGTGGAATGGGGAGGAGCCACCTGTATCCTCTCCTTCTGAACCTGGGCAGACCTTTGTGACTGTCTCGACCAACAAAGCATGACAGAAGTCACACTATGTGACTTTTGGAGCAAGACCATAAGCATGCCATGTGCTTCTGCTTTGTTCTCTTGGAACCCAGCCACCATGGCCAGCCCAAACTAGCTCACACAGAGAGACCACATGGAGGTGCTCCAGCTGACAGCCAGTGTCAGCCTCCTGACATGTGAGTGAAGATGCCTCCAGATATCCCAGCTCCCAGCTGTCAAGTCACCCCCAGCTGAGGTCTCAGATAGTGTGGAGTTCAGCCATTCCATCTGAATTCCTGAACCCCAGAACCTCTGAGCATGGTTATTTCATACCACGGAGTTTTGGGGTGGTTTGTTTTGGAGCATTAGTGACCAGAGAGAAAAAGACTGGAAAAAGGCATTTCCTTCCAATGAAATCAGTGGAATTTCCTCCCCCCACCCCATATTTGTTTTTTGGGAGCATACAGCATCATCTTATAAATTGCTTGAGCTTACCTCCCAGGTATAAAGGAAATAACATTGTCAGCTTAAAAAGAGGGTAGAGGTATATTATTCTGATGTATTCATGTTTTCTCCAGAATACTTTGTTATTAGAAACAAACAAATAAAAAAAATGAGGATTTGCTCCAAGCAGTTACCAGGTTAGCCTTAAAAGCAGTTGAAGCTTCTCCCTAACTTGGAACTCAAAAACATTTGGTTTCTTGACATCCGTAGGGCCTGCTGTGTTCCTGATTGTGACTTACCATCTTTCAAAACTTCCTACCCATGATCATTTTTCTAAACCAGATTTGACAAGTATTTGGTAGAACATTTTCTGGAAGGGACTGTAGTGGTTACTTCATCTGTTATCTTTGTCTCACAGACAGCCGTGCCCAGAGAGAAGTGGCTTCCCTGAGGTCCCAGCCAGTATGAGGTAGAGCTCAGGCTGGTGTTCTGGGCTCCTGGCTATTAGGAGGCCAGCACTGTTCCTGGAACACCACCCTGTCCTTCAAGCAGAAGTGGCCCAAAGCTAGGCTTTGCATCAGTAAAGGCTCTATGCGTTTACAAAAGGTGCCCTGGGAACCAATGTGTTCCTTTCTTTCCTGGCATATAAATAAGTAAATACATTTAGAGAACTGTATCTACAATAAAACTGTACTAAAAAAATTGTATGTGAATCATAGAAACACAGAACAGATGATAATGTTTTTTTCCCCCTTTTCTATAAAGTAGTAGCTTTCTCTCATGCCTACCTCCTTTTAACTTAGGAATCAGTGAGGCAAACTTACATTATGCTGTACACCTTACACTACACTGTGGCGAGATGGTCATGGCTATCATGGGTCTTTGTCACGCCGAGCGCCAATGGCTGGTAGGAAAGGAGAGGGAATGGAGGGAAGAATCTGGGTCACAGTGTGTGGCCTTCATGGGATACTGCTTATCTGGGGAAAAAGGACTTTACAGTTTGGCACCAACTAGCCTGTTCATCCTCACAGTTTTAGGGACATCAAAGTTATCACGGCGTCTTTCATGGCAGACATGTCAAACAGTTCAGGGGAAGTTTTGCCTAATACATGAATATAGTTCTAATATTGTCAGGATGCATAGGTATGTGTGTGTCTGTGTGTGTGCGTGTGTACGTGTGCGTGTGCATGGGTGTGTATTGTTAAATACAGGCCTGTATTAATACTCTTGTTAATGCCAATTGGTAGATGTAACTTACCTACCTGGGCAAATGGCCCTTCCCATGCCTGTTGTACCTGAAAGTATCGGAAGCCAACTTGGGAATGTCATGAATCAGAAGTACACTTCTGAAAAATAGCCCATATGGAACAGGTGAGTCTTATGTAGTATCAACCCATTTAGGAAAAGACAGAGTTTCCGCTACCACAATGTCTTAAAAACAGTCTTTAATTCTTGCCTGAGACCTATATCTTTACAAGTAAAATGAGAGCTCCTGTAGTGTTGACTTCTATATATTTGCATTAAAAGGAGACAAAATGTTAAGTGATTAAAATTGGTAGCTTAGGGAATTCTTTATTATAGAGACACTGACTGTAGTGAGATCTCAGCTCCCCATCCAACCATAATTTTTTTTCCCTCAAATTTGCCCTTTGTTTTCAAAAATGCTAATTAAAAATGCTTTATTTCTATGCTAATTATTGAAGTTAATGGTTTGTCTGAGGAGAACTAATGCCAAGTCCCTTTGCTGGCAAGAGATTTCTGTGCTGGCCTTTGTTTTTGTTTATGAGACTGTATGAAACAGTGGCAGCGAGCTATGCCAATTGTTTTCAGAGGGTCTGACACAGGGCTTATAAGGAAGTGGTTTTATCAACCCTGGGCTTTCTTGGGAACAAGTACAGAGGCTTGGGGAACATTTGGCCTTGACAGTCATCACATAGGTAGCTTTTTGTTTTATATACATGAGAGCTTTCAGTGTCCATCTTTCCTAAGGGCTTTCACAACTTGGCCTGTGGGCAAGCAATTATTTCATTAAAACTGGAACAGCTGTCCAACATTTTCCATTGTTCTTTAGACGACATGTTTTTGATTAGACAGTTATGTTTTTATGAGCTGGAGAGAGAGGAAGCAAAATCTAAAGGGCAGGTACAACTTTTTAAGGTCCTGATTATTCAAGTTTCTGCATTATGTAGGAATGGAGTCTAATCACTGTTATGCTATTTAACCTCTCTGAGCCTCAGTTTTCCCTTCAATAAACAGGAATAATTATAGGATCTACCTCCTTTAGTTTTGAGATAAGAGGTTAAGAGAGATCCTGCCTGTACATGAAAAGATGTTCCATGTCACTAATCATCAGGGAAATGCAAATCAAAACCACCACGAGATAGCCCCTCACACCAGTTAGAGTGGCTACTACCCAAAAGACAAGAAATAACAAGTGTTATCAAGGATGCGGAGAAATGGGAACCCTCCTACACTGTTGGTGGAAATGTAAAGTGGTATAACTGCTGTGGAAAGCAGTGTGGAGGTTCCTCAAAAAACTAAAAATAGAATTACCATTTGCTCAGTAATTCCACTCTAAGAATTTATCCAAAGAAAACAAAATCCCCAATTTGTTTATCACCGCACTGTTTACAGTAGCCAAGATATAGAAGCAACCTGTATCCATCAGTAGATGAATGGATAAAGAGGAGGGGGTGTGTATACACAATGGAATATTATTCAGCCATAAAGAGAAAAAAAATCCTGCCATTTGCAACAACAGGGATGGATCTAGAGGGTGTTATGCTCAGTGAAATAAGCCAGGTGGAGAAAGACAAATACCATATGATTCACTTAGTTGTGGAGTATAAAAACAAAGCAAAACAGAATGAACAAAACAGGAGTAGCTCATAGACACTGAGAAGGGACTGGTGGTTACCACAAAGGAGGGGTTGGGGTGGGTGGGTGAGGGGAATAAAGGGGCACAAAAATTCTCAATCATAATGTAAGTTGGTCACTGGGATAGTAGTACAGCATGGAGAATATAGTCAATGATTCTGTAACATATTTATATGTTCACATTAGAGGGGGTGAAGAGTTAATAATATGGGTAATTGAACCACTGTATTGTGTATTTGACACCAATGTAAGATTGTCTATCAATGACAGTGCAATTAAAAAAAAGAGAGACCACCTGTCAAGTATTCATGCAATGCCCTGTGCATAATGCTCACACTAAGTTTTAGATGTTATACATCTTCTTAAATATTCAAAATTTATTTTTAAAATTTCTTTTTGAAACCCCCATTGAGGTGATTTCTTTCTTTCTGGCATGTCTTCACGCCCCTCCCACCCATTCCAGTCGAGTATGGGGACTTTGGGAACCTCCAACCCCGAGTACCAGCCTAGAGGCCTCCCGGGCACCCTTTGCTTACTTTTCAGCTCTGACTGTATTCAATTATAGTCTGAAAGCCCATCTGTCTTCTCTGTTTGATGCAGGCCCCTTGAAGAAAATAATTCCATCTTCTTTATTTCACCATCTCCAGCCCCAGATATCTTCATCATGTCCTACTACATCCTGACTGTAACTGTTGGAGCCTCAAACTTCCTCCTTGCTCACTGGCTCCCTGGGATGATTAAATTAAACAATGGTGTGAAGTGCTTTAGACGGGACTTAGCATGCAGTGGATTGTCATTAAGCTTGGTGGACTGAGAGAATAAATAGTTGCTCTCCTTTTATAAGAACCTGATGTAGAAGATTTAGTCCATGATGTCAGGTACTGTCCTCTTGCTAACTGGGAATAAACATTCATTAAGTGCCAATGGAGGGCAAAGCTCCTTATGCTAAATCCTGACCCACCAGAGGAGGCATGGGGTTTAAGCCAAGTTGTCAGCCCGCTTGCTTCTGCATTGAAATTCTCCAGTTTGGAACGTCTTTCATCCTGTCTGGTGCTTTTGTGGTCTTTGGCCTCATTACCCATAATCTCCTTAATCTGTCATTTATCTGTTCTTGGTAAATAACCAGGGTAGGGGCATCAGATGGTGTGTATGGGGAGTATTTTTGCTTTAGTCATATCAGTTTTTTTTTTAAACCTACTTTTATTCCAATAAGAAAATTTAATTGGGGTAGGAAAAAAGAGAAGGAGAAATAGGGATTAAAATTTATCGTTGGTCTAAAAAACAAAACAAAACTGAACATTGCCTCTCACCCTAGTTTCCTGAGTCTCTCTGGAGTCCTGAAAAGGCCTTTGGGGAGGGAATGTCAGTTTTTTTTCATTATTAAAAGAGAACAGAACCTACTGGGAAAGAGAAAAAATTTTAAAGATATGGTTACCTAGGTTAACTAAAATGTCAAGTTTCTTTACTTTTCGATGGAATGATCTCAACTCTGTTGGTTACACTTGCTATCTCAGGGGCAGATAAGTTACTCATTAGTTCCTATGTGTAGGTGGGGAGCACATACTTCTCAGGACTGGGCTGCATTTGCAGAACATGATGCAGTTAATTTTTGGTCGCAGAAAAATTGTGGGCTGTTGGTATATCCTATCATGGCTTAACAGGGAATTTAGAAACTTGATAATAAATAAGGGACTAAACCAACATTACTACTACTATGTATCAAAAAGTGACTTGAGCTTCCCAACATAGAAAAAATGATGGATTTCCCAAGGTGGCCTGGAAAGTATTTTGAAATAATCTGGAGGGTCATTAAAAGATATGTTAAAACAGACTTGTTTTAGTCATTGAACATTTCACCATAAGGCCTGGGTACTCTGTAAGGTGCCTTTCCCATATTTTTTCACACTTGGAGGGGGAAGGCATTGATAGGTTATAACCACCTGCACATGTGAGATTTTGGTATTTCATATGCTTGGCATAGTCAAGCTAAGCATGTCAATACCATAGATGGGAAACATAGTGGTCTCCCATTTTATTGGCCCTATCTCCTTTCCGTCTCTCTGTCATTCTCCACCCCCTGGAATTGTAATTTCATTAAAAAGGGATTCTTTCATATCCACTGCCTTAATGATAAAGGGTCAGAATAAAAAGGTACTCAGAAAATGTAATATGGTTTTATGCCCATTTAAATGTGGTTCTATCCTCTGCTAAGAAGTGAAGTAATTGTAAATACAATATGTAAGTGAACTGTAAAACTACTTCCATTAAATGTTTCAAGTAATGGAAATCCATCAACAGGAACCCTATGAAGCTGTATGCCCTAAAAGTTTACAGCCTCAATTTTATGAGCTTCCAGGCTTTTTGCGCTAGATGAAAGGAATACTACCCTATAAAAATTGGTGTCTTATGAGTTTGAAGCTTTTGCCAGTCTTTTAGGAAAGAGTAGGTAAAAAAAAAAAAAACCAATGATTTCAGAGTATAATCTACAAATGGAAGAAGCAGTCACTATCTTTTGGCTCTGGTTTATAAGGAAGGCCTAACAAATCATTCTTGGCATCAAGTCCCAATTTCTGAATATGTATTCTTTTTTACCCAGAGGAGTATATTCCAAAGCAAACAGCAGTCTTAAAACTTGATGTGTTGCAGAAACATCACAATTAATGGATTTTTGGAAGTCCTAAATACAGTGAAATGTTTTCATTTAATTCAGCATATACCTAGGGAGAGCCCACTGTATCAGTCTTTTATTGGCACAGAAACACTGGGTGTCCCCTGAAGCTCTGTGGCTTTGAGCACTGAGTGTTCGTTCTCATATTTTCAGGTCTGCAGGCTGGCTGGGGAGCTCTGTTCTATGTGTTTCATCCTGGCGCCCAGGCTGGAGGGGGCAGTGGTTATCTGGGGCAGGTTCTTCTTACGGAAAAAAAAAAAAATCAAAGTTCAAATCATAGAGGGACAATCAGGAGCAGGTATAGACAATTAAACCTCGTCCTGGAACCGACATGACACTGTCATATCAGCACGTGCCCAAAGCACATCAGTGAAGTATAATTTCTCTCACATAGGTTGGAGGAGGTGGAGGGAGAGATTGCCAAAGAATAATTTAACCCGCCGTGACTACTATTTGCTATGCCTTGTGAGACTAAAGGCACAATGGCAAATACGATGGCTACGATGACACTGCTGTGGTTTATAAACCTTGGCAAATCTGAACTTTGGTCTGTGGATAAGTTGGTAGAGGTTTTAGTGGCTTGGATCTTGTGTGAAGTTCCACTCGTGCTGGTCATTGTAAGTGTGCTCTAGACATAACCCATCCAGGCAGAGGTGTGTCCAAAGTGTCCATTTTTAAGTACTCTCTTAGATCAGAAACTCTCCTCTGGAGAGGGTAAGGTGCTGGAGGCAGTGTATCTACAGAAGAAAATCTAAAGAACCTTATATATCCCAATTCAGTTTCTGTTGCCACTAAGCAAGTCGGGGATCCGGCCGCCTGGTTCCTGTTCAGCTACGTGAACCTGGGAGCAAAGCACCTAAACAAAGCGTGTATTGGAGGTGATGTCATTTGATACTGCGTATGGCCAAACCAGAGTTGCTTGTCAGGACGCAGGCATGCTGGCTGTTAGGTGATTGAGCCTTTCACCCTGGCTGGCTGGGGCTCTCTCACAGTTCAGGGTGTTGATACCATTGGAGGAAACCCAGAAAGAACGGCAGAAAGCTTCCCGAGTTCCCAGCCCTCCGACTGTCCCAGCTGTCCGGCCCCGGCTGGAGTGCCTCTTGCCGTACCTGGCAGAGAGCTCCCAGCTCTGAACAGGAAATGTGGGAGTTCTCCACCCAGCCTTGACAGACAGCAGGGGAAAGGAGCAAAGCTAACGGAAGTGGAATTTCATTTTTGGTTTTCAGACTGTCAGACTGGGAGGGTGACTTGAAGTTTTTTTTTCCCCTCTTAGTTTTTCATTTATAGTTATCACTAAATATATTCCAATGATGGAAAATTACGGCTTTTTACTTGCCATTTGGCAGCTGTGCCTGTATCTCTTTTTTAGTTTTTGGTGTATATTTTAAATTTAGTTAGACTGAAATGGGGTGAGATTATGACACTTAAAAAAAAACCTGAAGAAGTGTCTCACTGTTAATTTAGGGTTAGGTATAGTAGAAAAAGACAAGTTATAATAGTAGATAGTAATTATTGAGAGCTTATTGGGTGCCATGTCCAGGGCGAAGTGCTTGACAGACATGAGATCTTTTTTTTTCTGTCTGTTATCCTTCTAACCACGCTATGAAGGGGTGCTGTGATTATTCCCATAGTATTGATGAGGAAACTGAGGCTCTGAGAAGTTCAGTAGTTGCCCAAGTTTACCTAGCTACCGAGTGGCAGGTCCTAGATTCCAGTCCACACACCTGTATGCTCTGCGGCCAAATATGTAGACCTCTGGTGTGTGTTTGTGTGTGTGTTTAAGAAATCAGAAAAGGAGCCTTTTGAGTTGGTGCACAAACTGTTGTCTGAAAGAATCCATTCCCAGGATCCCAAGAGCATGGACTTTGGTAGACATTGAGTCCTATGGAAACAAACTCGCCTGAATAATGACAAACGGGACTAGAAGGGCCCAGCTGAGCAGTGCACTCTCAGCTGGAAAGATTACAGGAGGCTGTTGGGTTGGTACTCTTAGGGTTGTGCTTCCTAGTTACTTCATTTCCCTCCTCTCCTGACTGTCCCTGAAGTAGGATTTGAATTCATTGTGTGTGGGGGCCTGATGACGCACTTTGGATCTGACCCCTATCTCAAAAAAAAAAACCTTTAAGGGAGCTCTAAAGCCCTACAGGGAAAACGGGTGAAAAGAATCTATCCTCTTGTTTCTATAACTGTAATGTTTAAAAAAATGCTTTTAATTTCTGATTAACTTGGAGTTATAGTGGGACCAAACCTGCCTGTTATTTCTCAGCTTCCCTTTGCTGGGGCAACTTGTGCCACTTCCCTCCTCATGACCTGCTGTAGTTGTCGGCTATTCCCAAACCCCTCCGGACAGGCACCGTGGGGCAGCAAGTCCATCCTGATTCGGTGTTGTAGTTCTTATTTCTGTTGCTGCTTATCCCAGCGCCTTACGGAAATGTGTTTCTTGTTGTCTGACCCAGGGAGAAACCAAAGTGACACGACTCCTCTGAGGGTTACGGTTCCTTCCGTGTTTGTCTAGGGCCTGCAGCGCGCCAGCATTGGACACACAAGACAATGTTCCTGCCCCCAGGAAGCTTCTACGTCGGTGGAGGGACTTCCTGTCCTCATATGTACTACTTGACTACTTAAGCCATTTGTAAGCATTTCTAAGCAGCCTCAGCCATCTGGGCCCTTAGCCGGGATGCCAGCCTTGTGCATGTAGAAGGCATCTTGGATGCTTCAGCCCTAGCCGCTGTCCCAGGGATCCAAGACAGTCCTGCCATTCGCTGTCCCAATTCCGAATCGACAGAAGGGGGAGAAATAATGAAATACTTCTTTGTTTGTTCTAAGCCACTCAGTTTTGGGTAGCTTAATATAAAAATGAAAATTGAAAGAAACGCTTCCAGGAGATCTTGAGTCAGCACCACGTGTGGGCCGGTCTCCGCCTCAGGTTGCTTAGTGTGTGGGTCGGAAGAAAGATACTTGATGAGTTTTTCCAAGTTGAGCTTTTGGAAAAGGGCAGTGGTTTCTCCCTGGATGCTGAGTTCTAGAGGGTTTTGTCTCGGAAGTGTTCGCTCTGGCTTACCATTTACCCTGTTATGTGTTTGATGAGCTGCCTCTCAGCTGTGGGTTGGTCACAGCTTTTCTTCCACGAGGAGGGACACTGACTAGAGATGAAGAACGTGGATCTTGCAGTGAGGCAGAATTTTGTTCCATTTCCAAGGTCTTGGCATTTACTAGATGTGCTATATGGATGATGCTTACTTAACCACCCCAAGACATAGGGGTGTGTGTGTGTGTGTATGTGTGTGATGTTTGAGAGAGAGAGAGAGAGAGAGAGAGATCTTAAGTACAGATAATGTTTACCTGATGGGGTCAGACAGTAGTTGTGTAAGATAATGTAGTTCAGAGTCTGGTGAGCTAATATTTGAACTGCCTAACTCACAGGCTTGTTGTGATTAAATTTAATTCAATTTGGTTTAAAAAAAGAGAAAAATCTCTATCAAGGTTGTAAAGGCTGCAGTGGTGAGAGTTTTGGGTTCAGTTCATGGAACCTAGAAGAATGCTTGGCACACAGTTGGCGCCCCACAAGCACAAGCTGGATGGATGACTAATGTGTGAGGGCTGTTTGGATGTAAGTTACTTTTGGTCAATAGGTGTTCCGTAAGGGCTTGCTGTTCTTCTAATTGCCCGCGGATTCCTACAGCTACTCACCAGCCTCTAGCTACACGGGTTCTTGTTCTGCCAGAGGGCCACGCCCTGTGGAATAATGGACAGAGCTGTCAGTGTGAGGCGTCAGCGGGGAAACTGACATTGGATGGGTTGCCAGTAAAATCATGTGAAGCAAGCAAATTAGTAATGTGTGAATATAACCAACTCCAGAAGGCCTGTCGTAGTGGTGCACTTATTAAATGGGATGTTCTGTTAGACATTTCATTCCCCACCTGGAACATCTGGAAATAAATTTGGAATGTTGGCCAGACTCTTGGAAAGATAAGGGAATTTATGAAAACCTGATAAGGTCTGTGCCCTTCCTTCCCTTGTTCTCCTTGCTGGGTTTGGGAAGCATGGGTGGTGTTTAGGGTTTTGCTACTCAAAATGTGGTCCGTGGCCCAACATGCAGCTTCAGCATCTCTGAGAGCTCATTAAACTACAGATCCTCAGTCCCCTTCCCAGACCTGTTAGGTGAGGATCTGCATTTTAACATGATCCCCAGATGATGCCTTGGCTCTTTAATCCTGTGGTTGGGAGGGTCATTGGAAAGCTGTGGCTAAAAGGTCTTGACATGGAAGGGAAGGCAGAGTGATGACTGTTAAAGGAAACGTGCTCCTTTTGGGAACCAACACTACAGCCACTGCACAATGAGCTTTGATCACAAAGCTGCTCACTGTTTTTGGCTCAGGTTTCTTGAGTACCTATTGCACTCAATCCAGGTTACTTCATTCCATAGAATGAAGAATAATACTGAGGATCTGGGGAAAGAGAGCAAACACTTGTCCTAAATTATTTGTGGCATGAATGTCATTGTCAGGGCATTGACGAGGCAGTGTTTTCTTAACTGCATAATGGGTCATACAATTAAAGAAAAGAAAAAAGAGCTGACATTTATGAAGTGCCTGTTATACATCAGTTAGTGTACAAGGTCCCTTCTGTGCAGCATTTCATTCAATTCTCTTAGAAATTTGTGCAGATATGGAGGTTTTGTGGGGTTGATTAGCTTGCCCGTGATCAATCTCCACATCTCCCTGGCACCTAAACCCTTCCACGCCATCATCCTGTATCCTTCCTTGTCATGGCATTGCGATTCATATTTTAAGCTGATATCAATGTGCAGTGGAGGGGAGAATATAAGCAAGAAAGGAGAGTCTGCACCAAAACTGTATAGTTGGTCAGAGCAAAGTCTTAAATGTAGTGGTTGGTAAATATTTGAATTTCATTGCCTCACAAGCAGGCCAAGAGACAGACTGGAAAGATGAGCTCATCCAAGCTATTTCTTTAGTTTCCTGGGAACGAAAAAAAGTGATGTCTAGTTCTGCATTTACAACACTTACATTTCATCAACATACTGAAGCTGTAGGGAAACACTTTTATAATTCCATTCAGGGAGAACACTAAACCATGGAGTCTGAAGCCGAAGTCCTCTACTATGAGTCACTTGGAAACTACCTTCACAGTTTTTGCTATATCACATATTATTGATGGACTATTGACCTGTTTTTCTGTAACCGATTAACTTAAAAAAATTAAATGTGTTTTAAGAGCAAACTTTACATCACAATGTAGAACCTGCATTATTGAGTAAAACACACATATAAATACAAGCTTCTGAACCTGATATTGTTACCCCTTCATTAAAGACAGCAGTTAAACAGTGTTTGGTGGAAAAACCCCTTCTTGTTCCAAACCGGGACCTTCTGAAATCCAGAATCTGAAGGGTTGGAAGAGGATTGGAAAGGAAGTCATTTTTTCAAAATATGGTTTGCTGTCACTTAGTTGTGTCTGTATACCATCTAAATTCTTCTTCCACACACTGGTAAGTCTAATTGAAGATAAGTGAGGTTTTATAGTTTGCATTCTCTTTTTAGAGCCATCTCAGACCAAGGCTTACAGCTCAGAACATGGTCCAATTTATCACACTTGCACTTTGGGAGCACTCTATTATACTGAGTTCAGATTAATCAGTTAATATGTTAAGAGGGATTCTGGTTCAGGGGAACATAGTGCCATGGCAGGAACAGAATTTGAAGAATGAAACATGAAGCATGAGCTTGAGAAAGGTGTGACAACTATGCTCATTCAGTTTAAGAAGCTTCAGCTAAGTAAGAAGAGTCTTTCTTACCACAGGGCCATCTTTGGCAAGCAGCCCTGGTAGTGGCACATCCCCATGGGACTTGTAGATCATTCTAAGGAAACAAGCCTGAGGTTGATTTAGGTGTTGATCTCCTGTCAGTACTTTAATCTTTAACATGTCTGGCCATGGTGGGAAGCTTACGGAGTGCGTATTGGGTATACAAAGTACTTGGAGCCTCACGTAGAACTTAACGTCATTCTTCCGCACTTTGTCATGGTGGACCTGTGCTAACTCTGTCTCCCTCTCCCCTCCAGCAGTCCACCAGTCCTGCCAGCTCATCCTCTTGTGTCTGCCTCTCCCTCTCCACTCTCCTCTCAAGACCTCCCTCCAGCCTTCATCATCAGATTTCTAGACTTTGAACTGCCTTTATAATTTTTCCATATCCGTGTACCACCTGTACTATTTTTTTACTTACATTTTTCTTTCAATCAAAAGCTTTTTAAACTTTATTTTGTAACAATATCAATAATTGGTCCAATTTTTAAAAAATCTAAATGGTATCATAAAATCGTTTCACAGACCATCCCTTGCCTTGGTATCAATTTTTGGCTTAGAGCAATGGTTCTTAGCCGAAGCATTATGTTAGATTCACGTGGGAAGATACTAACGAAAACCAATGTCCTAAACTTCACCCATCAGGTCATAATTTCTGGGAATGGGATATAGGTATGGAGAGTTTTTCTAAAAAGTTTTTCAGGTGAGTCTAATGTGCAGCCAAAATTGAAAAACGGTGACCCTGGAATATGGTCAAATATTCTTACTATCTTTAGTTGTCTACCTGCTTTAAGTCACATTTTACATTATTCTATGTTAATCCTCTTAAAACTGCCATTTTCAAGGCTTTTTGAAGCTATGAAGAATATCAGCATAAGGGACACTTTACATGTACAATTTTGTGAGACAGCATTGGAGTGAAAGTGAGCAGATTTGGAGTCTAGGTGCGCTTTTCTGCCCCTTACTCGCTTGGAGATTGTAGGCAACCAACTACATCTTTCTGAGCATTAGTTAAGTTAGTGATCAAGTGGGGAAATGAATCCCTACCATGTGTATCTCCTAGAATTGAGTAAAGGTCAAATGGGAGAATGTATTTTTAAAATGCTCAACTTTCTTATGTCAACTTTCTTAAGGGCATCATGGCATATAACAATTATTTATCAACAAGTGTGGGGAAAGAGAAAAATAGAGAATAAAGAATTTGAGGAACAAATATTTCACATTAGTGATGAGTTTAAAAAAAAAATGACTTTGTGAAAAAAAACTGAAGGAACAAAATAGCAGCAGACTCACAGAACCCAAGAACAGACTAATAGTTACCAAAGGGAAAGGGACTGGGGAAGATGGGTGGGAAGGGAGGGATAAGAGGGTAAAAGAGGCATTACGATTAGCAGACGTAATCTTGGGGGGGGCGGAGGGAGGGCTGTACAACTCAGAGAAGACAAGTAGTGATTCTATAGCATCTCACTACGCTGATGGACAGTGACTGTAATGGGGTTGGTGGGGGGGACCTAATGAAGGGGGTAGTTTAATAACCATAATATTGCACATGTAATTGTAGATTAATGATACCAAAATAAATTATAAAAAAAAGTGGACATGAATGTTCATAGCAGCATTACTCACAATAGTCAAAATTAGAAATAAAAAAAAATGACTTTGCTAATGATGATCTAGAGACTACCCATATTTTCACTCTCGGACTGCTCATAGGCCTCAGAATGGGACAGTGGGCTTGTCCTGAGGTTTGAACTGAGCAGCAGCTGCTAATTACAGCTAAAATAAAAAAACACAGGCCGGTCTGATTACTTTGTCCAGAGGTTAGGGTCTCTTTCACTGTATCTTAACATGTTCATTTCACTTTTGCCATAGTGAATTAGCTCTGGATTTGCACTCATTTGTAGGTGGAGTCGTTGGAAGTTGCACATTTCTGCCTTATTGGTTGAAATCTTGCTTTGCAGTGGACCACAGTTCAGATGGGGTGTTGTGGGTGAAGGAGACATCTGCCCTCCCCATCTGCCACTAGATTTAGGGGCGCTGTCTGGATTCCCTCTTTACTTTGGACAGCTAGTGATACTGTCAAGAACACAATTATGCCTAATCTAACTTTCAGTTTGAAAAGAGCTGTCCCCTCTGGCTTCTGGGAACCATAGTTTAACAAAAATGGAGATCTCTCAGACATAAACAAATACCTTGAATTTGGGGACAACTGTAGATTTGACTGCGTTGGAGGGGTTCCTGAATATTTCCATTACTTACTAACAAGTTTCTCATTTGACCAGAATGTCTTAAGCCCTAATAAGCTGAAAAATCGAAAGGTTTTTGGTTTTGTTTTTCCAACTTGAAAAAAAAAAAGTTTCCAACTTTATCCAGATGATGGCTTCCACCTGTCTTACATCTTCAATGCATTTTCAAATCCATGATCTCATTTCATTCATATAGCAATATGAGGTAATTGGGAAAGGAATTCTCCTCATTTGACACAAATAAATAGTGGTGGCAGCTAAGGCCCGCTTCAAAGAAGGGAGTCAGAAGGTAAGTGTTCTGTATCCTGACTCCTGCCATTTATTACCTGTGTGACATGGGCAAATTACTTAGCTATTCTGAGTCACATTTTCAACTCTGCCATGGGTCATCCATGTGCTCTAGAGCCTACCCTGTTGTATGTTTATGCTTTTTAAATATAAGTAATATAATTCAATGAATTAAAAGGAACAAAATGATATATTTAATTCCATAGCCAGCCACCTATCAAGAGCTCAGCAGCCGCACATGGCTGGTTACTGCATTCATAGCTATAGAATGTTCCAGTCATCACTGAAAATACTACTGGACAGTGTTGCCCTAGCAGGGACATGAACCTTATGGCCCACAATTTGCCTTTTGGGGAATTTGGGAAAATAGGAGCAGTAAGAGGATGATCTTGGAATTTTACTGACTTCTGGTTGTAATCTTGGCTTTTCCACCAATTAGTTGACTGACTTCGGAGAAGCTACTTAGCCTCTTTGAGCGTCAGTGTGATCATCTGTGAAACTGGGATAATCACAGCCCTCTTATAGAAACTTGTAAATATTTATATGAGATGCTGTATGTACTAAGGGGTCATGAGATGGGATGTATGTATTTTCCATAGGGCTTAGCACTTGTCTCTGGTCTCATGAGTGGCGGCTCTTTTTGCCTTCAGAGCCTGGGCTCTTTGGGCACCTCTGCAGTGCTGCTCCTCCTGAGCTTGGAGGAGCGGAGACCTTAATTATGTAATTCAAAATAAGCAAGTACAGGGTTGCTACAAAAAAGGTTGAGCCATATACGCCATCGGAGATTGTGAAGGGTGCTTCGTAATATTCAGAGATCTGCAATAGTGTGAAGTATAGGCCCAGAGAAATTGTGATAAATAAAGCCTGAATTATGTGGTTTCGATTACCTTCTATTAAGCTATGGTGTGCTCAGGTAATTGAGACCCCAGAGGCTAGTAGTACGGATGTATTAAGAAGGGGCACTTCTAAAGGGTTTAAGGGATTAATGCCTGTGGGGGGTCAACATCCGCTCAGCTCGGGAGTAGGAGCTAAGCTTGAATGATAAAATGCTCAGAAAAAGCCGATAAAAAAGAATACCTCAGAGATAACAAATAAGACTATTCCATATCGAAGTCCTTTTTGAACTGTTTTTGTTGTGGTGGCCCTGAAATGTGCCTTCTCGTACGATATCACGTCATCACTGATATATTGTTAAAAGGTTCGTGACTAGGCCTAGAGATAATAAAATTGTGGAATTAAAGTGAAATCGTATTGCAAGGCCAGAGGTTATCAGGAGGGCAGATAAAGCGCCTGTTAGAGGTCAAGGGCTTGGATTTACTATATGATAAGAGTGAGTCTGTTGGTTCATTAGGTATTGTCATGTAAATAAAGGCTAACAAGCAGGGTGAACACATATGCTTGAATGAGTGCAACTGCGAATTCAAGAATTGTGAGTAGGACTAAAATAATAAAGGTAGGGGTTGCTAAGGTGAGGTTGATAGATATTAAAGCAAAAATTGCACTTCCAATTAAGTGCATTAACAGGTGGCCTGCTGTAATGTTGGCAGTTAATCGTACTGCGAGCGCTATAGGTTGAATAAGTAGGCTAATTGTCTCAATGATTACTAGTGTAGGGATGAGGGGAGTTGGTGTGCCTTGTGGTAGAAAATGTGCTAGGGATACTTTTCTTTTATGTCAAAATCCTGTAATAACAGTTGCTGCTCATAAAGGAATGGCTATGCCTAGGTTTATTGATAGCTGAGTTGTAGCGGTGAATGAGTAGGGTAATAAGCCTAGTAGATTTGTGGAAGCGATAAACATAATTAGTGATATAAGTATTAAAGTTCAAGTCTGTCCTTTGTAGTTGTGAATTGATATTATTTGTTTGGTCGTTTGTTGTAAAAGTCACTGTTGAATAGATTCAATACGATTATTAATTATTAATTAATTATTAATACTTGGAAATATAATAATAATTGTAGCAATAGGAATACCTATAACTATTGGGGCAGTGAAAGAGGCAAATAGATTTTCGTTCATTTTTTTGTTCAAGGGGCAGAGGTTTTATGGCTCAACTTTATTGTGGGTTCTGTATTATAGGGATAATTATATTTGGAAATTTTTAGTTGGAATAGAATAAAAAGGGTGAGAATTATAGAGGTAATTATAATAAATCATGCTGATGTATCTAATTGGGGCATATCATTAAGGAGAAAATTTTTATTCTCTATCTCTAACTTAAAAGGTTAGTGCTACTAGCTTCTTAATGATCTTACAGTATAGATATAGATCAGTTTTCAAATGTTTTTAATGGAACTATTTCAAGAACAATGGGTATAAAACTATGGTTTGAGCCACAGATTTCTGAACATTGTCCGAAAAATAGGCCAGGTCAGGGTGATATTAAAGTTGTTTGATTTAAACGTCCGGGAACAGCATCTGTTTTTAGGCCTAATGATGGGACTGCTCAAGAGTGTAGTACATCTTCAGATGAAATAAGTATTCGGATGGTTATTTCTATAGGTAATACGAGTCGGTTATCTACTTCTAAAAGTCGAAGTTCACCTGGCTTTAGATCTTGTGTAGGAACCATATATGAGTCGAATGCTAAATCTTCATAGTCTGTATATTCATAGTTTCAGTATCACTGATGGCAAGGAAGTTCCTTGTGTTACTTCTGGTACTCAAAAGTGGAATGGGGCTATTCCTAATTTTATTATTATGGCTATAGTAATGGTAGTGGATGATATAGTGTTATGTATTTTTATAATAGCCCATTCTCCTGAATATATGAGGTAGTAGTAATAGCTGCTATTAGTAGTATAGATGCGGTTGCTTGTACTAGGAAATATTTTGTTGCTGCTTCTATAGCTCGTGGGCTAGGTTTATTTATTAAGATAGGAATTATAGCTAATATATTTATTTCAAATCCAACTCAGATTATCAGTCAGTGGTTACTAATTAGAATAAGTAATGTGCCGAGAAATACTGTTAATAGGATAAGGGCTGATGCAAAAGGATTTATTAGTACGGGAAGGATGTAATCCAACATTTTCGGGGTATGGGCCCGATAGCTTATTTAGCTGACCTTACTTTAGATTATGGTATATTTGGTAGCACAGAGATTTTTGAGTTCTCAGGTATAGGTTCAATACCTATTTTTCTAGAAATAAGAGGACTTAAACCTCTATATTTTACTCTATCAAAGTAATTCTTTTATCAGACATATTTCTTATGTTTGGGGCGGGATACTTAATATTGCAATGGGTATCGAGATATATCATATACATATTGCTAGGGTTAGTGGTAGAAAATTTTTTCATAGTAAGTGTATAAGTTGATCATAGCGAAATCGTGGGTAGGATGCTCGAATTCATAGGAATATTATAGTTAGAATAAGTACTTTTATAATGAAGTTTGTTGTGTATAGACTAGGATTGCAGGAATTGTGGAAAGCCCCTAGAAAGAGGGTAGTTGAAAGGGCATTTATTATAATGATGTTTGCATATTCAGCTAGGAAAAATAATGCAAATGGACCTGCTGCATATTCCACATTAAAACCGGATACAAGTTCTGATTCTCCCTCTGTTAGGTCAAAAGGGGCTCAATTGGTTTCAGCTAAAGTTGAGATGAATCATATTATGGCTAGTGGCCATGCTGGCACTAATAATCATAATTTTTCTTGTGTAATAATTAGAGTTGAGAGTGTAAATGACCCACTTATTAGTAGGATGGACAGTAAAATAATCGCCAGAGTAACTTCATATGAGATAGTTTGGGCTACTGCTCGGATTGCTCCAATTAAAGCGTATTTGGAATTGGAGGCTCATCCGGATCATAGAATAGAATATACAGCGAGACTTGATATAGCTAATGTAAATAGTATTCCTAGGTTTATATTGATTAGGGGATAGGGTATTGGCAAGGGCATTCACATTGTTAGAGCTAGTGCTAGTGCTAAGATGGGTGCTGTGACAAATATTATGATTGAAGACGTGAGGGGTTGTAGTGGTTCTTTAGTGAATAGTTTTACCGTATCCGCAATTGGTTGGAGCAGGCCTCAGGGGCCTACAAATATTTTTCTGCAATGCCAATTTGGCTTGAGCTGGATTTAATCTGAAGACAAGTGCCTGCACCTCTTGGCCCAGTCCCCTGGGCATCTGGCCCTTTTTGCTGGCTTTGGGAAGAGGTCTTGTCTTAGGGAGAGGATGCCCATGACCACTTCAGCCCCTGAGCAGCCTGGGGTTTAATCCCCACCTTCTGTTTATTTCTAGGGCTAACCTTGGGCAAGCCCCATGCTCCTTGTTTTGTATTAGATCTTCATGTGCAAGGTGCAGCTTCAAGAGAAAAGGCGGATCCCTATTTTGTTACTTTTTCCTCCTCGCCAGCAAAATACTTTCTCTCCAGTCACGGGCAGAGGTTAAGGGACACTTAGGCAACTTCCATGGTACATTGGGAGAAATGCCAAAACACGGCTATAAAGATGATGGTATATTTTAAATACTTATGCCTAATAAATTAGTACTTTTAATGTATACATAATGTGCTGAGTACCAGCATTATTACATAATCATGGTTTCATAAAAAAATATTAATTATCAATGCCTTGAAGGACATGAGGTCCAGTAATGGGGTTCGAGTGTAAAGTTGTAATGACTAGTATAATTTCAGCCCAATCAGTAAATTATAGCCACTCTACATGCAAGCTCAGTTTGGGACAATGCCAGAAATCTGAAGTTGAAGCCCTCTGACTGAGAAGCCCTGGGACTAAAAGCTCTCAGAAGCCCTCATCATGATAGGCTTGTAGAGTACAAGTTCCATGTTACAAAAATTAAAACAAATTTTTTAAACAGCAAGGAACTTGGATACTTTGATGCAAGGGGTTTCTTAGAGAAGAGGAAAAATCCAGGATACATCATAAAGAAGGACGTGCTTGCTTTCTGACATAAATATTTGCTCCTCATTTCTTTATTATGTGGACTTATTATTTATTTCTCTCATCTTGCTTTCTGCTTTAGCAGTTACTGATTTGTGGACTATTGTTTACTCGTGCTGTGCTTTGAAGTTGTGAAAATTAAACGAAGTTCTTTTATCCAAATAATGTAGGGCACAGTGCAGTCCTCTTAGGTTTCTGGGAAATGAATTTAAAACCATCGGTGAGCTTTGCAACTGTGGACTTTCCTGTCTTTGAAAATTTGCTCTCATAATTCAGATGAAAATAATTTGCACAGAGAATGAGATTTAGATAACATTCCAAATTTGAATGTTTTTCCCAATACAATTTTTTAGTGGGAGATAATCACTATGTTTTCAAAAAAGGAATTGAAGGGTTTGGTGGCAAGTCTTCAATAAATCATTTCACTGTCCCTCCTTTTCTCCTTCTAACCCCCTGGTTGTCTCTCATTACTCACTCAGGCCCTCACTCATGCCACCACTTGGCATTCCCCAGAGTGGATGGAAACGTTAGTTGGGAGCAGCCACTTCCTACGTGGGTAGCTTTGCCAGATTACTTAATCCTTCTCTGTTTCATTTTCTGAATTTGGAAGATTGGTGTAGTGATGTACTAGTGATTTACTAGAAGGTAAATGCCATAGGTACAGTTTGTAAATTGGTGGGAGGTTTAAAAGAGTTAACGCCTATAATGTATGTTGAGTAGTACTTGGTGGTACTCAGGAAGTCCTTGTTACGTCCTTATTATTATTATTATCTTCATCCTTTCATTCACTTGCTCCCTCATTCATTAAACAATAACTAGATGCCTTCTTAATAGGCAGTGTGCTGGGCACTGGGAATCGAGTGGTTAATAGAAAGATGTGGATTGGCAGTCCTGGATCCTCAAAACTAGCATTTATTTATTTTTAAAAATATTATTTCATACTGAGATGGAAGTGCTTACTGCAGTAGTGATGGCCAAAAATTGCATGTTTATAGCTCTCCCCGACTTTTGAGAAAGTTTTGAAATACTTTGTTTTTCAACATCTAATACAATTTTATTCTCAGTTTTATGTTGTGCCCTGGAGAGCACAGGAGGTTTTAACTTGGTTTTGCAGATGGAGCAATTGGAAGACAGATAGTTGAAATTCTTGCTTGGGGTTAGGTTTAGAGAGTGGCTGAGGCACCAGGCCTTCTAACTCTGAGTTCAGTTCTCTGCACAGCCCTTCCCATCCCACCCTTAGTACTGATGGCAACCCCAGCGCTTCCTCATTTATTGAGCATGTTTGGCTTTTGAAAGATTCTGTTAGCCTCTCAAGTTCTGTGATTAATTAAATAGCCATACTTCTACCCTGAGCATGTAACTGGAAGCAAGTGACTGAGTAGTGAGTGGAGGTCTGAGTGTTTCAGGAACATATGACAGGTTGTTCTTATCATCTGAACAGAGGCCGGCAGGTCGAGGAAAATTCTTGCAGGAGACAGCACGTAAGCTGAGACCTCAGTCATGCGTTTAATCGCTTCTGAGTAAGAATGGTCAGAATTGCTACAGTGGCCAATATGGTAGCCTGATCATTTTGGTCATAATCAGGGATAGTTGCATAGCTAGTTGGAGCTATTGGTATACAGGCTCTTCCTTGTTGGAAATGTGCGTGATAAGCAATTGGGAAAACTTGGAAATGCATATCCGCCCCAAGTTTTAGGACAGTTTCTGGAGCTATATTTGAAAGGGTTTGATGGGATTAAATATCACCAAAGTGAGTATAAGGCAATAAACTGTCTCAAGTAGAAACGCCTTGCCTCTCTTCCCCTGGCACCATGGGAAGCTAAAATAAACTTCATTTCCAGTATTTGCCTGCTTATTTACTAGCTACCTGTTTAGAGGAAATGCCATATTGTCTCAGAACAATGGGGATTGTGGTCCAAGAGGGTGGTGAGTTGGGATAGACCCAATTTGGCTCAAAGTTTTTGCATCTCTGAGTTCAGGTGAAAGGATAGGGTCATTGCAGAAAGTCCAAGAAAATTGGAAATGGAAAATTGAAACATTGAAACTAAAACGATTAAAATAGGGCCCATGTGAACATGCTTCATGACTTTATTTAGAACTGTTAGTCAAGAAGTGTGTCAGTCACCATTGCATAAAAGCCTTGAAGTTATCTTAAAGTCGATAATACTATTTACTTTGAAAAAGTAATATTAATAAAAAATTATTGGCCAAAAAAAAAAAAAAAGGCAGCATGTATCAAATGAGGCAGATATTTGTTAAGATGTCTACCCTAGTTCATAGAATCCTTATCCTTCATTGGCTTCTTTTTTTAATTGAAATATCATTGACATAAAATCTTATATTTGTTTCAAATACACATATTATTAAATCCTCACCCCCTCTAGTGCAGTTACTAGTTGTCAATATAGGAAGATGTTATGGAATCACTGACTGTATTCTCCATGCTATACCACTATCCCTGTGACCAACTTCTATTAATTCCATTAAATTGTTCCTTCTGTTATAGTCCACAAATAAGTGAAATCATACTGCAATGGCTTTTATTCAACTGAAGGGTGAGGGTTTAGGATGGGGGAGCAAATACGCTAGATGTGCCTACATCCTTGGTCATTGCTTCCCCGGGCTCATGGGAGATAGTCCTGATCAATCGTGGCACCTCTTTCCCAACAAAGGCAGATTTGTTTACAAAGTTACTCTCAATTTCTTGGAATTGGTGCATGCAATGAAACTTGTATGTTGTTCACGATATATAACATTGTTTCTTTCTATGCCTGTGGCCCAGGTTCTGCCCATATTAAATTAACTTAAAAAAGATTGCCTTATCTTAGAAGAGTTATTATTTACAGCACTCCTTAAGTTCAAGCTGAAGAAATAGATTCTATAAATGCATTTACAACATCTACTAATTTTATCCATTGATGAGTTGGGGTTGCACCTGAATTTATCTCTTGTATCTGAATCTGGGCCAATCTCTAAGCCCTGTTACAAGTATGTAATTAAGCTAAAGGGATTCCAACAGACCAGCCAGTCCTAAATAGAGCCCTTGCTTTTATGTTCCCCAGGTGCAAATGTACACATCCCTGGTCCTTTGACCTTTGATACACTCGATTTATTTTTCTAAGGTGTGTGCATTGCCCTGCCAGGATTTCATCAAATCTGGTTCTGGCTTAGATTGGGGACCTGAGATTGTTTTCTCTTTTGGTTCATTAATCACATTCAAAATGTCATTTGGAACCTCTGAAGCTTGTTTGTTTAAAGGTTCTTTTAAGGATAAGTGTTACATTGCTTATGTTTAGCTTATGATAGTCCAACAAGCTATTTCTTCTTTCAAGCTGTTTTTAGGCTGATACTTTGAGAATTATATCGTATTCATCGGCTGCCCTTTCTATGAAGTGAAGGTAGGCAATGCATCTAAGGAAGGGTGTTAAGTTGCTTGCTAAGGAATGCCGCTGCAGCTACAAATTGTACTCCGGCTGCTTTGGGGTGAAGCCAGTGGGCTCCCTGCTATTATTCGTGTACAGCCTTGGGTAAGTTACGCAACCAGTCCTACCATGAGTGAAATGGAGGTAGGAACATTACCTGCTTCATGATGTTATGAGGATTACAAGGAATGACATAGCAGAGGTGAGTCAATCAACTGACACATAAAGTTTAAGATGTCAGCAGTTGCTCCATAGAGCTAGGATGTCAGAGCAGGGATTAGGGTGAGGCAGATGAGGCAGTCGCCTTGGGCACAACGTTTAAGAGGCACCAGCAATACCAATGATCAAGGTAAACAATAGTTAATGCAATATAGTTTTAAAAATAAGAATCACCAAACTCAGAGAAGACAAGTAGTGATTCTATAGCATCTCACTACGCTGATGGACGGTGACTGTAATGGAGTTGGTGGGAGGACCTGATGAAGGGGGTAGTTTAATAACCATAATATTGCACATGTAATTTTAGATTAATGATACCAAAATAAATTATATATTAAAAAAAAAATAAAAGAATCACCAGGATCCAACCCTGCCCTTGTATGCCCCCTCCCTGCCCTCCTCAGTCTAATCCCAGACCTGGCACTCACTCAGGGATGCTCTCCCCCAGGGCCGAGGGCTCAGCGGCCTTTTCAGGAATGGTGATTGGTTTGTGCTGACCCACTCTGTGGCCAGCTCCTCTTGAGTCACCAGCACATACTTTCTAGATGACTCCCTGGGACCAAGGGTACAGCTGAATCTTGGAATATTGCTGAGCTCACAGTTTATTAGGAGACTGATTGTGTATCCTTGGCTTCATGGGCTGGTGCTAGAACCGTCTGAGCCATGTGGCCCCAGACATTGGAGTGATTGGCATGTCCTAGTAACACCTAAGCTGTTCACTTAGGAAGAACTCCTTGGGACCCTAAAACATCACATTTATCAACATAGCTATTCTTTAGGGAGATGGGGCATAGTTCCCAGTTCATAATGATGACCTGCATCCTGAAAACAAAATGAGGAGCAGAGAAAGTGAAAGAATATTCCAGAAGAGGCATCAATATTTGCTCAGATTTCTTTAGGTATTTGTAAGGCTGCAGTGGAACATAGATGAGCCATTAACATTCCCTGAAGGGAAGTGAGCTATGGGTTGTATAAGCACATCCCCAAAGAACTTAATGAGGTTTCCTTGGGGTTGCTGGGCTACCTTGCTCTGTGGAAAAATAGCACTACCCTGAAGAGTAAGAATAGCTGAAACCACACGTCCCCATGAGCTTTCGGCCAGCTGCTCCTGAAGGAAACCGAACGTAACCGCTAGAAAGGTTTTTGTTGGATGGCGTTTTGACTAAGCAGCAGGCTTCTTACCAGCCTTGGGAATG
This sequence comes from Phataginus tricuspis, assembly GCA_029783875.1. Lineage (NCBI taxonomy): Eukaryota > Metazoa > Chordata > Mammalia > Pholidota > Manidae > Phataginus > Phataginus tricuspis. The sequence goes on from JAQQAC010002837.1 coordinate 99,075,714, forward strand.
TGATCTCTTGAAGATAGAATTATTATGGCCCAAATAGAAGCTGGAGGAGCAGGAAGGGCTTGTAGTCTGAATTTGAGCCTTATTTGATAAATGACTGTAAAAAAAAATTACACTGGGCTTGATTTTCAATTCTTATTTATTGTTCCAGAGACCTTGGGATCTCTTTGTGTCAGAAAACAACAACAACAACAAAAAACTGGCTGTTCTCTCTAACTGGACTCCTTTTTCTGGCATTAAAAGACAAAATGAGTGAATGAGTGGAATGAATATTTGAGCTCTTTGAATGAAGAAAGGCGTGCTTTCTGGATATCCTTTAACTCATTGCCCTGCAAATGAAGACATATAGAGCTGACTCACCCCTTCTGTGTGATGTCAGATTACACTAGCCGTGAAGAAACTGAGCATTGGGGGTTTCAGAGAGGGTAGGGTCCCTGAGGTGGAAGCATTTGAGGCAGGAGATGAGTTTCCTTGCTTCCTCCAGCCTTCTCTCCTAAGGATTCCAGGCTCTGGGGGACACAGCAGTGAGCCGGAAGGAGAAGGTCTCTGCTTTGATTGGAAGGCAGCAGGATGTGGTGGTCAAGAGCACGGATTCTAGAGCCACATCCTTCCGGATTTGAATCCCAGCTTTACCACTGAGTAGCTGGGTGTCTTGGGCAAATTAATTAACATCTCTGTGCTTTAGTGTTCTCATTTGTAAGGTAAGGACAATACTGTCACCTGTGTCATCAGGTTGTCGTCAGTACCAAGGTGCTAGAACTATCCCTGACACCCAGTAAGTCTTATATACAATATAAGCCTTAGTTTTTATAAACTGCTATTACCACAGAGTTTACCTTCTTATGTGTACCCATGCGGCAGATAATAGGCATGCTCACGAAGACACGCAGAAACAAATGACAGCTAGCGCTAAGGGATGATGGGGGATGCAATATTTGATTGGCTGCCCAGGGAAGTTGATTTTTGAGACAGGGCCTCAGTTCTGAGGAGTCTGCCACATGCTGATCTGCTGGCAGAGGGAGCAGTCCCCACACAGGCCGGAGGCAGGAAAGAACTCAGTGAGTCTGAGAAAGAGCTAGAAGACCAGTATGGGTCTAGTGGCACCCAAATGGGAGATGGCTCCAAGGTGAGGCAGTGGCCCTGTCATGTAGGGCTTTGTAGACCTTGGAGAGAACTTGGATCTTACTGGAAGGCCGCTGGGTCTTCAGCTGAGCAGTGACATGATCCATTTTCGAAAAAGCCCCTCTGGAACCTGTGTCTGCGTGTGCTGTCAGGGTGAAGCCAAGTGCAGGTTAAGGTGACCATGACACTGGAAATAACGATGTTGACAACCTCCCAAGTCTGCCATCAGTGGGGGTGGTAAGAGAGCCACAGGGTTAGACTCTGCGGTGACCTCTGGTCTCCTTTCCAATGCTGAGATGCCTAAAGCACAAATTAAAGGGAAGGAAACCCTAGGAAGCCACCACCATTTAATAGGTATTGAGCATTCCAAAAAGGTCCAAGGGTAAGTGTTTTAACTGACAATTTGGTTTCCTGGAATTAAAATTTGGAAGATTCCCTGTTGAGTGGTTTCCATTTCTTGTCAACATGAACTATTCAAACGATGTCTGCCTGGAAATACCTGTAGGAGATACCTGTGAGAATGAAGGTGCTATTTGAGGATGCCTTCTGCTTGTTGTTTCTTTTGAACAAAGCAAGTGTGCAAATGTGTGATTTGAACTGGGGCAGATAATAAACCTTCTACTAGTTTACAATCACGCCACACAACTTCTAATGTCTGTTCGTGCTTTACCTGTCCTTCAATCTAACTATGTTTTGATTGATTCTTGTATATAATAGAGTTTGGCTCAGAAAAATAACAAGGTCAGGTGCAAAAATAATTAACTCTAGAATATGGTCAAAGTTATTTTTTACCATCAATAAACTTATCCACGAGGAAGTTCTCTTAACTAAAGTTTACATGGTTTATGTTTTAACAAATGGCCCCACCTTCCCCTCCCTCTGTTTAAAAAGTAGTCATATACAATATATTCCATCACTTAAAGGTGTTAGTAATGATTTGCTTTAATTGTAAATACCTTATGACTCAGCAGCTCTTACAATATCATCTAGTGTGACATTTAGGCTGACCAGGGAGGGGCAGCAAGGGACGACAACCTGCACAGAAAGACACAGTTGAGCTCAACAAATGCTTCTGGCTTCAAAGCACTCAGAGTAAAACTATATGATGAAATACTTGCAAAGGTCAATTTTGAAGACACCAGGACAGGAAGAAGCCATAAATAAAGACTGCCCTTTGGGATAGAGACCCTCTTCATCATTCAGCAGCAACCGAGTTCAGCCTGGCATTTGTTTCTCCTTAATTGCAGCTCAAATAGAATCGGAAGCACTTTGCATTAATATATGCTGGCCACTGCCACCATCCTCTGGAAAGGATTTGAAATAAGGAAGATGGTGCCAAGTGAGGAGACCCAAGGACTCCATTCAGTCATGAAAGAGCTAGAACCAGGAGAGTCGACATCTGTCAGTTATGACTTAATTTTAGTCCAAGTTTGAGTGACATTTGATGACAGATGAATAAGCAGCAAGAAGTCAGTGCAAAACTTTTGGTGATGTAAAGACTGTCTTCCAATTCAGGCTTAGGTAATAAGGCATTCTAGAAAAGCGTTTCTTTCTATTTTATGTCTGGCATAAAATGTAATATGCCTATACAAGGGCTAGAGATGATAGACGATGTTGTGGTCTAAGCTCTTTTCATTTAGGTCTGGCCTGTGCTCCAGAAAGACAGATGTGATTTTGGAAATTTGCCTGCTGGGCAGTGATGTGTTTACTGAGTCAGATCCTGAATTTTTAGAATTAAAATCATTATTATCATGAGTTGAAAGTTAGCAGAAGCATGTCAATCTTTTGGGGTCAGGAAGAAAATAAAAGTTGACATTTTTCATAGTTACTTTTCCTTCTTTATGGATATTTCCCTTTTTATCTTTGCAACATTATATGAGTGATTTGTATACATTTTTGCAACTGTGTAAAAATAACTCTTCCTATGTTTCTGTGTTCATTTGTCACTGAGCTTGGCTCCAGGATTCTGAAGATTTGATGATTGCAAACTTTATGGCCTCCACGATGTCCCCCAGTGATTCTTGCTATTCATACCCTTGTGTGTTTTTCCCACACTGTTGGGGCTGGTCTTGGTATAAGCAGAATAGTGCTAGAGAAGTGATGGTTTGCCACTTCTGAGATTATATTATGACTCCATCCTGGGCATTCTTTCTCTTTCCTTTTTTCTTGGATTTCTCATTCTGGGGGAATCCATGCTCTGAGTAGCCCTGGAGAGGCCTATATGGTAACTGAAGTCCCCTGCCAGTAGCCATGTCAGTATGCTTGGAAGAGTATCCTGTAGACTTAGTCAAGCTGCAAATGACTGACGTCTTGTACTAAGGGTGTGAGATATCCTGACCCAGAACCACCCAGCTAAGCCACTTGTGTTTTCCTGACTCACTGAAACTGTGAGATAAAAAATGTTTGTTGTTTGAAGCCAATAAATTTAGGACAATTTGTTACACAGCAGTAGATAACTAATACACACTGTTATTTTCAGGCTGGTTAATTTGTCAATCCACCCACCTAGTTTATCCATCCATAACAAGTGCCTCACTCTCCATACTAGATGATTGAAGACCTACTTTGCCCTGTGAACTGTGCTCAGGGAAAAGGATGCTAAAAGAAATGCCACAATCCACGCCCTGAAGGAGCAAAATACCTAGTTTCCTGCAGCAAAATTATAGTTAATTCTACCTTGACACTTTCTTAGGATTAAATTTGGGTTTTAGAAATAAATAAATATTTAAGGAAACTTCTTATTTTTCTGTATCTTTCTTTTTTTTATGTTCTTTATGGCAATTCAGAATAGAGAACAATAAATATCAATTTAAATCCTATTTGGTGTATACTACAAAGATTACTTCTAGATGAAATATAATGTAAACTGTCTTATGGTATCCACATTTATAAGTTATGTAATGCTTTAAGTGATTTTTTTGATATTCATTGTTTATAATTTTTCCCTGATAATCTGAATTGTTCCAAAAATAAAAAGGTACTAAGGAATTTGAGAAAAGTGATGTGACTTGAGCCAAATCAGTACATAGTAGTAAATACTAATATTGATGGAGTGCTTTATCCCAGATTCTCTGCTAAGCAATTTATGTACATTCGTTCTAGTAATTCTCACAAAGTATTGTAATTATTATCTCTAGTTTTTGAACAATGACACTAAGGTTTAGAACAGTTCATTAGCACAAAGGCCCAATATCAGTAAGAAGTAGAGGTGAATTTCAAACCCAGATGTCAAGATCTTTGCTACTCTGCTATACATAAATATGTATCCTTGTGTACTGAACCAGGATACCATGCTACATATTCCAGGAGTTTATAGCTTGGCCAGGGTGCACTCAATTGTACTGCTTGCTATGTATAAACACAGTCCTTTAACCATGGTTTGGCCAAATATATGTCAGAATATCATAGGGGCTGCAATGGTCAGAACTGTAAACTGTAAATTTGTATCTTTTCAAATCCTATTCAACCCATAGGAACTTTGTGCTACTTTCTTTATAAAGGTACTACAGTTGGAAAAAGAGAGAGAGAGAGAGGGAGAGAGAGAGAGAAAACAGATTAGAGATCTCATAAAAATTTACTTATTAAATTTTGATCACTGGTAAGAGAGGGGTCTGAGATGAGTGGACCGAATGTTTCCTAGGAGGAAAATAAGTCCCTTTACCTTTAGTCTTCATGAAGCTGTATTTGGTGCCCACCTGGAGGACAGGGAACTACTGAGGTCATTCAGAGAACAGGACTGGAATTAATCTGCCCTGGTTTTCATCCAAGCACCATTGTTTACCAGATAGTGACCTCGGTCAGAGATGCTTTCCCTCTTGCTCCCTAGAATCAGTCTTTTCCCAGGTACTCTCCCTCTCATGTCCTGGATAGAATCTTTTCCCATTTGCCCTTGAATTTTCCTTTTGCTCCTTCTTGCTGGGTGTAGCAGGATTATTGAGTGTGCCTGACAGGAAACTGTATTGGGTTTGGGACATGGCAGGGTAAGAAATGTGCTCCTTGGGGAAAAAAAACATCCATACCATCCCCCTCCTTATCACTTGGTGTAGAAGTGAAGGGAAGCTGGAGTAGGGTGTGGAGCTGGCTGAAGCCCAGAGAAGCTCATCAGGCAAGAAGCTGGGAAGTCTTCCTCCCAGCAGGACACAGGGAGGCATCGTCCTGTGGAAGTGATGGTCGCCTGAGTCGGCTTCCTTCAGGAATCTTTGTGGATGATGACAGGGCTTCTGTGAGTCCTCCAGTTGTTTGGTTTCTTTGAAGTGCATAAGAACACACGCTTGACTTGGATGCAGATTTTATTTCCTCCCTGGATGAAGGGTCTCAGTAGAGTATGTTGTCTGCAGGTTCAGAACAACTGCCAGAGAGTGCTGAAAGGAGAAATTGTGAAAAAACAATTCTGAGTGAGGCCTGAAGCGCTTCAGGGAGCATTTCAAATTGGATCCTTTTTAAATCACATGGTCCCTGGGGATGATAATGAGTCATGAGAGGTGCTGGTTGTTGTTTTCCTCAGGTTCAACGCCACTGAAGACCATAAGCTAAGGGCCCTTAGGAATGAAGCAGAATCCTACATTGGACCCCACTTCTCCCAGGCTCCGGAGCCTAGTAGGCCTTCTAAATAAGGATTCATTCAAGTTCACAGTTCAGGGCACTGTATATAAAAGAAGTGATGTATCTAAGAACTGATAATTCAAGAATGCAACTGATCCTAAGGCATCCTTGTAGCAGGTATTCATTTGTTGATGATTCTGGTGGTGGCACAGCTATGATCGCTGAACCTCATTGTATCAGGTGGCTCTTGCTAGAAACAGGCTGTGTAACAAACTGCCCCCCAAAGCCATAGCCTACAACAGGGGCCTCTTCCTGTCAGTCCCGGGTTTGCTGGTCTCGGCTCTGGGGTGGGGGGTTGGGGTTGGGTTTGTTCTCTTGCCTCGTTCTTCTCTGACTAGCAGCTACTCTGACGGACTCTTCTCATGGTGAATCGGTGGCAGGTAAGAGAGCAAGCCGGATGGCAGAAGCACTTGGCAGCCGCTGTGTGTTGTCATATCGTGCCTGGGAACATACCTCTGACTGAAGCAGATTGCATGGCCAAACCCCGCATTAATGCTGCATGGAAGTACACTCCATCCATGTGGAAAGAACTGCCGAGTTACGTGGCAGAGGGCACGGTGTCTAATTTTAATACAGGATGGCATGAAAGTCAAGAGCAATCATTCGGTCCACCGTACTGTGTTAGGGTTTCCTGTTTGTTTCTTCCCCTCCCCTTCCTTCCAGGAAGGGAAGAGAACTCTTTCCTTGCTTCCCTCCTTTCTCTCCTCGCCTCCCTTATTTTCCTTCTAACTTCCTTCTTCTTTTGAATACCTAATATAAATATACATAATATAAACATTGCTGTTTTAACCATTTCTAAATATTCATTTCTTTTTGTGGCATCAATTACATTCACATGGTTGTGCGATCATCTATCTTGAGACCTTTTTAACTTTCCAAACTGAAACTCTGTCCCCATTAAACATGAACTCCCTATTTCCCCCTTCCCAGCCCCAGACAGCTGCCATTCTGCTTTATGTGTATGAATTTGACTAGGTACTGCATATAAGGAGAATTATAGAATATTTATCCTTCTGTGATTGGCTTATTTCACTTAGTGTAATGTCTTCAAGATTCATCCATGTTGTAGCATGTGTCAACTTTCCCTTCCTTTTTAGGACTGAGTGAGATTTCACTTTATGTATATACCACAGTTTGCTTATCTGTCCATCTGTTAATGGATGCTTTAGGTTATTTCCACTATCCTGATTCTTTTGTCACTGAGTTCCTGTTTTCCCTATGGCTAAAGCTACCTGACTTCATCTCATAATCTTTTCCATTCCAGATCCTGAGTCCATTCATTTATTCATCAGTTCAACAAACACTTATTAAGTACCTACCATGTGCCAGCAACTGTTCTAAGGGAACCTGAAATCTCTCAGTACTTAGAGTCATGGTATGTGGTGGCCGATAATTACATGTGGCTGTTTGAGCATAATATAAGAAAAGTGAAAAAGAAGTTTTAAATGCAGTCTCTCAGTTGCAGTAGCTGCATTTTAAGTGATTAATAGCCACTTGTGGCTCATGGCTACTGTACTGGACAGTACTGACTTAGAAGGTTTAGGGAAAGCAAAATAGCAGTGGTACAGTGACAGCTCTCTCTTGGAAACTCTCCTCTTAAACCAGAAGCATATCAGGGTCACCTTGTGAGTGCAACCTTGCCATGGTTTGTTAATTCTGGGTTTGAGCAACAAGCCAGCCAAGCAGAGCCCTTCCTCAGCACTTGGGAAGGTAAACTGAGCAAGGGATTGAGTTTCTCTTGTCAGTGGCAAATTTATCCCCAGGAGGCATTTGGCAATGTCTGGAGACAGTTTTGATTGTCACAGCTTGAAGGAGAGGAAGGTGCTCCTGGCATTTCGTCTAGTCGGAAGAGGCTGAGGAAGCTGCTAACATCCTACAGTGCACAGGACAGCCCATACAGCAAAGAAGTGCATAGCCCCAAGTTCTAGTAATTCCAAACTTGAGATAGGCTCATGCTTCTGGTACAACAATTGAAGAAAAGGATGGGGAACTGAGAGCCATATTTTCCGGCATGTGAAAGAAGCTGGCACACAGGAGAGAAAAGGAATCCAAGAGATGGAGGGACTCCTGATGACGCTCCAGTCTCCAGTTCCTTCGTTCCCAAAGCCATTCCCCCTTCCTTTCTGGGAAGGACCTCAGTATTATAAAATTTTACTCTTTCACTTAAATTATTTTGAATTGGATTTTAGCCTTTTGCTAAATGTTCCTAAATCAGGGAACATTTCAGCCATTATTTCTTTTAGTTATATCCTGTAAATTGGGCATAACATTTAAGGCATCAAAGTGTCCAACACATAGTAGGCATTCAGTTGCAGCATGCTCATGGAGATGTTAAGACTAAATTCCAAATACATGGTTACATTCCTTTTATCAAATTTTTTTTAAATCAAATGTTATTTTAAACAAACTTTGGGGTCTCATCATATTTTACTCGTGATCTCTTAGTTGCTGATGATCTTAGTCCTACATGTTTTTAGGAAACCAAAGGGCACCAGTAAAATGCCTTTTTAAATAAAATCAGATCTCAGCCTGCAGAGGCAGCATCGGAGGACTTTCGGCATTGTATCACCTGTATGGATGGAAAGACCTGTATATACTTACAGGGGGACCTTTGATCTTTTTAAAAACTGAGTCTTAATCACTTGGAAAATGTGTCAATTAACATGATTCCCAAAAATCAACAGCCTGAGACTTTGATTTTATCAATCAAGAAATCTTTGTCAAAAGGTCCATGGTAGTGACACATGTTTTCTTGGAGATTTTAATCAAGAGGAGTAAATGCATAGGAAAATAAGCTTTAAAGTCCCACACAAATGTATTTTAGGATACTCCGCTAATTGTCACAGCCCCCTAGGGAATAATTTAGTACAAAATCGCAAACAGTACAATTAATGTACTGTGAAGCTATATAAAAATATGATTTAAATGGTCTGATCTAGAATGTTCATACAGAAAAGGTATTTACCCGTATTTAAAATGAAAAAGGAATATAGATGTGGAATAGCAAATTCAAACAGTGCCAAAAAGTATATAGTGAAAATCTCTGATCCCCTGACTTCTCCAGTTCTCCTAGGTGGAACCGTCGTTAATGGTTTCTCATTCTAGAACTTACTTATACTATATAGCATATTATTTTTCCTCTTCCCTTTCTCTCCTTCCTTTTAAAAAATAGAGAAGAAATAGAGAAAGCAGTATGTATTTTTGATGATATGTACATATCAGTTTCTGCTCTTTACTATTTTCAGTTAATATTTACAGCTCTATCTTGGACTTTATATACACACACTTCACCTTTGTGTCACTGTTCCATCATAATTCATTTACCTAGTCCCCTACTGATGAGCATTAAGATTCTTTCCAGCCTTTTGTTTTTTTACAAATGATGTTGCAATGAGTAATACGTTCTTGTACCTTGATCTTTATGCTAATATAATCGTATTTATAAAATAAAATCACAGTAGTAGGCTTTTGGATCCAGAAGGTAGGTACATTTTGTTTTTATTACATATTGCCAAACTGCCCTTGCAGAAAGATGCAACATTTTCACTTTAGCCAACTGTATATGGGCATGCCTAAAATTTCATCCCATTAAGTCTGTCCCATTTTTACCTTCCCATTTCTCTTTCCAATTTGTGTTCCTATCTTCAAATCCAGTCTAGAAGCTCAGAGGCCTTTAATTGAAGGGTTTATCTTATCGAAGTATGTAGAATGCAAATCACAGGCACATTCTTGAAAGGCACAAACCTGTCCCGTTTGAGAGCACTGCCGGAATTTCCTCCCTGGCAGAGGGACGCAGTGCCCCTGGACACCTGCCTCCCTTTCCCCTTTAATTCTTACGTCAGCTTCATCTGGGTGAAATCCCCTTCCTTCCTGGGAGGTTTTTAAGAGCTGGTACTCATCTGTAGTGCCTGAGAAGTCGAAAGCAGTTCACTTGTCTTGGGGGCTCTCCAGTACTTAGAGATAGGCACGGCCGGACCACTGCACCCTTTGCCCTTTGAGAAGAAGCAGTATCTGTTTGCATGTCAAGAAATGGTTCCCAGATGACTGCTTTGGTCTAGTATTTCCACTAATGCTTTCAGTGGGGAGATGGTTTCTCCAGCAGAGCTGGCAGAGGACCCGGGTTTCCAGGCTGCTTGTTCCTCTGTCATTCTCAGCCTGCAGCCTCAGTTGGGTTAACCTGTGGCTTGATTCTGTGGCCTGTAGAGTTTCAACTGGGACAATTAAAAAAAAATCCTTTCACTGTGATATTAGTGGTAAATCTGCTCTTTAGTGCTCTTGCATTTTTGAACAGGAAACAATATTCTGGGCTCTTCTTTGCTTTCTGTCCAACATTCTATTATGAAACATTTTAAACATACAGCAAAGTTGAAAGAAATTTATGGTGAACATCCATTCACCTGATAATAGATTCTGCCATAAACATTTTAGTACACTTGCTTTATTGCAGAGCTATCCCTGTATTCATCATTTTAGGCTCTTTTAGTGCTATCTCTCTTGCATTTCGTAGACATCATGGCACAGGGTGTTAGGAGTGTGAATGTTGGAGCCAGACTTCCTGGGTTTGAATCCTGGGTCTGCTGTTTAATAACCCTGTGATCTTGGGCAAGTTACTAAACCTCTGTGTGCCCCAGTATTCTCATCTGTAAAATGGAAGTGATAATGCCAACCTGATGGGGTTTTGTGAGATTTAATGAATCTGTATATATATAGCATTTAGAACAGAGGCCTCCTCAGAAGCTACAGCATACTAACCATTTAGTGCAGGTAAGTGCTAAATTAATTTCTTGGATTTTTTTTTGTGTGTGTGACTAATTTAGGATTTCACAGATCTTGGAGAGAAGCAACTGTGTGCTTGGGTACTGTGCCAGACATTTTATGTCCATGGCCTCATTTGAGTCTCAGAACCCCCTTAAGCAGATTATCTCCTTTCGCAGTTGAACAAGCTAAAGTCTAGTAAGTGGCAGCAATGAGATTTAGTCACACATCTATTGTATTTCAGTGGTCATCATCTCCAGGCTTTGCCCTTTTGCTTTTAATCTTAAAATGGAGAAATTTCAGGATCGTGTCAGGTGGCAGAGATTTCCATGGTTGGGAAAACCTTCATCTGAACTCTGGGAAACAGGTACAATCAGCCAAGATGGTATCATTTTGGTGTGACCTTCAGCTGTTGAAGATCAGTCTTATAGAAAAAGGAACACCTTGCTATTCTTTTTGTATCTTATTCAAATACTTTCCTTTCCATTAGCATTTCCAATTCTGGGTCTTCTTGCTGTCTGGAGCTCTGGCTGACCTCGCTGGATAGGAATAAACTTGGGGTGCTTTATCAGTGCCATCACTTGTGAATGGTTGAACATCTCAGATGCTAGAAATTTAGCATCGGAGAGTATCAAGAGTAGCAGACTTACACTTTGTTGTCCAAAATCTCTTATGGAAAGAAAGGTTAAAAATAGAAATAAAGGTGAATACTGTCTCTCTCACAGATGTGGATGTTTCGAGGAGAAGCCTAGTTCCAGTTGGTCACTCCAGGGTGAAAGTTAAGGCTTTGATAGAACCTATGTCTCTGAGAAGCAGTCCCCAGTAAGCTGTGTTATGCAGAAACCTCAGGCAGTAAATAGGAGACTGAACTGAAAGCCTCAGCTTTGTTTTCTCACTGGAGTTCCTCCCTCAATTCAGATTCAGTCCTTTCTCCCTTTTCCATTAATTGTAGGTGCTAATGTGTCTTTAACTCCCCATAACATTTGCTAATCTCCCTTAATAATTGAGAGGCTAGGCAGTTTTTTAATGACACCATCTTGCTTTCATTGTATGTGTCTTTAGAGTTACCTTATTTTTATGGCAGCTGGTTCTGTATGTCTGCTTACAGAGCTGATATAAAGTTTCCAATTAAAATACATTTAGTTACATAAAAAGAAACTGGTTTGTTGTTTAAAGCTAAAATGGAAGAGTAGAGTCGTACTCCAGTGTGGCAGATGTTATGAGGATGGGATGCAAATGATGGCAGATTTTTTTTAAACACTAAATGATCCTCAGGGTTGTCTGTCCAGTTTCCATTGACAGTGGGTGCTCTGAACAGAGGGCATGTTTATCAGATAGTTGCATCTGCTTCGAAGATGCTCAGTGGAAAAATCATTTACACCCTACATCTGTTTCTTGGCTAAGAAAAATATGTGCAGTAGGTTCTGGCCTCTTTGGAAGGTTTTAGAGCAAAGCTAATTATGCCTCCGGGCTTTGGCAGACATGGCTGTTTTCATGAAACAGGGCTCCGTATCGTCAGCACCCAGAAGAGGTGAGTCGGATGCAGATGTTTTCAACTTCTCATTGAAATTCTTTGCATTTTTTATGTGGCCAGACATCCAAGGAATGGATGCTGTATATCTCTTAGACTTTGGGTGGCGTCAGAAGGTGGAGGAACATCAGAAAGGAGCATCCTGAGGGAGTCCCCTAAAAGTGAATCCAGGATAAGCTGGAGGATTTACATGATTCTTAGGGATTCTGTGTAGGTGGATAAAGATGTGCAGCTGCTCACAAAATCTATCTGAGCTGAGTTAGCACTAAGTCACCTGCAGATTGGAAGGGGAAGGTAAGGGCAATATCCTTATCTTGGAAAGAGAAGCAGATACATACTCACTGGTAAGAACTTGGCATTCGTGGAGCCCAAAGAGCAGGAGCAAATGGGAGAGAAAGAGAGATTGTTTGGGTGTGTAACAGGAGATTCCTTCTTTGTCATCTCAGTGACTCCTGCCCTGCTCCGGGAGGAGTTCTCATTGACTCCCTCCCTGGCCCAGGGGCGTGAGACCCGCTGGGAATATCAAGGCAATGGCAGATGGGCCTCTTTCTCCTTTCCCAGGTCCTGTTCCTAGGGTCTGATTTTAGAGAAGGACTTCCTCCCACAGTTAGAGGCAGCAGGTCAATGGTTCTGCTTCTCCCAAGTCCTGATGATCTTTATGTTTCCCTGGGGATCTCTGGCAGTAAGGTGTTACTAGTGGCAGAGGTACACTGTGAAAGAGAAAGTGGGAGGATAGGGAAGGGCATGAGCAGGGCGATTACTGGGTTTATGGGGGAAAATTGTGTGTTTCTCAGTCTGCAGTGTCTCATAGCTGCCTTGCAGAGCTGCGGGGTGTTAAGGGTTAACACTCTTAAAAGTGATACTGGAGGACCAGACCCATGGAGTGGTTACCTGCCAGGGTTCAGGACACCTGCTGCCTTCTCTAGAAGCCTGGCTTAGCTGCTTAACCAGCCTTGTGGCCTCAGACAGGTTGCTTAACTTTAATGAGCTGCAGTTTGTCTAATATAGGAAAAAATGTTGACTTTCAGTTAACAAATTTTATAAAATACCTACTACATGCCCGGCACTGTGCCAGATCCCAGATGAGATAAATGGGTGAAAAAAGCAGGCTAAGTTCTCTGCCCTCATGGAATTGTTCCCCTCTCATTTAGGACTGTCATCAGATTTAAATAAAATTGTGCTTGTAAAGGGCATGTCATAGGGCTCTTAACATGGTCAAATAATTATTTTGGAAAAGTTATGAGCTGCCCATTCTATATTGGGTTGTCATTATTTTAACAACAGAACTCTTGGAATAAATTACTTCATTATTTTATACACAGAAGATAAAAAGTATATATACACAGAACTTTAAAAACCAAATATTCTTTTAATGTCTTTTTTCCTAGCTTATGAAGTGAAACCTAATTTCTTTGCCTACTGTGTCATGACTTTGAGGTAACAAGTTCATCTTCCTAAACAACAGAGCTGGAAAGTACATTTGTGTGTGTGCATGTGTATGTGTGTGTAAGTCCTGGAAAAACTTGAATAGATTTGAATAATACTTTTCAGAGTAGTGTCCATGAGAACAGACAAGCCACATGTGCTTGCTTCTTATTCTGAAAGTACTGATATGAGAAAGACAGTAGAAGAAAAACAACCTTTTAATGAATATTATGCCAAGTCAAATCCTATAAACTGTCCTGATTAGAGAAATACTCTTTCCAAATAATTAAGATGTGGCTCAAGTAGCTCCCAAGATTTAGCTCTAACTGAGCAATTTGTTGTAAGCATCTTTCTTCTGGGCACAATAGAACATTCACAATGTTCATCAGGCAGGAACTTTATTAAGGGAAGCCTGACAAGAAGGTCTGAGGGGAGGAGTGAAGTTTGTCTTTATTGGAACATTTATTTTTGGAAACATGTGAAATGATGTGAATGGATGTAGTTCAGCCCCTGACAGTAGTGGAAAGGAAGATACCTGTTCCCCACAGTGTGTCTTTGAGGTACTATCTAGCCACCGACCTTCTTTATGTCATGGGTATCTCCAAAAAGGTTCCATTTTAATGTTATTTTGCAAGATATTCAACATGTTTACAAAGGCATTCTGCTGTTTAGGGCATTGTAGAAGGCACAAGTTGTTTTTCGGTGAGATTTTTCGTTTCATATTTTTTGTTAATTTACATAAGGAATCTTCAGGATCCAAGTCATTTATTCAGTGCCGACAATGTGCACTTTATTAAGCATGTTCAGTGTTGCTTGAGGAACTTGAGTTGAAAACAATAGCAAGTACTCTCTGGGAAGGGATAGGTAAATGCCCTAATGTGTTCAGAAGAAAGGGGAAATGCATGCTGGGTAAGCAGTACCAAGCATGCAGAGGAAAGGGAAATGCATGCTGGGTAACTTTTATTTCTATACATAGGTGTTGAATAATCTTTGGAAGGGGCAGAAACAGTTAGTTTCCTATCCTACTTCTGATGCATCTGAGGAAGTGGAAATTTAGTCCGCTGCAGAGATACCAGATAGAAACAGAAATATCCCCACCCCTCCTTGTGCTTAGATGCATGGTGTATGGAAGTTCAAAAGGTTATTCTGGGACTTCATGTGACTTCAAAGTGTAAAAGGAACCTGATTCACTTACTCATCTATCTAGTCTATCAGAATGCTGGCCTTTGCTCTGTGCTGCCTCTACCATGGAAATGACATCTGAGTCCCTGTCCACCAAGAGCTTGTAGCTTAGTGACCAGGTAGGGAAAGTCAGCAGTCATGATGGAATATTAATAAACAAGGTAGGAGTGCATGTAAATGGGTCACTTAAACCCAATTCTCAAAAATTTTCCTCCTGTGGCCACATAGGAGAAAGGATGGGGAAATTATAGCAAAAAGTAGGAGAACTGAATGGATAAAGGGCACAAGAACCCACCTCCCTGCATGGTTCTGCTCAAAGGTAATCATGTGCATATTTGTGTGGCCAGAGAGACCCTTAATTCCAGCTTCAAACCTGGGTAGTTTTCTCCTCTGTGATTTTTCTCCTCTCTGATCAGTATAAAATACTGTAATTAATCATGATTAGGCACTCTTTCATTCCTTTGGAGCCATTCCCTAAGACAGACCTCCTTTTTGTTTGGTGACCACAGGGACCACTGACATCCTAGTCTTAGAATTGTTTGTCCTTAGAATGGTTTGTTAGTAATCACTCTAAAAACAGATGCCTGCCCACCTTCACCCCAGCGATCTTTAAAAATGTGCAACCGTCATGAGGAATGTGAACTATGACTTGGCTATAGGCAGTTCAGTGAAATAGCTGGAGATTTTCCCAGCAGACCACTACAGCAGAATTGTCTAGACATCACTTTCTTCTTATCTAGGGAGGCCTTTCTGGGAGTTTTTCCACGTGGGGAATCCAGGCTCAAAAGGAAATCAGCTTGACTGTCTAAAAACCCATCTGGGATGAATTTAAATCATTTCTAAAATGTACCAGGCTGAGGTCACTGGTTTGAGAACATAAAAATATCTGCCTGTATCGTTATTGCTAGTAACAAAAGAGAATTTACTCATTTGTCCGCTAAGACTTTATTAAGCACCTACTATGCACAGACATTGTGTTTTGCCCTAGGGAATCAAAGATGGGCAGAAATGTGCTGTTCTTTGTAATGAATCAAATAATTATGCAGATAGGAGTGTAATGACAACTTGAGTAAAGGGCTAATAGGAAAGGAACAGCATTCTAGGGTAGCAGAAAATGGAGGGCCCCAACACAGGGTAAGTGGGAGTCAGGGGAAGCTTGGAAGCCATCAACTTGAGGTGCGTTTGTAATGTTTTTAAGGGTTAACCAGGAGGAAGCCTGGAGAATCCCAGGGTCTGTATCTTTTGCAGCTACCATGCCCTCAGGGGCATAGGGAGAGTTTGAAATCATTTGTGCTTTGGCATATGTAAGAAACACTATAATTCTTTCTGTGTTGGCCAAGGGACAAAATGTGTACTTTTGCTTCTAGGACCATGGGCTTTGGCTTTTTGCTTCACGTCTATGGGACATGTTATATAGAGCCATGTTGTCTTTTGTAGGGCTGTTGGAAGTAAGGCTGTCTGCACTGAAGAGGGCATCGAGACCAGGTTAGCCTGGGCTTCTCAGGGTAGCTGCTGCAGAGAATGCTCAGCTTTTACCATGGCTCAGGGCATTTTGTGCCAAAATACTAAATGACATCATCATTGTAACAAGAGAGTTATACTCTGAGACCCTAGGCCCTCTACGTGTACACCTCTTCTTGAGATGGAGAGCATATGTGCCTCTTTTATGCCACCAAAAACATGTCTTATTAAACCCAAACATAGTTTAAAATACTACTGAAGCAATTTCCCCACAGAGTTGTTCCTACATGTTAAGAAGATTGAGCTAGGTTTAGAATGTCTTACATACTTTTTTTTCCTGTGCAAGTCTAGCCGACCTGGTTTAGATGTCAAGGTTTTATGAGTTCCCTTACTTGTATTTTGGAGGGGAGGCAGAAGGAGGTAATCACAAAGAATCACAGAAATCATAATGTGCTTGATATATCAAAAAGTCAGCCCAACTGCGTAATACCGGCTTGGTCTCAAATTCGAATAAGACAGTAACCCAGAAGCCCCCTCTTGGAGTCACTGCCTCCTCCCCAAAGGTAAACCTTGTCCTGACCTCTCTTTCCACTGTTGAGTTCTGCTGGTTTTGGGACTTGGTGTAAATGGATTCCTTCAGTATGAGTTCTTTTGCCCCTGGCTTTGTGCTTGCGGTTTGTCCACGTATGCATATAGCTGTAGTTCCTTCATTTTCATTCTCGTAGAATATTACAGCATGAAAATGTCAGCATGTGTTCTACTTGTGTGACATTTGTGTTGCTTGTAGTTTGGGACTGTTATGAATAATGTGTATCATTATGCCCATACATGTCTTTTGGTACGTATGTGTGATGTGCTTGCATATTTTGAGGGTGTACCCCAGAGTGGGACTGTACGTGGGGTCAGGTCATAGAGTATGCACTTACCTAATTCCACCAGATAATTCCAAATAGCATTCCACGGTGTTCTAGTTTATATTCCCACTGAAAGCATATGAATTTCTGTTCCTTAATATTCTCACCAACATATGGTATTGGCCATCATTTAATTTTAGTCAAGTGAAAGTCTGCCTATCTTAAATATTTTAAGTTGATCATTATGGTGTCTGGGTGTTTTGCTGAAAGAAAGGAGGCTGATGTTTGGAGCCCAGGACCCTGAATGAGTTTGCCTTCCACCCTAGGTGAAGGGCTCCTGGGTAGCAACATTGGAGGCTTTAACTGGTTGTGGAGCAGTCTTCTTAGACCTCAGCCTCTGGAATCTATAGGTCAGACTCCAAAAGCCAGTGGCAAGCTGTGTGTACTTTCGCAGTTATTTATCTCTGTGAGCCTCAGTCACTTCATCTACAAAACGGGGATAATTTAAAATTCCTCACAGAGTTGGTATGAAGAGTATCTGAGTCAATCCACCAAAAAGCACATAGTTTCCAGCCCATCGTCATTATAAAAAAGAAGTTATGAGGTCCCTCTGAGTCACAGGAAGAAGTGGCTGGCTACACTGCTTTGGAACTCTCCTATATTTATTTTAGTTTATCTTTTTTCAGGGGAAGCAAAATTATTTCACAAGAGCATTAGACGTCACAACCCAATATATCCTTTCTGGAACTACCTTGTTTGTGTGATGTTTGGGTGGCTCTGTGTGTTGTTTTGAAGGATGGCATGTTTATGGCTCAGCAGGACCATAAATACCGCCCCAGCCCAAGGCTGCTCTGGATTTGTGTGCCGTTGACACAAGGGCAGCCGAGAAGGAAATCATCTTCAGCTTGTGTTTTGACACAGAGGAGTTTTGTTTTTCCTCTGTCAACTCTGCATCCTCCACCAAAAACAAACAAAACACTCCAGTGCTGGTAAATAGTGCGACTGGCAGCCAGCGTTGTTTTTTCCTTTCCTACCATTGCATGGTGACAGAGAGGGGCATTTTGAAAGATGAGTGGTTGTCATTCTGATACTCAGAAGAGAGCCATAAGATCTCAGAAATGTAAGACTGATGTATAGACAATAAGAACCACAAGATACATTTTTCTTTTGAGGGAAACTGTGACATTTCAAGGAAGAAAACATGCACAAGAGTTAGGTGGGTTGTTTGCATTTCTTCCCCTGAGCACCCAGAATGGTCATGCCACCTCTCGTGAGCTTTAGGAGAGACCCCTTAAAGACAGTTGAGCTTAATTTCAAGTGGTTTATTGGGCACTTCTTGGCCTCATGCTGCTGCAGTTAGCCTGCCGGACAAGACCCCACTAGAAACAAGGTGCAAGCCAGGCCCGCTGGTTAGGAGAGAAGAGCTCCTCAGTTCACAGCTTCCAGGGGTTTGACTCAGTGGAATTTCATTTATAATTAGTTGTTGTTTTTCTTAGTTTAAAATATATATATACCTAATGGTGTTTTCTTTATTTCCAAACCTCTTTGCGTTTGAAGAGAAGGTAAGTAAGGAAAGACAAGCCAGACAAGAGACAGGAGAGGTTAACACTGCTGGGCTCTGAATTTACAGGACAGGTGTGCATGCCTCCATGTAGTCTCTCATGATCTGCAAGATCTGGGGCAAGTTCCTTAATTTCCCTAAGGCGCGATTCTTTCATCTTTCCCTGGAGACAATTGTTATGAGGGTTGGGTTAAAGATGACAAATGCTAAAAAGCAAAATGTGAGAATTGCAACAATTTTAACATCTGCACTTACCTAAAGTACTTAGAGTGTATCCGTTCATTAATCCTCACAGCAGTCCTGTGGACTGTGTGCTTTAACCTACAGATGAGGACACTGGGGCAGAGAGTGTGTAAAAGTGCCTTGACTCACTGAGATTACTCAGGTAATGAGTGGCAGAGGTGAGATTTGAATGGGAGGCTATTTAGTTCCAGAATCTGTATCCTTAATCAAAATATTGCCACTTTCTACTCCCCCTCCAAATAGCATACCGCCCCTCTCCCCCCATTCTTCTGTCTAGAGATAGACTAGATAGACTTCTGGTTCACAGTTTGGCATAACCGTTCCTGTGTAATTTGAAGCAGCAGACATGGGATCCGACAGTCCACTCTCTATCTTGGTTGTTTCACGATTCGCTACGTTGCAAGCATATGTCTGCGTCAGCACCTGTGACTTTACCCAGGTAAAAAATTAACCACCTTGGCAAGAGCTGGCCATTTAGCCCAGGCCTGGCGGGGACTGTCTTTCTTTCACAGCAACCCAGTTCTCGCTGGCTTGCTGCCTAGGAACTGGCTTTTTTCTTTTTTTTTTCTTTTTTTCCCACAAAGTAGCTTCTGAGAAAAACTGTGGGAAACAAATGACTTCAGAAGTTTTTAGAAACAAAAGTGCAAACTCTAACAAATTTCATCTGGCCCCAAAACGCTATTATCCAAAAGCTTGAAAACATATTCCTATAGGATTATTCCCCCAAGGTTGTTCATCCGAGAACTATCCAGGCCTATTAGGCCTGACTTTTGGCCCCCTGATATGGGAGTCTTGCGTATTTGAGAGCCAGAGTGTGGGGGTTTGAGGTAAAAATATTTCTCTGGAGGAAATGAAGTCATTTTATTTAATATTATAGCTACCACAGGGACTCTGTCATTTCAGAAAAGGGGGTGGTAGTTCACACAGCCAAGATGAAACTTTTAAATTAGTTCAAGAGACCTTTTAAAAGGCAGCAGTGGGTTTTGGGAGCCACACATATGTATTAATTGTAACTGCTGTGGAGATTTTTGCTCCAGTTACGTTTTACCCAATGAACATTGTCTTTCTAGATAAATATTATTGTAACATTATCTGCCTCTTTTAGTGTTTGGCATCTGAAGCCATTTCACTTTCGGTGCTATGGAATGGCAGCTAGCTGTGTTGAGGTTATTGTGTGAGACAGGCTTATCTGGCCCTGTGAGCCCGGCACAGCGAGAAGACAAACAGTGTGGAGACAATCCTTCATGTGTTCACAGGAGCAAAGAATGTGGTGTACACCTGCCTCCCTGGATACACCTGTAGGGCTGGTTTCGCTGATGTAACCTCACTGCTGAGCTCCGAATGCAAGCACAGTTTACTCAGCCCTGGCAACAGTGTCAACAGTGCCTGAACCCCAAGGAACCAAGGTTTCTGTGTCCTTCTCCTGCTGGTTAAATCCCAAGTATGTGGAATCTCTCTTAAGCTGGTGTGGTGAAGTCGAAACTTGGCTTATCACTAGATTTTCCTGGAACATATTTTAGATAAGGGTGGAAAAAAGTGCCAGGCCCAGCATTCACTGCCCTAAGATACTGAGGAGCTTTATTTTAACTTACAAAGAAAGCCATTTGTTTTAATTTTGGACGCTGCTTGGGACTAGGTCAGAAGGTATAAAGGTGGCTTTCATGACCTCATCTAGCTTAACTTTTCAGGGAATGAAGGTGGTTGATAACCTTTGCTCACTTGGAATGTCTAGAGTCTCAAGGTTCCATTTTTTGGTATTGCCCTCTGCTTGAAAACACTGTATGCTTCTCTGTTGGAACTCTGTGTGACCTTGGGTAAGCCACTTAACCTCTCTGAGCTTCAGTTTTCTCATATGTAAAAAAGAGATAATGCTGATAGGATCTTAATGGCTTAATATTTGTAGTCCTTAGAAAGGTACATGTGGACTCATGCTGCTGCATTTGCCCTGCACAATTTGCCCCGTAGGACACAAGATGTGTAATAGAAGTATTTATAAACTAAAATAAACTGGGAAATACTTTGTACAATTATACTTTGCCACTGAAATTTATGTAGTCTTTCTGGTTGCACAGAAATTGATCCTAACATCAAAAGGATTGTTTTTTTTCATACGTAGTTAAGGTTTTTTCTTTCCTTTTAAATATATATTCCTTAGCACTCTACCTGTGTTCCCTTTGGAGGGCAAAAGTATAGGAAAAAAAGCAAGTGTAAATGCTTCCTTATAATATTGGTTTGGTTGTGGTCAAAAACAGGAATTGTGAGTCATGACCTCCAAATTAACAGGAATGAGCCAAGGTAAAATGCCATCCTAAGGATGGGGGTCATCTTTGGCAAACAGATTCAGGAATTCACCACATATTAAAACCGTGTTCTTAACCTGCACTCCCTGGATCCCCAAAGGGTGTCTGTGGATATAAATCAGAGACCCATACATTTGGGTGGAGTAAAAAGTACATCTATATTTTCCCTCACCCCTAACTGAACTCAAGCAATTCCTTCAATTCTGAACATAGGCAACTACCACAGCCAGATAAACAACACCCATGATTTGATTTTCTCATCAATAGAAATCTCAGATATTTTAATGACATTACTGTTTCTTTTATGCTTATCACTACTTAGAAATTATACTAGCTAGTAGGCTCGCTTGTTATGCATGCCTTAAGGAAAAGCATAATTACAAATTTATTTTTTTATGTTTATTTTTTCATTTTTTAAATTTTGGTATCATTAATATACAGTTACATGTGCAACGGTATGGTTATTAAATTACCCCCTTCATCAGGTCCCCCCACCAACCCCATTACAGTCACTGTCCATCAGCGTAGTGAGATGCTATAGAATCACTACTTGTCTTCTCTGAGTTGTACAGCCCTCCCCATGCCCCCCAACATTACATCTGCTAATCGTAATGCTCCTTTTTCTCCCTTATCCCTCCCTTCCCACCCATCCTCCCTAGTCCCTTTCCCTTTGGTAACTGTTAGTCCATTCTTGGGTTCTGTGAATCTGTGGCTGTTTTGTTATTTCAGTTTTTTTCTTTGCTCTTATGCTCCACATATGAGTGAAATCATTTGATACTTGTCTTTTTCGGCTTGGCTTATTTCAGTGAGTATAATACCCTCTAGCTCCGTCCAATTACAAATTTATTTTTAAGGTATTTTGTTAACTATATATTTTGTTTTAATTGCTTTCTTCTGAACTTCCACACCTTTTATTCATTTGTGAACATCATTCTGAGAAGGGCCTACAGACTTCATCTAATTGTCAGAGGAGACCAGGCACAAAAAAAGTTGGAATTTTAAACCTGCAAGTTTGAGCTGATTTAAATCTCTATATTGGTGCTGTCCCATAGAAATATAATGTGAAGCACGTGCAGTTTAAATTTTTCTAGTAGCTACTTGTAAAAAGGAATAAAATGCAATGGGTTTAATGAATATTAATAATAAAATCTTATTTTAATAAAATTCATTTTCATTGATTAATTGTAATAAACTAAATTAATTTTAGTAATATAGTCTATTCAACTGAATCTATTAAAATATTGTCATTTCAACAGGTAGTTAATATTAAGTCACCAATGAGATATTTTTCATTTTTTTCTTCATACCTACTCTTTGAAACTAGAGTAGCATCTCACGTTGTATGCTACGGTTTCACTGGAAGTACTTGGTCTGTATATATACATGTTTAACAGAATTTCGTTGGAAAAGTAGATTCAAGTTCAAAGACAATGAAACGTTTTCTATTTCACTTAAATTTAAATCAATGATGCGATGCAATTTTATTCAGTTCCTCTGGTGCGCTGCTGCCTTCCAAGTACTCAGGCTTACGTGTGGCCAGTGATTCTCTTATCGGGCATTTCACTAAGATAGCACGTGATCTTTTGTTATTCTGTGCAGTGCAGCAAGTGCTTGTTGAGACCCTTTCTTTACGTCTCCCCAGCATTCCGTCTGTGCCCTATTAGACCCTCACTTCCCGAGGGACAACCCAGAATCCGGAGCTCCGGTTGGGGCTTTGTGTGTGACTCCAAGGAGGCATTTCCATTTAAGTGGTGGCTTTTGTGATCAGTAGGGGGTGGAACTTTTGCAATTTTCATTCCTACTCATTGAAGAGGGATTTACAAATTCTTGGAGAGGAAAAGATTCTGATTTCTTTTTTTCCCTTGTGCAATCTTTGGCATAATAAGGAAATTTAATTTACATATGAAATTTCAGTACATTGTTTATATATTTTAACCCCTGTGGTGTCTTGGAAGATTCGATTTAATCTTTAACCATAGTCCTTACCTCCTGGATTCAAAACTTACCTTCTTTGACTATTATTTACCAGCTAGGGCAGGTGCAACCCTGGTGTTTTTATCCTTTTGGGGGGCTAGAGAGAAGCTGCAGATCCATGTGGAGTACCTTTACCATCAGGTTCTGAGAGGCTCCATGCTTTCCAACACTAGCTAAAGTTTTTAGAAATGCAAACTGGTGGTGGCCAGAGGGGAGGGGATGGAGAGATGGGTGAAGGGGATTAAGAGGTACAAACATTCAATTAAAAAATAAGTTAGGAGAAGAAAAGTACAGCTTAGATAATATAGTCAATATTGTAATGACTTTGTATGGTAACCGTTGGTAACTATACTTACGTGGTGAGCTTTTGTAATGTGTATAATGGTCGACTTACTATGCCATAAACCTGAAACTAGCATAAAATTATACGTCAACTATACTTAAGTTAGAAAAGTTGTTAGAAGTGTCTTTTTCCTTCCACGAGTGGATCTCTGAAATTAAGCTAGGTACTTTCAGTCAACACTGAGCCATCCCCTTGGGTAGTCTAGCTCTACTTTCATATTCCAACTTGTGTTTCTTAATTTTTATTAGTCGATATGGCCTTTAAAGTTCTTTTGCTTAAAATTGACAAGCTGTAAAAAAGTTATGAACCAGTAAAGTTACTAGTCTCAATTCAGTTTACTGTTTCCTAGATACACAAGTTTAAATAGGGGGTTAGGTTGATAAGGGGCGCATTTGGAAACTGTCACGTAGTGAATTCTGCCCTTGAGTAACTCTTGGTGTGTGCTAAGCACTTCAGAGAGAATGTTGAACTCTTTTGGGCTTTAAAAACCTGGACTCATGTCTTATATCTCAGCTGAACACTGGGCTTGTACGTTGATTATTATACCATGCTGGGGCTTTTAAAAGTAAGTACAGGGCACATTTCCTGCTCTTGAGGAGTTGTAGTCTTGGTAAAATGAAGTTATAAACCAGGACGTCTAAATGGTGCTGGAGACAGAAGGCACATTTGCGAGTGGATTCTGTTTTGTTTTTTTATTTTTACACTTAAGAGAAACTTAGCAATTTCTAGCCAAGTAGTAGTAATAACAGAAACAGCAGTTGGCATTTATTGATTTGTCCAATAAATTTTTAGTGGGTGCTTACTGTGTGTCAGGGGCTGTTCTAGAATATAGAGACCAAGAAAATGGACACAGAGTTTGTTTAGGTTTATTATGTAGGTGTTGGGAATTATATCTGATATGACACGTGCATGCTTGCTTTTTAATGAGCTGAGTGAATATAAAACTACTTAGCCCAGCGTTGTCATGGCTGCAGCGAAGGTGCTCAGGAAGTGGTAGATGCTTTGAGGAATATGGAGAGAGAGGTGTGGTGAGTGCAAATTTGAAGGAATGGAAGTTGCCTTCTTTGCATGTTTTCCCCTGTGCTTCATTCGCTCTGCTCTTAACATCTTCTTAGGTTGGTTACTGGGCACTTGGAGGGCATGGTGAGGGATTCAGTTCAGTCATTTTGCTTTGGGACATAAAACTGACCTCTGTGTTCATGGATAGAGTATCTGTACGATCATGTGCATCCCCTGGAAGATTTGTTTTCTAAATGGCTGCTAAGGGATATTATGATGCTAAAATCAAAATAGATATTAAATTATTAATGTAATTTCTGACAATTTAAATTTTAAGTAATTTAAGCACTTGCTTAATTATTATTTCTAGGCAGATGTGGCTTTTTGAATCTGTGAGTTGAAGATAGATGTCTTTGCAGCGCCATAGTGATGTTTTAGAAATATACTGAATAAGCCAAGCCAGTTTGAATTGTGTTCTTATCTCTTAAAAAGAAGATTTCTAACATGAATTTTTAATTTTTGATTTAGCACTACTTAGGAATTTTAGGCTCTTGGGTCTGTCACAAACTGTAGTTTAAAGAGGTTAGCCACGTGGCTTTTAATCCCATTTCAAAGTGACCACGAACTCTACTTAGGCAGTTTGGACCCAGTTCATTCTAATCAGTCTGTTAAAATTGGGAGAACGTTCATTAATGAGGAAAGTCTCAAAGGAGAGCAAGAGAAGGGATTTTATAAAATAAGGGGATCATTGAAGGAAGGTGGAGGTGGGTCTTATTTATCTCAGAGTGGTGGAGTGGTCCTTTGTAGATACCCTTTCTCTGAACACAGCAGGGTCACGAAAGGGAGGGGGCATGCCTTGAACTGTGCTCTTTTTCTAGAGCACAGAGCTCAGATAAAGTTCAGTATTGTCGGAGCACACACCACAAACTATTTTTAAAAAGATATTGCTGATTAAAGCTTTCCTTTGAAAGCTCTAGCAGTTAATCAGAAATGTGCAATTTATAATTAGTATAATTTGAGCAAACTACATTCATGATAACCTGTCTCACTGGAGTCATTCATGATTTTAAGATATAAATACAGGGTTAGTAATCCTTGCAATTTGTTTTTTGCCAGAATTTAGAGAAAGGCTATTGTTTATTCTCCCATCTTAGGCTGATCATAAGATTTTTCTAGGTTCTTAATTATATTTAGGGGATATTTATACCTTACATGATCTGTTTGGGGTTTTACAAATTCTAATCTTAGAGTTAGTATAGCTAAAACTATACATATCAAAGGACAGAGGCCTGTTATCTCAGCATTTTGTTGGTCTGTTTTCAGGAACTGTTTGCTGTGGCTTATAGATCTAATTCTCTTACAACATTAGGTTTCTGCTTCCTTTAGGGACTACAGGAAACACAAGCTGGGGAATTATTTTACATAAGAATCAGGGTAAAATGTTATTTATTTATAAGTGACTCAGGTCCTACAGGCCTTAGGGCACCAAACATAACGCAGTATAGAAAACAAACCAATTTTCCTTGACATTTAGCCGTAAATTAAAATTAATTTATATAAAATACCTGAGCCGTGGAAATTTGGGGTACTGCTTAGCTTTTATGGTTTTGTCATTTTAGATTTAACTTCATAAGTGTGTTGCATAAACTCATTATTTGCTAGGTGAAAAATCTCTAGCTATCCACGTTTTCTTGTACTTTCTTGAGAAAATATTTTAGTGCTTAAAAATTTTATGTGTAGTTTTTTTTTTTTTCATATGGATTGCATATTTTCTGTTTTCCATTCCCTTGTACATGACCCTGCTTCTTCCGGATTCAAAGCAGGCTGGGGTGCGTGTGTGTGTGTGTGTGTGTGTGTGTGTGTGTGTGTGTACGTGGTCAGGATACCATTTTTGGGAAATGGATGACTGCAAAACAGGGAAGACTGCCTACTTGTGGGCAAATGACATAACCAACAGCTTACTGAATACCTTGCCAAGACAAATAGGACTGAGCCGCCCCCATTGGTGGCTGCTCCCGCCCGTACTGAATTGCATTCCACCCTTGGCTCTGCCTTTCTCTAACCTGGAGAAGCTTGCTGAAATGTGTACCCAAAGGGGAAAAGAAAAGACCAAAACAGGAAGTAGTGAAGTTTTACTATTCCAAATCAGGAAATAAATGATAAAATGCAGAGACGGCAGGGAGTAAATTCTACCTGGCACAGAGATCAGAGGTCAGCGTTAATAATCCGAAAGAGGAAGACGAGGAGGGACAGTTTCTTTAAGTTCCTTAACTTGTGCTTTTTAAGAAGGGAAGTGACACATTTTTTTTCTCCTCTCTCCTACCACCTTTTCTGATTTTTGATCATCGCCCTAGATTCCCTGGGAGGGCGTGCAGGAACTGCAGGAAATGCTGAGGCCTCACTGGGAGAGGCCTCTCCAGGTGGCTGCTAGCCCTCTGTGGCTACCTAATACCCCTCCCTTCCAGGGTCTACGCCAAAGCCTGACCTTAGGGTCAGCTCCAGGCAGCTGTCTCATGTGTTTTTTCCTCTCATGTAAAAGAATAAATTAGACTGCAGGGAGGTTTTGGCTCTTGAATTATTTTTTCAAAATGATTTGCGGAATATTATTTTATACTTCAAGCATTTAAACAAAATTATTACTACCCTAATGCTTGTTTCTCAAGTGTGGCTTTATTCATTGCTCTGTTTTAGCACCTCAATCAGGACTTGGCACATACTAGGTACCTAATAAATTTTCACTGAATGAGTATATGGTCCACAGACCACTGGCCTGAGGAGCTCCTGGGTGGTCATTACATATGCAGATCCTCAGGCATCCCAAGGCCTTGGGTGTGTTCTCAGATTTGAGAACTGTTGTAACGCACCAACGATTTCCAGTTTACCCGTTGCTTTTTCATGTTTCTTGGAACATGAAAATTTGAAAATTTTAGGTCCTGGTCTGTATTCCACACTCTCTATCTCACCCTGTCAGTTTTATATAATGAATATTTACCCAGTTGTTGCACATTTTAATGTTATTTAACAAAATTGCTACGTTCTGTTCCTAACCATTTCCCTGTTGTTGGACACCCCCGCCTTCCCCTTTTTCATTATTATTTAATGCTACAAAGAGTAAACAATTAGGCATTGTGTGAGCTGGAGTTCTTTCTAAAAGCTTCTTGCATAGAGGGGATTTAATACCCTAAGGGCTCTGTTCACTGTTTAAAATCTTTAGGTATTTATTTATTGAAAAGACTATTCATTTCTTAAAAAAAAATATGTGGTGGTAGCTGTTAATTAAACTTATTGTGGTAATCATTTTGCAGTATAGACATACATCAAATCATTCTGTTGTACACCTTAAACTAATGCAATGTTATATGTCATTTATATCTCAATAAAACTGGGGGGGAATGCCACCTCCCATAAATAAAAAAATAAACACACCCACACACCTGGCACTTTGTGCAGTGCCTACCACATAGTAGGTAGTCAATAAATATTTACGGATAGACGAATGAATAAGTGGGAGAAGAAAAGACTTTTGAGAGCTATTAGCATTTATATAGCACTTACAGTGCTTGGCTTTTTTTTTTTAAGGGAAAAACAATTCAGGGTCACTTTTCATGAAATGTTACTAATAAATGCAAAACTGCTCAAGGAGTTGTACAAGGATTCCTGGGTCCTTCTTTGGATTGAGTCCAGAGGAATGTTCCTCCCTGGGACTTTCTCTTTTCATTTGAGAAATGGAAAAAGTTAGCTACTATTCTTCCTCCAGCTATGTCATGCTGATCTGTTATAATAGATGAAAAAAATTTGCCAATTTACAAGTAAATCTGGGTCCTTTTGATTTCTGCAGAGTTGATTGATTTCTCACTTGCACAGTTTCTTAAGACTCGTTGGAGTATATAAAATGAACTGTTTCTCAAACTTATTTGACCTGAGAACCCTTTCTTTAATACCCATCTAATGCTATTGGATAAGATTATCAATAGTGAATCGTGGACTGAATTGCAACCAAAATTTACATATAGACATACATAAACACACAATTTAGGGCATCACATAGTAGGGAATTATTTCCTGATTTTTTCATTACAAAAGACTTCCTGTATCTCCTCCCACCAAAGGAAAAACAAAATGGCCCAAAAATACAGTCAACTTGCCATGAAGAATGCAGGCATAAATATAATTTCTTCTTCAAATCACAGAGCAATACTAATTTTATGTATTTAAATATGCCAACACTATTGTAAGCATTTTACAAATATTAACTAATTAGATCCTCCTAACAGTCCTGTAGGGAGTCAGTGCTATTATTCTCCCCACTTTATGGATGAGAAAAGCGAGTTGCTTGCTAGCATTCTTTGTGGTATAATTAACTGTAAAATCAGAAAGTGACAGTAATAATTACTTTAGTATGTATACCTTTGATCTTGTATTTAATAACGGTAATTAAAAGCCAGAAGAGAAGCCAACCATATTATACGAGAGTTGGGGTCATGCCAAATGTTTTCTGGCCCCACAGTAGTGGGAGCTGGGGAGCAAAGCAAATTATGGTCAGACCCTAGAACGATCAACTCTTTGAGGGCTGTGGAAAGAGAACAGTTCCCCAGAACATGGAAAAACTCCTTTAGATATTGCTTGACCATTTTTGGCAGCTGCATGTGAGGGCCAGTCATCCTCTGTAAGGGATATTTTTGTTTTAGAAGTGAGTGTTTCACTGGTGTCGGGATGACCCCTTTAATTGCTTTTGTACCCGTGTCTTCTGCCGATGGTATAAACCATTTGTAAAAAGAATATACTTTTCACAAACTGTACTGTGCATGTAGCAACATGCTCAGTAGGTGAGCAAGGTGACGGGGTTCAGGACACATTACCCCAACATCTGACACCTTGGCATATTGAGTATTTAAAGCTGAAAGTGTTTGAGAAATGGTAGGTGCAGGAAGCTGTCTCTGGCCTCCCAATTCTCCCTGCACCAAGTCATAAACCCTGATGTGAGAGGTGCCCTCCGTATACCCAGAGGAAATGCGCCTCCTTAGCTCCTAAGACAGAGGGACTCTTAAGAGGAATCCCAACAGACAGGTCTTGCTACATTTCCCCAGTTTACTACCCTTCGCTTATACCCCTTTGTGCTGTCGCATTTTCCCACGACTTTCCACATGGCATCAAACCTAGCATAAAAGATGTTCAAGTTTATCCACCTCTTAACGGCTTCATTTCCTTAGGAAAGCCCCCAGGGCGTACACAATTGATGTTAAAATAAATCTGAATGTGCTTCTCTTGTTAGTCTATTTTTTGTTACAGAGCCCCAGCCAAGAAGCAAGAAAGGTAGAAGGAAAAGTGTTTTGTTTTTTTCCCTCCTCCCCCACAGAGTAAAGTGGCATTTTCTAAGAGAGCTAATACTCTTCCTTTAATACCCTGAAGCCACTGGGAAATGCTTTTTATTTCTGAGAAGGTTATTTTATTCACTTATGAGAGA
Source organism: Phataginus tricuspis (assembly GCA_029783875.1). Classification (NCBI taxonomy): domain Eukaryota; kingdom Metazoa; phylum Chordata; class Mammalia; order Pholidota; family Manidae; genus Phataginus; species Phataginus tricuspis. The sequence goes on from JAQQAC010002837.1 coordinate 99,105,527, forward strand.
AGCCAAACCCAAGAGCTTCAGACCACAGAGTTGTGGGTTCCCATTTCCGTGGTGTTAGAATGGTAGTGGTTCTCAGTGAGGGTCATTCCTGTCCCCCCAGGGGACATTTGGCAAGGTCACGATATGTTTCTGGTTGTCATACCTGGGAGGGTGCTATTGGGACCTAATGGACAGTGGCCATGGATGCTCCTTGACCATCCTACAGTACATAGCACCATTCCCCATAACAATAGAATGATATGGCCACGAATGTAAATAGTGCTGAGGTTGAGAATGCCTGCTTTGGAATGATTTGATGCAATTCTGTGTTAGTGAACCACTTTGTGTTTTGAACTAGGAGCAAGAGAATTCCAATTCTCTGCACCTTGATTCCATTAATATTATTTTTCTTGGATACAGTTTCATGTTAATTACAAATATTGTGGGGGGGTAGACTGTGGTTGAGAGAAGAGGTGAAGGATGGTGTCAGTTGCCAGAAAAAAATGTGTGTTTGTCATCGTTAAACTTTGGGAAAAGAGGGAGCTGTTTCAGGTTTGGAGTTTATGAGATGCTGAGAGATCTGCCACTGCAATACATGTTATAAACAAACTAAAGCATGGTTCATATATTTCAGATTGTCCCTGGGTTGGACGGTGTGATAAAACGATTTGCATATATTATTTTACTTACTCGTAATACCCAATAAAATTCAAAATGTTACCCATTTTAAAGGTGAGGATACCATCTCAGTAGTAAAGTAATTGTGGACTCTCTGATTCTGAGTTGAAGCCTTGTGTAAACAGTACATTCTTTGAGAGGCCATTTCTAGGGTAACTTCCTTGATGAGCTCTGCTTTGCTTGGCATAAAGAGAAGTGAGGTTTGGAGAACTTGGCTGTTACTCGGGTGCTGTAAGACTCTCCCTCCCTGATGGTCATCCAGCCCAGGTCCTGGCACGAAGTTGCCAGTGATGTAGAAGTTCTGTTCCTAAGGGACAAAGGAGTAAGATGGACAACAGTTAGATAACTCACAGCCTCTACCACACTGGAATTTCAAGATACTCCTTTGAGTCTTTTCATTTTAGTCACTTAAGATTCTTCTTTCAGTTTGATTCTTCTTTTTATCTCCAGAGACAAGAGAGTGATCCAGAAAATGAGTAATATTATGAGTGACCATTTATCAAGTAGCCACAATGTGCTTACTTATGTTCAGAGAACGTAAGGAATGTCACTTTTGCTTCCAAATCCTCATTAGCCCCAAACTACTTGCTACTATGAATGCTTAAGTCTTTTGACTCCCCATATATCACCCTTTCCTTTCTGGTAGGGTCTTAGGAACAGATGAAAAACAACAGGGAAGATCAGAGCCTAGTCTAAGTGATGAAGTACGAGTTGATAATTTATGTAGCCCATGTCTCTCCTATCTAATAATTTACATGGGCTTGTAGTTTAAAATTCACCATTAAAATACTTTCTTTGATGTTAGAAAATGAACCATCTTTAAGCCCATTTGACAGTGTTTCTTTGGAACATTTTACATTGTCTCATCTCTGAGTAATTCAAGAACAATTGTAGTTGTGTACATTTAGCTGTTTGTCATTTGTCTAGAATTAGCTCCAGTGATCGGCCTTGTTCTTGTTCCCCCCTACCCCCCACAGCGTAAATATGGAAGTATGAAATAATGATATTGGTGAGTCAAATGGTCTTGTCTTTTGTATGTTTTTTTTTTAATGATAAAGATTATACATTTTGCTCTTGGTCTTCCTGCCCATAGTAATAGAAGTGTGGAAATCTGCAGGACTTGAAAAAGGCAATTTTTAAAAAGGGAAGTAAATTAGAAGACTCTTCATGTCCAACTGTGGGGCCACAATATGTTCGAAAGAGTATATTTCATTGACGATCTGTGTGACCCACTGGACGTGTGCTCTGTGTTTAAGTAGACTTATGTTTTCTCTTTAGCTTACATAGTCTAAAGGACATGCTTTGTGGAGCAGTCAGAAAAGAATTACTAATGCTAATGTTTACTCTAGCAGCTTGGGGTCTCCCAAATTAATGAGTTAAACAGGACAGGATGTAGCATCAGGAGAGGGTTCTTGCTGTTTACCAGAATGGTTGCATCCTCAGTAAAAAATGCACCCTGCCCTCTGCTACACAGACAGCAGAACATTGTTTGTGCCTTTGAGGGCTGGTTTCCCCTTGCTTGCCTACCACAATAAAATGATTTCAGTGACACGTCTCATTTCAGGAAATGTTCAATGTGTCTCAGGAAAACCATAAATACATCTTATGTCACTGTCAGACCAGAGAACAAGTACATCTTCAGACCCTGGATCATTAGGATGCCCCACCGACCTTCATTACGAGCCATCTGCATTCTAAGGGGTGCATGCTGGACACTGTTACTTATTCCCTTCTGGGCCTTAAATTGCCCTGTCTAAATGCAGGAAAGGAAAATGTATGAAGTCTTGCTGAATGTGACTACTGGGGAGGCTGTTATTTTTGACAGTGTGATCATAAGACCAAAGGGGACATTCAGAGGTTGGTCGTCTTGTCCACTCACAACCTCTGTGAGTTCATGAATCACCTTGAGCAGGTAATTGAGAAGAGCCTTTGCTCAAGGTGTGTGTTTCCAAACCGTCCCCCGCTTCTGAGTACACTCCAGTTAAATAAGCTGCATTGAAAAGAAATTGTTTCTTTCCACTGTTCAAGTTCTTTATTTCTCATGGCAGCTCTATTTTTATTTATTACTTGGATAATTGAAAATAGATTCTCAGGAGTCTGAACTTTGTCTTCCTTGTATGTATTTGAACTTGAGAGGAAGGGTAATCATGTTGGCATTTAATAAGTAATATACCTGTTAATATATTTGGTTAAATATTTCATTCTTAGAATAGTATTATTTTATCCATACTCCTTTGATTCTAGCAACTATTCTTTTTTCTTAAAAAAAAACTAAATGCATAAATGAAATTAAATAAAAAAATAAAAGAATTGCCATATTTTGTTTTTCATCAAACTGACTGATAGCCTGACTTCACCTGTTTATAAGCCTTTTGGGCTAACATAATCATCTAACAGCAGGACGTTCTTTAGGTAAAACTCTTAGTTAATTTTGATGTAATTTCACGATCTATCTCTTCTTCCTCCTTGAATAACACATCACTTTCTGCTCGCTCTCCTGTTTGTTAAGTTGGAAGTAAAAATAAATTAAAATTAAAGGTGTGACCTAAAAATTCTGCTTTGCAGGTGAGGGATAGCAGGTCATGGATTATGCTTACACAAAGCAAGGCATATAGCAAACACACATGTACTCAGGTGCTTCGTGCTATACAGGTTTCCTGTGATTATGTGGTCAGGCCATCACACACAAATTGGAAAGGTGCTCTCAGCTAAGACAACCTCTCTCTCTCCCTGTGGGCAGTTGGCTTCCTCCAGGAAAAAGCTGACTTCCAAACAATTTCCTGGGGAGCCAGCTGGAGAAGGAGAGGATTTCCTTAGCTGGACACTGTGCCCTGCCATTCAAAACAGACAAAGCCAGCAAGCCTTGGAAATTTGAGGGGAAAGGGCAAGGGAGATGGGGCCAGGCGGGGCAGGCTCAGGTCTGAAAACTGGTTGAAAGCATTTTCAAGCTGACAGCTCTTTGAAATCTCAAACAGTAATAACTTGCTATTGAAATTTAGATTCCAGAATATAGGGTTTTCTCATTTTTCCTGGTCTACTTTCCTGATGAGAGTGTCTGTCTGGTATAGCCGCACTGGTATAGACTTTGCATTTGGTAAGCTGTGCAAACTTACTCATCATCTCAATGAAAGATATTGTCCATAGAGAAAATTAAGCAGATATTTTTTGTTGTTTAGCGGTTTGACTCAAATTTTGCTGATTTTTCTTTATTTTATTTTTGGCTTGCAAAGCAAATACAGTTTCTTTTTTGCTAGATTAATGGATCAGCTCCTAGGTACCATAAGGCTTTTTGTCTATTTGCTTGATACTGTCACTTCTGAGCCCTTCTTTCTGTTCCCATCTTTGCCTTTTTAAGACAGTCAAAGAACAAGGTATTTTGGGGAGCCTCCCCTTTGCCATGACTAATCAAACAAGGTAAAATGTATTCACTTCCCGGATGATAAATAATATATCTAACTATGCAATAATTGATTTTCAGTTGACCTGCTATGGATTGCAGTCATCTAATGAAATGTGGGTGGATTCTGATTCTGCCCTTTTCTTTTTGTGTTTTGTAATCCATCCCCTTTCTCCCACCATGTTCACAAGATTTTTAGGTCCTTATAAATCTTGGTGGCCTAGGTCCTGTGTCTGCGCTCTGTGTCTACATCTAGATTATCTTCCTCCATTCTAAACACCCTTCCATCACAGCTCCTCATTGATTTCAGGATAAATGTCAAAGTCCTTAACCTGGTCCTCCTTGATGTAGCCTTTCAGTTTGCTGCCTAACAAAACTCCCAGAGCTTAGTGGCTTAAAAGCAAACAAATAATAATTTGTTATTTCTTATGGCTTTTTTTGGGTTGGCCAGATAGTGCTTCGACTGGTTTCACTTGGGCTCGCTCATCTGTTTTGTTCATCTGTAGGGGTGACAGAGCCTGAAGGTTCAAGGTGCTCTCCTACGTCTCTCTGGCTTTTGTTTCTGAGTGTTCATTGGGGCATCTTGGTTCTCTTCCACTTGATCTCCTTTCCTCCCTGAGGCCAGCCTGGCTTCTTCCTTACCTGGTAGTTTCAGGGCAGCATTCTGAAAGAGTGAAGGTGGATGTAGCAAGATCCCTTAATGTCCAAGCTATAGAGGTCACACAGTGTCACTTGTTGGTCAAAACAGTCCCAGGTCAGCCAGAATCCGAACGGTGAGGAAACAGATTCTACCCATGCTGGGATTTGCTGCAGAAAATTCAATCTGACAAGCCATTCCCCTCTACTTTCCCACTTGTCCCCTTTCACTGGACATATTTGGCATTACACTTCTTTCAGCTCCTTAGACTCACTTTCAAGTGTTCAGCCTGAAAACATGTATTTATCTCCACGTGGAACATTCATTCAAGCCTTTTTTTTTCTGGTTAACTCCTATACATCCTTCAGATTTTAGTTTCCTTGTCACTTAATATGGGCACTCTTCCTTGCCAACATTCTAGATTTAGGGAAATGGAATCTATCCTCTATGCTCAAATCATTACCTCTGTTTTCCTTGTCCTTGTGGCAATCATCATTCCTTTATTAAGTCTAAACTTTTTTTTGTTTTTTTGTTTTTGGCCTTTCCTGCTAAACTGAAAACTGCATGAGGACAGCAGTGGTTTCTGTCTTTCCTATTGTGTGTTTTCTAACACAGTGATTGGTTTACAATGGCTGGTGTTAAATCATTGCTTGTGGAATGCAGATCAAATTGGTGCAGATTCCTTATTGGTATTTGCTCATAAGATTATTTTGATGTTCGCATTTGGATTCCCCACCTGTACTGCCCCTTTTAAAAATCTCTTCTGCTCAGCCCAGCAATCTAGCATGAAGGAAACAGGCTGATAAAAGAGGGACTTGATTGTATTATTTGGTTGGAAGCCTTTTTCTTAAACTTACTGAACTGTTAGTCCTGCTGGAAATCACCTGATAACATGAAATGAATATTTGGAAGAAGTCCTACCTGTTGTCTATAAGATAGGCAGTTAAAGATGTTAACATAAGCTAAGCCTGTGTTTGTAAAGAATAGAGAGAGATTTTCTCCCAGCTCAACCATGCTGTTAGCTCTTTATTTTCTGAGCCCATATTGCATTTAGAGTTGCTTTCTGGCCCTAATTGCTCTCTCATTATTCCATGTGCAAGTCTCAGCTTTTCACCTAGATTCATCTCTTTGAAGGAATGCGAGTATATGTTATACCCTGTTTATTTGCTTCACAGTGCATACTGTCATAAATAATTAATAAACACTAGCTCATTCAAGATGTTTTCCTTCTTCTTAATGTCAAGCACCATATTTAGTGTTAATTTAAGAATTTCAGTGATTATGTATCCTAATCTAGCCAGTTGTGGTAGCCAGTCTTCAAGCCCCGAACCACCACCCCCCGCCAAGTTCTCACCTCCTTGTATTCATGCTTTTGAATAGTTCCCTCCTGCACCCACTGAACTGACATTTGAGCCAATAAAATATGGTGGAAATGACAGTGGCTGGCATTCCCAAAGCTAGGCCATAAAAGACACTGTGGCTTCCGTTTGCTTTTTTGGATCACTTGCTCTGCGGTTAAGCAGCTGCCATATTAGGATATGCAGGCAGCCTTTTGGAATGGTCCACATGGTGAGGAACCATGGTCTCTTGCCAGCAGCCATATGAGTAAGCATCTCAGAAGCAGCTCCTCTAGCCTTGATCAAGCCTTCTCATGACTGCAGCCCTGGCCAACATCTGGACTGCAACCACATGAGAGACTCTTAGCCAGAACCACCTAACTAAACTGCTTCCAAATTCCTGATATGCAGAAACTGTATAAGACAGTAAATGTTTATTGTTGTTTTAGGCTAATACGCTTTGGAATGATTTGTTACACAGAAATAAAAAAGTCATGTATCAGCCGTTACGCATTCTCCCTGGACTCTAAGGAATGAGCTGTAACTGGATTGACTGAGCCCAGCCCTGGAAAAGATCCTCCTAGCCATACATATTTATGACCCTTGAACAATGAGGGGGTTAGGTGCAGTTGAAAATCCATGTAAAAATTTTGACTCCCAAAGAACTTAACTACCAATAGCTTGCTCTTAATCAGAAGTGTTACCGATAATATAAACAATTGATGAATACATATTTTGTATGTTAGATGCTTTCTGTACTGTATTCTTACCATAAATTAAGCTAGAGAAAAGAGAATGTTTTTTCAGCTTGTCACCAGTCTTCAAAAAAATGTCCCAATATACTTATTGAAAAACCCTGTGCATATAAGTGGACCAGTGCAGTTCAGACTTGTGTTGCTCAAGGGTCAACTGTAGTTATTGACAGAAGTGCAGCTATAACCTTTCCTGGATGTCCGATTTTTATCTGAGTTTCAGTGGAACATTGGGTTAGGTGCTACTTAGAGGCAGGTGGGATTGTGCCATCTTCCATATTATTTATACCTCCTAAGTTGAAAACTTTGAAAAGATAGAGCTGTTACGTGGATGAAGTTTGGGATAGGATAGTATGGCATAGTGTCTTATCTAAATTCAATTATGTATTAGTGTTGGTCGCAAGTAACCTAAGCAGGTAGGATAATTTATTATATTCATAAAGGAATGAGCCATGGAGCCCCAGGGTAAGGATGGAGTAGGTCCTCATGAAAGATCTGGAACAGGAGTACAAAGTGTTGAGGACTCGTACTTCATCTCTCTTTTGCTCTGAATCTCTTTCTTTTCAGGTGATCTTTCTCTGATGGTCCATATGAGGTGGAATCTCGAAGCCCTAAGGTCCCTAATTTATTAGAACAGTTTTAGTTAAATCAGAGCCCCTGCGCTCTAGTGTCCCCCAAAGAGAGAATTTGATTGGTAGAGCCTCATTCAGAGGTCTGCTCCTGAGCCAATCAGCCACTGGCAGGAGGGAGGGACTGTAGGGCTGCAGGAGCACATTCCCGTTGATGCTGTCATGTAGGAGAGATAGGAAAGGGGCAGACTGGTTCTAAAGAAGGAGCTTGTGGGAGAGACAGATATCACAAAGGGATCTGATAGCATAGGAGAGAAACAGTTTTAGAAAACACAATGCATTATCGCAGCTTTATGAGGCAGCAAATTCTCAACCTGTTGTTCTACAGAGCAGTATTCACTGCTAACACCCGGAACATAACTTTCCTCCTCACCTTTATTCCCACTTAGATGTTAGGTTATAAATTTTGCTAACAAGAGCTTTGTAGAATAATACCTTATTATACATCCTAAAAGTCAAAATCAAGGACCATATTGATAATGTGCTTTTATAACATCTCTAAGGAACATCATTGTTCCTGGCTGTTCTAAATCTTCACCTGTAAACATGCATTTGAAAGAGTAGAGGGAGTTAAGGGCAAATACCTTCTTTTGGTCAGTGTAAACTTAAGCATTGTCTTGGAATTTGGGCTGAATACACCTGGCAGTTCTGATGTTCTTATTTGTTACATGCAACTTAGGGTCAGGATGTCTGAAATACTTCTTCCTTAGATAATATAATGAAGTAATTTGAACAGAGCATAATCCACAGACATCCAACAAGACCTTTGCCCTGTTTTAAGCAGAAGAGAAAATGAGCAAGAAAAATAATGTACCAGTCAGAATAAAAAGTGCAAGTTTGAGGTGTTCTTTGCTGAAAAAAAGTTTAGTGAAAGCTTTTGAAATGTTTGTAAGCATTTGTGTCCATGACATGTTAGATAATTTAATGAAATTTTTTTCCATTCCAAAATACTCAGATTCTCAATCTCCCTATTTTTCTGTGGTTCATTTTCTGAAATATTTGGCAACTCCAAGTTTCCGTGAAGTACTTCTATATGTGATGATATTCCAATGGAGAGTAGGCATTTTAAAACACATAGTTTAATTTGTGTCAAGGCTTTTCCATACATGTACATGTACACTTACTCTAGTTACAGTGCAATGAAAAGTGAACTGTAAGAAAATATAGGTGGGGATTTTCCTTGTGCTGCACGTAGAATTGGCTTCAAATCCACACATGATGGCAGGTTTTTATATGTCCTGGGGAATAATGCATAACCTGCTTTTCACCCTGTAATATAACCTGAAAAGAAGTCAAAGAGAGCACAGGAATGCTAGTGGTCTTCTCACTAAATACTGATACTAAGAGTCCATGTGACTCAGAGACGCTAGTAGTAAAGGCCAAAGCACAACCGCAAGAACCTGATGCTTATTTTAGATATGAGTAAAATTTCTTGCAATTCAGTTTGTTTTTAAAGGGCTTGTGCCATCATTCTTTAAGTGATTTACCATTCTAGGAAAGGGGTGAGGTACATAAGGGAAGCATTTTCTCCCTTTGCTAATGAAGGAAATCACAAGTTGGTCTAGTTGCTTGCCCAAAGTCACATAGCTATTAATACATCAAAGAATGGACTAGACCCAAGGATTTCTGACCCAGCCCTCCCATTTTCCAGCCCTTTGGGGCCCTCAGCTTCTCACCCTGGATTACCCTGAGTTGGTTTGCACTGAGGACCTCTGGTTTGCTGTTTATGGTTTGCGATGTCTTGTTTGTGGGGATTTGTCTTAGTTTTCCACTTTTATAGATCTTGTATCATTAAAGGGCCTCAGTTACTCAAGGTAAAATGATCTAATATTGTATGTGGATTGTATTGAACTCTTGATATAAAGCTTTTGCTTTCATCCTTGGTCTCTCTGTATGATGGCTGGCTTTTTGTCAGTTTCAGGAGGGATACTGTATGAAATGGGTTTTGAATTAGGTTGAGGAGAAAAGATGAATGAGGTATAGATAGGTAGGAGGGACAGATAGTTCACAAACAAGTCCAGTGTCTCACAGGTATTTCCACTGAATACATTAAAAGACATCTGTGATAGCCTGTATCCTGTGCACCCAATATCTTTGTATCTGTGAAACTCATGCTAATGAGATTGTTGATTAAAACTCTCAGAGTCCTTTTCCAGGGTACTTTTGAATAAAATGATTTCATTGTTTTTCTTGGGGGCTGGTATGATAAGAACACACTGCAAGATGTGTTTTTCCTTCTGTAACAGCTCCCATTGTTGTTGATTTTTATTTGAAAGAGAGGTTTTCAAAGGAGAATCTGCCTCTTTCAGAAGAAGGCACTGATCTATGTGCCCTAGAGATTAGAACCATGGAAATTAGACTTCATGTAACTTGACATGTGTTACAGAATTTTTTTGCATCTTGAAGCGGAAGGAAACAATTAAATACAGCCACACTATGCCGCATGCTTACCGCTGTGGCAGTGTTGGAAGAGGCGGAGATGTGGGCAGTTGAGATTCCTGCCCTCACAGAGTTGTGGAGTTCAGTGGGCAAACAGTGCATTGATTACAGCTCATACGCTCCTGACACATGATGCTGTACAGGTTCTCTTTAAACATGCTACTGGCTCCAATCTGCAGAATGCTCTTAATTCTGAGTTTGTGCTTATATGGATGTCACCCCTGATTCTGTTCTCAAGTGTAATCAGAGGTGTGCTGGTTAATATGGTTAACAGCCTGCTCTGGGCAGCTAACAATGACTTGTAGTGTTTGCCAATTTCTTTGTGTAAATACTCTCTCCAGGACCACTATTAAGGGACCAGTCCAAAGGAAGTGAATACACAGTTAGGAAGAGTTGGGTCTTTGGTGTTAATAAGGTGGTGCCTGCCACCACGGAGTTCCGTCCACAGTTAAGTATCATGACTGTGATAATGTAATAACCATAAGGAGAATGGATAATGGTTTATTGGCATCAGGAATTTTAAAAGCTCTTCTATACATGCCATCTTATTGAAGTACCACAGTAACACTGGGAAACAAACGCTGTTACTATGCCCACTTTAATATGGTCTCTCTTTCCAAATACTTGGGTTTTCAATCTCTTTAGTTATTTCTGCGAAAATTGAGGTTATCCACATACTCAGAGAGTAGTTGCTTCTAAGTGGCAGATCTGAGATCCAAACCCAGGTCTTTCTATTTTCACAGCCTGCACTGGTGATCCCTGTAAAATATGAAGAATTATTCAGATGTTGAAAAAGTTGATTGCATTTTATTGAAGCGTCCTCTTTTCTATTTGTAAGCATCCACAATTCTTACAAAATAATGCATTAATTCATTCAACTCACTGCATAGCTGTTACATGCCAGCCACAGTTCCATGTACTGGGGGTGCATCAGTGAACAGAAGAGTAAACTATCCTCATGGAGGGAGATAGACCACACATTCACGTAAAAACAGTGAGTGTTGCATGTTAGAAGGTGAAAATACTATGAAAAAAATAGAACAGAGTAAAAGGCATTATGTATACTAGAAGGATTGGGGGCACAATTTAAAATATGATAATAACATTCCTTAAATGGCTTTGCTTTCAGACCTTTCACCATAGCTGATTGTCTTTTCTGACCATGCTATGTTAACTAGTTGTGTTTCCTGAGCACCAGGTGTGGTCTGCCTGGCTCACAGGACACACTGGGTTCCCTTCCTTCCCTTGATTTGGTCCCTAACAGGATGGCAGGCCTGGGAGGCTTTTTGCTCTCCTGGGACCCATGTACATTCTTGGCTGGTGTTGATCTTGTGGTCAGCCAAAACCACAAGTCCTTTTCCACAGGAACACCTTCCAGCCAAGCCAGGTTTCCTACTCATATCATTTTACCATTGAGTGATTGACCCTAGAAGCACCACTTTTCATTTATCTTTGTGGTTTCTTATTAGGTAAAAAACCCACAGGGGCAACTTGATTTATTGAAACATAAATCTGCGTTTGTGACACTTCTAGTTCTTAATGCTCCGGGAAGCCATGTTTTCCAAAGTGTGGGGCCACCCATGATCCATGAGGGGATGGGCATTAATGGCATTGGATTTTACAGTTCACTTTTAGTGGGTGTGAATACGTCGAGGAGACAGACTGATTTTGGTGTGAGTGAGTCTTTATTATTTTTTAGCCCTTGCTGGTCTACCTCTTCAGAATAAGAGAAGGAGAGGGAGAGAGAGAGAAAGAATGAACTTCAGTCTTGGACCCTCTGCAGATGACAGATTCAGCTAGAATTTAGTAACATTGTTTTTATTTACATGTATTCATCTTCTGGGCTACCTTTTCCTTAGAATAGATGATACTGATTTTTCCTCTCACAATAACGAAATGCAGTTTCCTTTCAGACTAAATCTGTTCATGTTAAGAACTGTGTTCATTTCAAGCAACATGAACGAGCAGGTGGTTTTCAAGTACTTTACTAGTTGTGTGATCTTGGGTAAAATACTTACTACCTGGTGCCTCTGTTTGCCCCTCTGAACAATGGGGATAAGGCTATTTGCCTGAAGGAGTAGTGGTGGGGAGTAAATGAGTTAATAAATGAAGGATAGTTATGGTTATGTAGGTGTGAACTATTATTATTTTATTTTTATTTTGCAAAGGATCAGATTCTTAATTTTTATCAGTTTAACTGATATGTTCTACTTTGTAAAGAAGTGCTATGTAGTGTTCTAGGTTATATAAATAGGAAAAGGAATAAACTGTATTGTGCTAATATTATGAACAAAGTTCCCATTGTTTTTCCCCCAGCTCAGCTGTGCATTGGGAATTATGTTTTCCCTGGCTCTGGGTTGTTTATTATAAGTGTCCTTGTTGGTCAAGGTGGGGCCTTTTTCACACTATCTGGGCAATGTGCCCTTTATTGTCATTTAATTTGACCTTTCAGCCAATTTCTTATGTAGGAATAATACACGGCCTGGATTGAGGCCTTTTATTACTTTGGAATTAAATTCCAGAGGAAATATCAAGGACAATTCAATAGATGAGAAACTGAAAATTTAAAGGTAGCTTAAACATGGGTCTGCTTCTTCTTCGTCTTTCATCTTGTGGGTTAAGTCACAAATAAAACCTCCTGGATTACAGGATAAGCACTGGCAGTAAACAAGGCAGAACCATAGGCTCAGAGCTGCATATTCCATGGTGAGCTCTGTAGGAGTTGAGCTCCACTAGTGACAGAAGGTGTTTTATGGGGAGATAAAAGGATGCCGGACAACTTTAGGAAAGACTGGAATGACTAAAGCTGGAAAGATGTCTCTGTTTGCATATCTTTGCAGAGGGTTTTATGTAGGGAAATCCATTAAGAATAAAAATAAACAGTTAACTTTTATTTAACACTTACTATGTGTCAGACATGGTTCTGAACACTTTATACATATATTGACTTGTCAATCCCATGAGGGTGCTGAGGCAGGCACGTCGAGTGATTATCATTTGATATATGAGGACACCAAAGCGTGGGGTGAAGGATATGGGATTTCCCAAAGCCATCTGACCAGAGACAGGTTTTGTGATGGACTTCATGTGATTAGAACACTTGGAAACCTGTTCAAATGCTCTGAGCAACCTGAATCACATGTAGATGGTTTTGGATGTAGGAGAGTCTCATCCTGACCACCTGTTTCTTGGTGGTCTTGGTTTCTGCCCAGGAAATGATGGCTTTTCTTAACACCCCCATGTCATATAGATTTGTCCCCTAATGATATATTTGCTTAATTTGACACTAGAAATTCTTGAAATGGGCCTCATATACTTTAAAATGACAGGTTTAATTTTCCAACATCACAGTCTCCTGCATGAGAACAGATCCCATTTGGGCAAGACCAAACCTTCTTCATTTGCACATTTTAGTCGCTTCTCTTGAAGGCAAGAACTTGATATGTGGAAAAAGAAGACAGTTTTGAATAGGGCCTGCAACCCTACTTTAGTCAAGTGAAAGAACATTTGATTAATAAAACATTTAAATCCTCCTAAAGGTAAAGAATGAAGAAAAAAGCTGTATTTTTTTTCATCAAGGGTTTAAATCCATATCAATTGGTCAAGAGCCAAAATGGCATTTCAATTATTTATACATTTCCTTGAATTATTTCAGTATTAAGCAAGTGATGAAATCATGTTGGGTAAATTACTGCCTCTGCTTCCCTAGACAGCAGAGTATAATACTTAAAAAAACCTTTATTTCCTATTATTCTTAATATGAAACCCCAAATCATTATTGTTGTCTGCAAGATCTGGCCCCTGCCCTCTGTCGCTTTGGGGCCAGTGCTAGCTGAAATTACTTCTTTGTGATAGTGAGAAAATAAGACTCTTCTGGTGCATTACACATTGAGAGGGCTGTGTTTTAAACCCCTACATGTCCCTTGGCCAGAGCCCATGTGCCTGTACAACTGCATATGACCGATGGGGCTCATCTCTTATTCCTCGTAACATCCTTCATGTCTCCGTGGTGATTCGTATGACACTAAAAATGACTTGTGAATGTCTCTCATTCTTGCTAGAGGGTAAACTTCCTAAGGGATGGGCCTGTATTTGTCATATTTGGTACTGTATCTCAAAATACTAAATATCCAGTAGCTCCTCATGGTGTTTATTGTTTACAGTATTTATTCAATGCAGTTTTGATAATTGCATGCATTGGTGGGCAGGTGGATACATATGCAATGGATAGAGCAAACATACATCTTCCATAGAAGACTTAGAAATCTTTTACTTAGGGCACGTGAACCTGGGATCTTACAATCAAACTTGCAGGCTGTTATAGAATAATCAAGTTGTATCTAAGCACTTCTCAGTCCTCAGGGAGGCTATCTTTTGCAAAACTCTTCTGTTGCGAATCTCTTGTGTTTGCAGAACCAGATGTTCCTGCTATAAAGAAAAAATGTTATGTTTTCCTATTATGTGCAATGCTACCAGAGCTCATTATAGACATAGTTGCAAGCGGGGCTTCCAGTGACTGTTGGAAGGGGCTGGAAATATACCAGTGGCTGTTCCTTGACACTAACCCGGTGATCTTTTGACTCACTAGTTCTCATTCCTGTCTCTCTGTTCACAGATTACATCAAATCATTACATTTTTTCCAGGTTTATTGGTTTCTTAAGGCTACCATAGCAAGGTACAACAAACTGGGTGGCTTAAAACAACAGAGATTTATTCTCTTAGTTCTATAAGCTAGAAGTCTGAAACCAAGATATCAAAGGGTCAAGCAGGGCTGTGAAGGCTCTAGGGAAACACCTTTCTTGGCCCCTCCTGGTCTCTGGTTGCTCACAATCCTTGATGTTCTTGGTGTGTAGCTGCGTCACTCCCAGTTCCTGCTGCCCTCATCACAGGGCCGCCTTCCCTCTGTGTATCTGAGTGCCCTCGCCTTATAAGGATACCAGCCATCTCGGATTTAGGGCCTGCCTTAATCCAGTACAACCTCATCTTAAATAATAATATCTGCAAAGATCCTGTTTCTAAATATTGTGTCCTGAAGTTCCAGGCGGAATGAGTTTTGGGGGTAGGGTGGGGACACTATTCAACCTGGTACAACAGGGTCACATTCAACCTATTCCTTGGCGGCTAGTGTATGAGTTTAGGTCTAGGCTCTGCTGTTCTTTGTGTGACCTTGTGACTATCATCCCTTAGAGTCTCAGTTCCTGTAGAAGGGGGCATCCTTCATATGTAATTCAAGGTATTTCCTAAGTTTCATTTTACTGATTTTCCAAATCAATTCTGATTTTCTTCTGTGCTTTGTAAACTTTCGTTACTAGGTTGTAGCCAATTATCAATCATTTTACTGATTATTCTTTGATTGGCAGAACAATGGCTCCTTGAAGAGGAATGGATTACAAGAGAAGTTAAGAGCCTCTGTTCTGATGGGAGATTATTCAATATGGTGGCAAAGTTTTTAATAAAGTTGTAAGTCAGTGCTAAAACATACCCCCCATTAAGAAAACTGTCTTTTCAAATGAGATCTTTATGACTGCATATTGGCTTGACCAAATAATATATAAAAGGGTTCTTCCAACTTGGCAAAACCATGCTAAATAATTTCTGCAGTGGGTTGAAATGGTAATGAAAGTCAAAATCATATGTTTGCATTTTCTGTGCAGTTATAAACTGAACTGAACTTAATTTGGCAATGGAGTAGATTAGAAGTGTAGAATTGAAGCCCATTTCTATTCTGTACTTTGCAAATGTAAATGTTGTAATATAAATTAAATCCCATATATAAATAATCATGAGGGATTATTCAATTTAATGTTAATTTTCATTTTCTTTTGAAATGTGAAATTGAATAAATGTTGAGAATCTCTTTGAGAAGGGGCAAAACAGACCACATTTAATTGTACTGTGTTGTTTTATAAACATTTCTTAAATCCCAGGAGACAATGAAGTTTATAAATATGAAATGGCTTGAGGTCATTGGCTCTTAGGGATGAGAGATTAGGTTTCACCTGACTCATGTATCACATAGCCTTAAAAAAAGATGGTTCAAGATTATACATTCATACGGTGTTTGTATGTGACTGGCAAGATTTGATTGAAGATCCAATGTTTTGTTCCACACTGCTTAAAACTGAAGGGAAGGTAATTTTGGAGCTACTTTTCTTGAATATTACTGTCTTTAATGACTATCACAGAGATCTTAGACACAGTGAGGGCACAGTCTGAGGTATGCAATTGAAATAAAATGAAAGAGAATGGAGGTGGAGTCCAAAACTTTACCTGGGTGGAGAGTTAATATGTGGAAATGAAATCCAGTTTGTTTTCTGTGGCCCTAAGAGATGTGAACAGGACTGTGGGAGTAATTGGTGACCAGTGAAGCTCCCTAAAATGAGATGTGGCCTCCTAGAAAGGTGGTTTGTTGATTGACATCTGAACTCTCCAAGCCCAGTCTGGATCATCTGAAGGAGAGGGTATTAGTGGACTCAAACATTTAATGAATAGTGGACCAGGTGACCAAATGGATCCCTGTAATTCCCAAGGCTCCAGGAATCTTTAGTTCCTGACCAATGAGGATACAGCTGGAAAAAGTGAAAAGGGACAAGATGATCGAAGGTCTTGGATGTTTGGCTAAAAATTGGAGGTTTAATATACAAAGTAGTAGCTGGATATTAAAAAGGAAGCTAAGGGTATGTATGAGGAAAATTGTTCCATCAATATTTAGTGGTCATTATTAACAAAGCCTCAAATGGAGAGAAATTGCCTTTTTTTTTAAGTTGGTGCAATGAGAGAGTAGTGGGAGAATGGAGAGAATATGAATCTGAATGAGATTATAGCCAGGTTCCTCCGGGATGCCTTCTCTGTGTAAGCATTTTGGATGTTAAGGAATGGAAAATCAAGTTGCTCTTACATATGTGATTTCAGAATGAGAAGTCAGCATCCCATCCCCTGGGGGGGCTGGGGGGGGACAATTCTAACTCAAATTCAATGAAATTAATTCATTCTTCTCCAGACAAAAAGCTGATGAAACTCTGTTGAGTAAAGGTTGTGAAAACTGGTAAGTCTTCTCAAATTAATGTTTACAATTATTACCTGCTCTCCTGGGTGATGACTGTCCCAGAGACATGCTACTATTGTTGCCTGCCAGAATAATGTGGGACTCAAATTTCATACCCTTTCAGTTAGTTTTTATTTTGTTTTTGCTGGTTTATTTATTTATTTTTTGGAACACGAGGATTATTATCCTTCCTTAAGAGGAACAGATCTCTCTGTGATACCGTTTAATGTTTCAACACTTTAAGCCGTCTCTTTATCTCCTTATCTTGCCTTTGTTGGTGAAAAATATTGAAGAGGAGAAAACTATCTTAAATATTCCGGTTTTAGGCAAACATTATTTTTAAGTGGACATGGTTAGTCACCAAACAGTAGAATGAAAACAATTCATTTGATCAGCTGAACAATGTTGTGGAGCTAGATAATTCTACAGGTCCTCAAAAGGGGGCAATGTGCAGGTGAATGCTTTCAACCCCCGATTTTTATTAAAAATAAACAAAAGTAAAGAGTGCAGAAAATTAACCTATTATTATTATTATTTCAGTTCCTGTTTAAATGATGTGTGTCCTTCTGGGCCTTTAATCAAAAAACGTTTGAGGATAGGAATTGATTGGTAATGATTCTGACCCTGCCTCAGAATATAGCCATTCTCTTTGCACACCACAAAATTAGTTCGGTCTCATTCTGATATTTTTGTGTGTAGCTTTTGTTTTTTTAAAGTAGATTTTAAACTTTAGAGCAGTGTTAAGTTCACAGCAGAACTGAGAGGAAAATACAGAGATTTCTCACATACCCCCTACCCCACATATGCACAAACTCCCCCATTATCAACATAACCCAGCAGTTATGTATTTTTAACAATTGATGAACCCTCACTGACACATCATTATGCCCAAAGCCCATAGTTGACATTAGTATTCACTCTTGATGTTGTACATTCTGTGGGTTTGTACACATGTATAATGTTGTGTATCCATCATTATAGTATCAGACAGCACACTTGACTCTTGAACAACAGGGGTTTGAACTGCACAGGTTCACATGTATGTGGCTTCTTTCAATAAATATATTGGAACTATTTTTTGGAGATTTGTGACAGTTTGAAAAAGCAGACTGTGTAGCCTAGAAATCTCAGAAATATTAAAAGGTTGGTGATGTCACGAATGCATAAAAAATACATATAGATACTAGTCTTTCTGTCATTTACTACTATAAAATCAACATTAAGCTATTAATAGTCACATTTTGGGGGAGTCAAAAGTTACATGCAGATTTTCAACTGCACGGACTGTCGGTACCCCACCCTCACATCATTCAAGGGTCGACTATATTTTCACTGCCCTAAAAACATCTCTGTGTTCCTCCTATTCATCACTCCCTCCCTCCTAACTCCTGGCAAACATCAGTGGTTGGAATCACACAGTATATAGTATTTTCAAGTTGATTTCTTTTGCTTAGTCATATGTATTTAAGGCCCCTCCATGCCTTTTTATGGTTTGATATATCATCTCTTTTTAGTGCTGAATAATATTCCATTGTCTGGACATACCACAGTTTATTCACCTACTGAAGGACATTTTGGTTGTTTCTGTTTTCTCAATTGTGAATAAAGCTGCTATAAACACCTTGTGTGGGTTTTTGTATGGCTCTAAGTTTTTTCAGTTCCTTTGGGTAAAAAACAAGGAGCATGATTGTATGGTAAGAGTGTGTTAGGTTTGTAAGAAACTGACAAAATGCCTTCCAAAATGGCTATACCATTTTTCATTGCCACAAGAATGAATGAGAGTTCCTGTTGCTCCACATCCTTGCCAGCATTTTATGTTGTTGTACTGGAATTTGGCCATTCTGTTAGATGTTTATAGTACCTCATTGTTCTGTGTAGCTTTTTATTTTATTTTATTTGAATTTTAAAAGTGATCATATTACAGAAGGATAGAGAAAAGCAAAACCTCTAGCCGCAGGTAACTCTTCATCCTTAGGGTTAATGGTCTGGCTTATATGTTTCTAGATATTGTTCTGTGTATGTATATATAAAAGAAATATCCATGTTTAAGAAACAAAAAGAGATTAATTTAAACACTTTTGACATTAGTAATTTGAAATGTAAGGAAACAGTCCAGATCAAAAAATTTTAAGTCAAAGGTAAACTTTTAGGACCATTATTATACCCATCAGTTGTACAATTTTCAAAAGATAAAAAAGATATACAGTGAAGAGTAGGTCCCCCTGATTCAGCTGGCTTCCCCTTATTTCCACTTTCCCATAGGCAGTGACAGGGTGTGTGCGCATGTGTGCACCTGCAAATTTTATGTGTAACATATGACACAAATGGTAACATACGTAATTTTACAACTAGTTTTCTTTTCCACTGACAGTACACTTTGATTCAATATAAATTAAAGTTTGATTTACTAAGCTCTGAATCTCTCGCTTCAAGGTTACTTAATTATTTTTAGAATTAAGGAAACACAAATGAACTGGGATGTCCAGAGGGAGGAAAGCCAGGAAGCAGAAAATGTCATTAGTTACCTGATAGTCATCATTTTACCAAGCTAAGAGAAGGCAGTTTTCAGGAAAGCATATGGAATATGGCTCTTGATGGAGCTACGTGCCATTTGAAGGATACACGTGGCTAACCCACAGGGATGATTCACTACCAGTGCAGCTGTAAACTTCTCTTTTAATTAGGTGGGAAGCACCTGTGTGTTATTATTTCATCATTTTTCCTCTTCCCAGTCCAGTTTCTTTAGGGATTAAAAAAGGAAAAAAAAAAAAGAAAGACCCAACAAGTTGGAATTTAAATGTTTTTCAGTAGGGAGGGAATTCAATATCTTAAAAAAGGGCAAGTCTACAGATCATCTCCCGGAAGACGAGGTGAGACTAGTAACTGAAATGGGTGTGAATTGTGGAGGGCAAATGACTATGCATGTTGCAAGGTATTCGGCAGGGAGCTACATATTAGCATCCTGGATGTGTTTGTATTTGCACTTCTGATTTGCGTCTTTAAAAATATTTAGCAGAATTAATGCTAAATGTGTACAAGCTGTTGAAATTTGAATGGTACCAATGTTATTTATCTCCTCTGGGCTCTGAGCATTTCCACGAGATGGGACCAACATGTTTTCATGACTTTTGGAAAGTTGCTGGGATTGGTTGATACAATTAGCTTCTTTCAAGGGACCGATCGGCATCATTTACCTATGAAATTCACTCTGTCCTCACATTAATTGTTCTAAACGTCACTCGTAATACTAACCAAAATATACTTTGCAGTAGAGATGATTAACTGCCCTTTCAATTGAGCACCTACCCTATGCTGAGAGCGTCACAAATGCTTTCCTGTGTAACCGTCATTACTACTGGAAGGGGCTGGTATTATCACCTTCATTTCATAGATGGGGATACTGAGGCTCAGGGAGATGACATTCCTGCCCAGAGTCACTCAGCAGGTTACTGTAAATGAGGTGTTCAACTCACTTGTACCGTGTTGAAAGCCTATTGTATTTGTGCATACACTTTGCAAATATTCATTCACCATAAGCAAATTCATTTGACACCTCTGGGTTGGCACTTGTATTCTTAATTTGGTGGTTTGTGAATTTGACATGCTCTTCAGTCACTTGTAGAAGAATAGGTTGAAATCCTCTTAAGGATGGTGGTTCTCCCAAAAGTCTCAAAGTAGCAGCCTGTGGGCTGAATTTGGACTGCACCTGTTTTGTTCTGTTCTGGAGGGGAGAAGGGGGAGCAGAGTCACCACTGTGTTTTCACTGAGTGGAGCAGGGATGCCGTGAGGCTTGGCTTGTCCTCTTAAGTTCCCCCTTCCTCCCCAGGACTCCCTGTTGTCTTGGGCCCTGCCCTTTTGCTCACTAATGCCATGGGCACAGCCCCTGATGACATTTAAATGTGTGGCTGCAGAAAACCAGTAAACCAGGAAGTATGTCAGTTAGGAGGAATTTATCTCTGGGCTCATATTAACATTAACAAATCGATTTTTGCCCTGAAATAGACACTGCTAGTATTTACTCAATATAAAACAATGAGTTTGACTTTGTTATCAATTCACTGTTAACATTTTTCACAAAAGGCCCTTTGTTGGTAGAATTCCCCACCTCATTTATGTTTGCTGACTGTCTGCTGACTTGTGGATAGAGTCATATGGGACATCTCCTGAAGACTTTTGGTTGATTGTATATAGTGCCCTGAGGTGACTTTCATCATAAGGCTAAATCTACTGAAGAAACATGAAAGCGAGTTTAGTCGTTCATAAGCATTGGGAGAAAAAGGAGAATCAGTGATTCTTTTTCTTTTCCTTTCCTAATTGTTTCCCCAGCTTCAGACAGCTTACATTCTGGCTCCATGTGAGTATCTTCTAAATTATCAAGCATATTTAAGAGGACTCCTTGAATAGAACCTGGGACTCAGGTCAGTGGTAGAATTCCCCCACAGTACTATTTCTGTACTTTGCCTCCCCAAATGCAGTATATTCTGAAGGAATTCCTGTTCTCTGTATTTCTGTCCTCAAATGTCTTCTGCCACGTTTTCAGTGTGTTCGCCATGCAACACGTTCCCATTGGGTGCTCCGTACAAATAAGTTTGGGAAGTGCTTTTTATTCCAAACCCACTTAGGGATTTGAAATGCTTACCTTGTTAAAGGTTTTGAGCGGTACTGTATTCAAGGAACACATTCTGTTTTGCCCAATGCAATGTTTCCCAAATTTAGCTCATCACCAATCCCCCTGTAGAACCTATCCTTTCTGTCCACTACCTCATATCCCCCAAAACCTATTAGCTATCTACAGAGCATACACTGAGGTCTCTCTGTAGAATTTCCCAAAAAGCATGGACCCATGTCTTGGATATTTTGGCGGGTATGGGGGGTTAAGGGGGTAGCATAATTTCTAATTTCATTTAAGTGGATTTATTTTGTGAAACACACCTTGCCTGATACAATTATTAATGAGGAATTGAACTTCATAGCTTGGTAGTATTTTAAATGATCACACTAAATATACTTATGTCATTCTTCCTGGCACCCAGTGGATTGCATGATGACATAGGGACTATACTTCTTTCTGTTTTGGTGACTTTTAGCTGTTGCTGCAGTTTATAACGTTTTGGGAAAATCTGTCTAAATTTTGACTCAGATGGACCTATTCTGCCTCCTCTGGGCATATTTGTTAAAATCTTGTCACAGTGGTAAATATTTCCCACATAATTGCTTCCTTTTAATTCTCATAATGATCTTGTAAGATAACTACAAAAAACGTATTTCCCCATTTTATTAAGGAAACTGGTCCTAAGAGATTAAGTCACTTGCTCCAGGGCTGCTAGTGAGTTCAGTGGATTAGGTTTTCCAGCTGAAGGTTTCCATTCCCAAAACTAACCTTGCTTTGTGTGTGACTTGAAAAATACCTTTATGTTACTTACTGTTTTTTAAGCCAACAGTTAGAATTTCTTACCTTTTTGGTACTTGTTCTTTAGATAAAACAGGAACCCAAATAAAATGAGATGGGGGCTGTTTTTAACCATGCCCAAATATTAATGATTCATATGTGAATTATCCACTTATAACTAATTTTTAATCCCAGGCTGGATTCTTCCCAGCCTGCCTGCTGTTCATTCTCTCTGCTCCTGCCTTGACTTTGTCAAAACAGCTTACAAGCAACCCGGTGTTTGAGGACTTGCTGTGTATGATTT
This sequence comes from Phataginus tricuspis, assembly GCA_029783875.1. NCBI lineage: Eukaryota > Metazoa > Chordata > Mammalia > Pholidota > Manidae > Phataginus > Phataginus tricuspis. The sequence continues at coordinate 99,128,114 of JAQQAC010002837.1, forward strand.
AGGCAGCAGAACTCTTTTAAGAGGACAAGCCTTTTGTCTGTTTAATTGAAGGAATGGATTGTTCCATGCAACTCTTAACAGTTTTCCACCCAGGATTCATGGACATTCAATGGGCAGAATTGTATACACAGACCCAAAAGGAGTATGGGGTTAAACATCAGCAGTCAGTTAACAAAATTGAGATTTCCAAGATACAGTAATTTTCACACCCATCTTTCTCTCTCTCTGTGGCAGCCCTCCACCCCACATTATCATCAGTGGTTAGGAATTTAGGTTTCTAAGGCACCTTGGATTTAAGTCCTACTTTGTCCATTTAGTAGTTGTATATAGATGCCCCTGGGCAAATTAATCTCTTTTTAGCTGTAATGTGCTCATCTGTGAAAATGTGTATGTGTCATGTACAGGAACTACATATACAGTAGTTCCTCCTTATCTTCTGGGATAAGTTCTAAGACCCCCTAGTGGATGCCTGAAACCATGGATAGTATCAAACCTTATATATACTGTGTTTTGAGAAAAAAAAATATATATAACACACATAAATATATGTGATAAAGTTTAATTTATAAATTAGGCACCATAAAAGATTAACAAGAATGCCTAATCACAGAATACAATAACCTAATACAAGTATACTATAATAAAAGTTATATGAATGTGATTTCTCTTTCAAAATATCTTACTGTACTGTATTTATTCTTCTTCTTGTTATGTGAAATGATAAAATGACAATGTGATGAGATGAAGTCAGGTGAGTGACGTAGACACTGTGATCATAACGTTTTGCTACTCTTGACCTTCTGATGATAGGTCAGAAGGAGGATCATCTGCTTCCAAACCCCGATGGACCATGGGTAACCGAAACCTTGGAAAGTGAAATCTCAGATAAGGAAGGGCCTACTGTATTTTGTGGGGATTAAATGCAATAGTGAATGGGAAGCCACTTAGCAAAATGCCAAGCATATAAGAAGCACTTAGGAAATGGTAGATATAAATTTTTATCTTCTAGGTAGCAAATTGCATGCTGGGAAATGGGCTATAACGTATTGCTTTTGTATTTTATTTGGAGGTGCAAGGTCAATAAAAAAAATAAGAGTATAAGGAAGGATTTATAAAGTTTTGAGGAGAGAGGATCACAGTGTTTGGGTAGCAGCTTTGAGTGGCTTGGAAATAATCAGGGACTGCTTTTTGTCACCGAGGTACGAGGATGAGCTTGGACAAGCATGTAAATTAGAATGCTTTGGAGGCAAGCAGCAGAAAATCTGTGAATCCCCCTGAGGCAGAAAGAAAATTTGCTAAAAATGAACAGTAGAGATATGGAGTAGCTTACAGTATCTGAGGGACACCTGAAAAAATGGGGTCAGAAAGGTAGAATAGAAACTGGGGACCTCCCTAGCTGCTGGGTGGAGGGAACTGAGGCACCATCTTTGTTGAGCCACCCTCTGGAGGATGATCAACTCAAAGACCTTCAGTCTTTTTTCTGTTCAAGATTCAAAATCCAGGAACAAATGTCCAGATGGCCTACGTTGGATAAAATGCTCACACAGAGCATCTTGACTTGTAGTCCCACTAAACCATAGCCAGTGGAGGATGGGTGTTTTCCTTCAACAAAATTGGAGTGCTCCTCCGGGAGTGGGGGACATGGATCCTGGATAGCAAAAGCCCATGTACAAGAGACCTGAAGGTGGGAATCCATCCAGGAGTTTGAATAGATGATGGGCAGAGATTTGGTTAGATCAAGACCTTTGTGTTGGGAGGATTTGGGGAAATAAACTGGGAATTATGTCCTTAAGGTATGGGATCCCATTGCAGGATTTTAATAGACATTGAGGGTTACTCCTTGTTTTTACAGCAAGACATTTTATTTTATTTTATTTTTATTAAGGTATCATTGATATACAATCTTATAAAGGTTTCACATGAGCAACATTGTGGTTACTACATTCCCCTATATTATCAAGTGCCCCCCACATATCCCATTATAGCAAGACATTTTAAACAAATAGTTCTTTAAAAAGCAGCCCTATTTTCTCAGATGAGTTTATCATTTTCCTTAGCTACATTATACCTCCGTGTCCTGTCTGTCACATTAGTTTTAGGCATTGCCCTGCTACAGCGGCCACTTTGATTAATATAGAAACAAGAACCATACAAAGGGTGACATACTTTATTGACTGTTTTCCACAGGTCTTTGTTTTTCCACTGTAATTTGCATTTGAGAGACATATTGTCAACATATTGTATTTGTTGTCATTTTCCATGTATTTGAATATAAACAACTGGTATATTCTTTGTATGGAGATTAAAAATCTCCTGCCAAATTTGGCGCTCTCAGTTATATCTCTCTTTTAACAAAGGTATGCCTTAAGTCTTTGGTTTAATAGCCAAAGCCAATTAAAACATTTGTTTTAAATTCAGTTACCCATTGTGATTTTATCCAAATACAGGCATATGGTTATGAACCAGCATTGTTTTTTGTTTGTTTTTGTGTTTGTTTTTTAAATCTCTTGCTTGGAATCCTTAAGTCCCTGAAAGGAAGCTAACAGCAGCTCCTTTGAGAAGAAGCAGTCTGTAGAAAATAATGTTAACACCATCCCCTCATTGTTGGTGTCAGAGCCTGAAGAGAGATTTTATGCATGTGACTGCAATGTAACGGTGATCTCATGAAGAGGGGAGGCACTGTGAGTAGAAGGCATCCCATAGCAGGAATGAGAATTCAGTACTCTCCTTGGACGTAGTCACACTTCAACCTGATTCCCAATTGTACATGGGGTTGGCATTATAAAAGGCCATCCCTAAAAAATGGGCTGTTTTATCATAGCTGGAAGTCATCCTCTATATTTTAAAGCCATAAACTTACCACTTTTATTAAAAAATTGATCTGCATCAACATAACAGGCTGGGCAGGGGCAGAGTTATGTGTTTCAGCCCCACTGTGTTGCAGACGGAAACGAGAGGCCTGTGAATCATCATTATGGTTAATGACCAAGGTGCATGCTGGGAAGTTCCCCTGAGGAGTCTCTTGGACAGACTAATCCAAGTTTTCTGGAGTGGGAATTCGGCGGGAAGCACAAACATACTTTATATTGGACAGCTTAGTTATCAGTTTTTTCTTAGTTGATTTTTGTAACCTAATGTAGCAATATAGGAGATAATTGACAGCCACAGTTAAGTTCATTTTAGAAACATTCAGGATGGTTGTGGACAATATCTGCTGAGGGCAGAGGGTTCAATAGCAGGAAGAAGTGGTTGATGCCATTTGGTGGATATTTTCTGTATATGCCACCTTTGAATGTTTCTTATTGTGTGCTATATGTGAGCCAGCAGAATATTCAGTATTTGGTCTCTTTTGTTATTTTGGATTTATTTACAAGGATTTTTCCTTCAGGGTATGTTTGTTTATGATATGTATGACATCTAGTTTATTTATTCTGTGTTAACTTTGATTCTTTTTCCTCTCCTTTTTAAAATCATGCTTACATGGAGTTTGCATGCCCAGTAAATAAGAATCTTAGATAGTGATAAACACTAGAGAGAAAAGAGAACAGGGAAAGCTGGTTGAGGGTAGTAGGTTGGGGTAACATGTGACACAGTATTCTTGGTAATTTTGGAGGAGGTGATATTCAGGTTGAGATATGAATATAGGGCCAAGCCTGGCATATGGATATTAGGGAAAGAGTTCCCTGCAGAAAGAATGGCAAGTGTCAAGGCCCTGAGGCAGGGACAGGTGTGAAAAGGCCACTGGGTGTTTGTGGAAGGTAATTAGGTAGAGAAGAAATAGCTCGAAATTAGGCACAAAAGATGTTAAAACAAAGCTACCCAGAAGGATTAATGGTGACTCTAAATGAGGATTCAGGGCTGGGCAGTGTGGAACAGCAAGTGTATGGAAAATTTTAACCTGAAAGATTTTGGTCAGCCATTTCTGGAGAGCAGAATGTTCTAGATGTTAAAACAATGTGTGCTTTTGCTTTTAATGTGTCCTCTTTGCTTTCAAATTTGCTTATATTTCAATAGCCAAAACTTTACTTGCTGAGTTGTTATAAGATATAGGCAGGCAGTGGGGATGGAAACACTTAGCAGGTGGTGATCTTCAAAGGAGTTGGCACCAGAGACCTGAGTTTCAGTCTTACCTCTGTCACTGACAACCTGTAGGACTTTGGACAAGTGACTTTACCTCACCAGGCCTCAGTTGATGAAAGGATAGTGATAACCACCCACTAAGGTTATCTGAAGGATCATGGGGAGAATAACATATATAAAGTGTTTATTATTTATAATATTATATATCATGTCATATTTGAAACCAAAGGAAAGTAAGTAGTAATAGTCTTAGCAATCTGAAAAATCTAATTAAAGGCTAATCCTTAGGCAGCAGAGTAGAACTGATGTTATTTTTGTAATCCAGCTACTTCTTTTAAGAAATTCTTAACCTTCACCCAATGAAACTTGTTCTAGTGTTTTTTGTTTTGCTTTGTTTTGCTTTGTTTTATTGTTTTAAGTAAACAAGAGGCAAGCTCTTTCTCACTGAATTTGTCAATGATAGAGGCAGTAGGTAAATCTCATTTTTCTCACCACAGTTCAGGTGCAGAAGTACACTGTCAAGTTGTCCTTTTAAAAACTTACAGGGAAACCGTGGGCTTTGCTTAGATTGTGTTTAAATGTTTCTTGCCTTTGGTATTCCCCTTGGAGTTAGTGAAAGCATTGACTTTTGTGGGCACTGAGGAGGGCAGGAATGGGTTGGAAGCCTGGGGGGAATGGTCCCCTCCAGAGAGATGACTGTGTCTCTCCTGGGGCATCTACCTTGAGCTACAGGTGGCCTGTCTTCTTGCTTTCCTCCAGCCTGGGCTGCAACCTTTCCATGCTGCTCTCTGCCTGTCTAACCCTAATGCCACACTTAGTAAGCTTCCTTCTTTATGAAGCCTTTAAGTGCTCTTCTGACCCACTTTGAGCTCTCCTATCCACGAATTAATTTTAGACATGTGTCTCCCTTTCCTAGTTTAGTGCTACTTCAAGCAATATATTCTCTTCATTGTTAGATACTATCCTTTCAACCTGTGCCTTCATGATAACAGCATATTTTCAAGGAGAAGAATGACACACCTCTACATTATTAGATAATGTAAAATATGTGTTCAAATAAGACGCGACACAACAGAACTCCTAAAAGAAAACATAGGAAATGAACTCTTGAACATCAGAATTAGTAAAATTTTTTCTGGATCTGTCTCCCCAGGCGAGGGAAACAAAAACAAAAATAAACAGGTGGGACTATATTAAACCAAAAAGCTTTTTTCAGCCAAGGAAACCATCCACAAAACAGAAAGGCAACCTACTGAATGGAGAATATGTTTGCAAATCGTACATCTGATAAAGGGTTAACATCCAAAATAAATAAAGAACTTACACAACTTTATAAATATATATATATATCCCCAAACAATCCAGTTAAAAATGGGTGGAGGATCTGAATAGACATTTTCCAAAGAAGACATAAAGATGGCCAACAGGCACATGAAAGATGTTCAATATCACTAATCATGAGGGAAACACAAATCAAAACCACAATGAGGTATCACCTCACACTGGTAAGAATGGCTAGTATCAAAAAGACAAGAAATAACAAGTGTTAGTGAGAATGTGGAGAAAACAGAACCCTCCTGCGCACCGTTGGTGGGAATGTTAATTGGTGCCGCTACTATGAAAGACAGTATGGAGGTTTCCCAAAAAGTTAAAATAGAAATACCATGCAACTGAGTAATTCCACTTATGGGTAACCACCTGAAGAAAAATCACTGATTTGAAAAGATATATGCACCCCTGTGTTTATGGAAGTCTTACAGTCACGATATGGAAGCAACCATAATATCCAGCTATAGAGGAATGGATGAAGAGGATGTGGTACATATACACAATGGGGTATTATTCAGCCATAATAAAAGAATGAAATCTGGCTACTTGCAACAATATGGATGGAACTAGAGGGAACTAATAATGCTCAGAGAAATAAGTCAGAGAGAGAGAATGACAAATACCATATGATTTCACTTACATGTGGAATCTAAAAAAATAAAACGAATGAATGAACAGAACAGAAAGAGACTGATAAACACAGACAACAGATTGGTGGTTGACACAGGGGAGATGGGTGGGAGGATGGGTGAAATACATGAAGGGGATAGAGAAGTACTCCTTTCTAATTCTCTAGATTTACGTGGTTCAAGGAATTTAAAGTTATTTTCTGTGCCTGATTTTAGGCAAATTGGAAGCCGGACCATTTATAAAAACTTTGATGAAAGCAATCCAGTGGACAAGGAGTGAAAACAAAAACCTTTCAGAAAGTACCTTCTTTCCTCTCAAGAAAGCTGATCTCAGGAGAAAGTGTGTGTGTGTGTGTGTGTGTGTGTGTGTGTGTGTTCTCCTGAGTTGTAATATAGTTGATAATGGCATTTCATGAATGCTTTTTGTGGGCTAGGAATTTAATTCTCACTCTGCCCTATGAGGGAGGCATAGCTATTATCCCTATTTTGTAGTTGAGGAAACTGTATCCTAGAGTGGGGAAGTGACTTGCCCAGGGTCATACCCAACTTGGAGGTGGCAGAGTCAGAGTACAAACCCAGGCAGGCCCCATAGCCCGAGCTCTGTCCACTGCTTCTGTACCACCGTTAGACATGAAGCCAAGAATCTCTGGCCACATGTGAACAAATATCATGGCTCTTTTTACCCGACTGGCCCTGTGGTGTTCCAGCCCTTTAGTGACACCCATGACCCTGTTTGTTCTCTGCCTTTGATCTTTAATTTCTGATTCTGTTAAAGCCCCTTAGGGCAACTACTTTAGTCTTCTCCCTGTTCCCTGAGGTTAATAGAGATGTTGAAGGTCAATGCTGCTGGCCCCTCTTACTCCTAAGCTTGAGATGCAGGCGTGTGTCCTCTCCCGCAGCGGCTCCCTGGTGGGGGAGCATGCTGTTTCTTGCACTCGGGTGTGAGCAGAAACTCAGGTGCCCCGCCCCTCTGCAGACTTGCTTAGGGAGCCCTGGCTGCTTGTCCCAAATCAGAATAAGGGGGAGGGAGCTGCAGGCTGGTACAGGTAAGGGAGCCTGCGCTCCTTCTGTTTCTTCCCAGCTTAAACTCAGTCCTTCTGCTTGTGAACTCCAGCAGGGCCTTGGGTGCTCCCAGCACGAATGAATGGCTCTGTAGGGGGTTTGCTTGCACAGGTCCAAGGGTAGGGATTTATCTTTGCATTCTGAAGTCAGTGTCTGTGGGCTGTCTCCCTGCCTGGCTTGGAATTTCATTGTAAAGGAGCCATCTTGACCTTTTTTTGTTTTCGCTGTATTCCACTCTCTGAAGCTGGGCTTCCATTTAGTTGGGTGGCAGTCTGTGGCTTCTGTCCTTGTTAGATATGCTGGAGGAGGGAGCAGTGTTCCGGGGACCAGTTCTCTGGGAGGATAAGGCTCAGAGACGTGGGAAGGAGTCCTCTCCTTCACCTGAACTTGTGTGCCTCCCTTGCATTTGTGTGGCACTAACGTACAACCTGTGGGAGCGCTCAGTAGACAGAAGCAAATCCGGTGGTTATTCCCTGCTATTGTGATATGCAAAGTTATTATTAATTCATGTCAGAGAACTCTCACTGAGATTTTACTGTTGTATTCTTTAGTATTTAGTGCCATGGGGAAAAATTAAAAACTACGTTGTCCTTTGGGGGAGAGCAACCTTGGTAGTTCTTTTTGTATGGTGAAAGTGGTAGGGTTTTTTTTTTTTTTAATAATAATGAAATTTTAGACCTGGTATCTTCTGAAGCAGAATGACTGTGTATTAGCAAAAGTGATAAATATTCGAACTCTGTGGGAGAGCAGGCATTTGTAGGAGTTTTTAGGCATTCTTGGATATATAAATGCAAATTTGTGGAGGTTGCTTAGGAAATGAGAACTGTACAATTAATCTACAGAAAATTTGCCATTTTTCCAGAAACTAGGGATTGGACCAGAGCCCTGGTATAGCTTGAACAGAAGTTATTTGTGCATGTCAATAAATGATTTTCACCATTCTGAAGTTTAAGAGAAATATTTTTCAATAGGAGGAAACCCTTGCCATTGCAGTTTTTTTTTTCCTGAGTGGTAGCAAGTGGCAAGTGAGAGAATGTTTTTCATTGAAATCACAGAACTTCATATCAGCCAACTTTCAGTTGCTTCCCTCGTGCAGCATTTTGCCAGAGTTTCAAACAAGACTGTACAAGAAAGGAAAAGAATGTGGTATTCACAGATACGAAAACATTATAAAGACTACGCTGGTATCTCTAGCTGATTAAGTCACTGTGTTATTCTCACCGTTCTGCAGAGGGTGGGCAGAATTGTAATTCATGTGCTTTCTCTGAGCTTCCATGTCTGCATTCAGGCCCTTCGTGGGGGATTCCTCCTGTGTTCAAAGGCCACCCTGGCTTATGTGCCTTTCCCTTCCTGTGGCTTCATCTTCATTTTCTTGTCTGTTGGTTATTGTTGTCAGGGAGTCTTCTGTGTAGGACTGTGAGTTGCCAGTAGTCTAATGCTCTTATTAACTCCTTCCCCATCCCAATTCCAAATTCACTAGAACCTAGTCAAATAGTGATGCCTGTTATTTGTTTGTGTGCTGTTAGAGAGCCAGAGATGGCAAAGTCGTTGTTTCTAGTATATGATTACTAGGTGAGCATTTACTGAGTACCTACTGTATGCTAAGCCCTGTTTCATGTCTCCTGCTAGACATGATTTTATTTTCATCCACACCTGTATTTCCTCTTCCCAATTATAATCCTGTGTTTTCTGTCTAACTTTCACCCATCACGCTCATTACAGTGATTGAGAAGTTATGTAGAGATGTTCGATTTATACCTTTCATGTCTTGGGTGGTGGTGTGATTTTAAATTGTTAACGAATTGAAAGAGGCCTGACGTACAAAAGATTAAACATGTAAGAAACTGCATGTGTCCTTGCAGTAATATTCAAACCATGTTGATTGGATAATACTGCCTATCACTTGTCCCAAAGACATGCAAAGAAGCATAATTTCCCAGAAGGATGGAAAGCTCATTATATTTGTGGTCCAGATAATTATAATCATGGGATGCAAGATAATATGAAGCTGATCTGAAATTCTTTTGGAACTTTAATTATTCTCTTTGATTTAAGCATACAACTGATTAACTACAAAATAAGTGAAAAACATTCCTTTCCTCCCCCTTTTGTTTGTAAGCAAGATGTGGATTTCTTCGGATTTAAGGCCATTATAGCACTCTCACTTTGGACTTGACAAAAACTTCTGTGGTATCTGGAAAATTAATGCGTTGGGGAGGGTTTGTTTTCATTTGCATTCCTTAATCCAGTTTTAACTTTAATCCCCTTTCCAAGTTTAATTCAAAATGTAAGCAAGTAAAGTGAAGTGTATTAGAAATTGTATTAAACATCTCTTTGGGGTATGTATGGAGAATTAACATTGATGCCAAGATCCTTGCTATACATTAATTTTCCAGCATTAAAGAATGAGGACAGCTCACAAATGTACCTTCTCTTTCCAGCTCTTTTCATTTTATTTCTCTGGTAGTGTTCTCTCTAAGGGGATTTAACCCACTCATATCAAAAGGAATGGTAAGTTTTGAGCATGGGTGACCTTTCCACTCTCTGTCAGCACCTCTGAAGGGATCACATTTTTTCCTGAGGTTGACATTACTCCTCTGCCTTCCTCTGATCCATTTTCATTTCACGATAAGCCTGATTTCTTCAGATGAATGACTATAAAGGTACATGTTATTAGTAAGAATTATATAGAGAAAATGGACCTCAGTAATTGTGAACAACTGCCTGCCTATGATGGCTGTTTTTCATGGAGTGGAATCCTCCTGTTGTGGATTTCACAGTGTGAATGCATTTTCTGTGTCTGAAAGACATCCATTGACAATATATTGCATTTTCATTGGTACTCTTGTTTTTGTTTGCTGTTCTAGGTCAGTCTATTTGAAGGACTTTGCATAATAAGCTTTTCAAAATAGTAATAGAAACTTTTGCTGAAATGACTCATACAAGCGAATGAGCCATCAACTTATATTTGCTGTGCCTACCAACAATGTGAATTTCAACAATTGAATTTTTTGTTTTGTTCCATGCATTCATAATTATGCACATATACACATGTATACAAACATATGCATCTTTAATTTTTACAAGTAAAGGCCTACACTCTATGATGCCACACTAAAAGTGTTCCATCATACTGGAAAGCAATGTTCCAATACTGCTTTCCCTGAAAACATTGTAAAAATAATATTTTATCCCCAATCTTTCTCCCTGCCCCCTTTTGATTTGAAGATTTCACTGGACTATTATTTGGAAAGAAGGATTTGATTCCTTAAATTAGGTCACAGCTAAGGTTGGATTTCTGGGTAAAAACACCTCACAAATATAGATAAATTGAGAAATGTCTGTTTGAGCAGGGATTCTGTAGAAAGAATTATTAAACTGACCAGTATATCAAACTCTATGACAAGTGGTCAGTCATCGCAAGCATTTCTTCTTAAGTATTCTATAGAGAGAAAGTGCTATTTATGGCTCCATCATGGGTTAAATATTTGAATTTAGACTTCAAGTTAATTTTAGGGAAAAAAATATGTCTCCTCTGAAACTAGTGTGCTTTTAAAAGTGGCCCATGTGGTAGAATGTTGGTGAAGTGCTTAAGTGCTTTCTATTAATTTTCTAATGAAAAAGAGTAATACTTGTTTATATAGAAATATGAGAAGGAACAGGCACGTGTATCACACCTATCAAATATAACCAATATTTATTCTTTTGGGGTATGATATTTGAGATGTATGGTGTATGGGTGTATAAAATTAAAATTTATATTGAAGTGCGTAATTTTGCTACTTAAATTTTCACTTCCTAATAAATTATTAATATGTTCATGATTTTACACTGTCATTTAAAAAGTTTGCTTGGTACTGTACTGTATATTTTATTTCTGTAATTATTTCCTTATTTGGGGGTATTGTGGTTTTCTCTACTTTTTCACACTTTAAACAACTCTGTGATAAACATCCTTGCAGCTAAGTCTTTGCCCACATGGTTAGTGATTTTCCTGGAAGAGTTTCCCAAATGTGGAATTGGTGAGTCCAAGGTTTTAATGATTCTAAGGGTTTTTTTTTTTTAATCACATGTAACCAAATTATTCTCTATTGGTAACCTTCCCAACAACACTGGGCATGATTGTGCTTTTATTGTTGTGATTACTACTACTGTTGTATAATATTTATATTGGTTTCAGTTTTGATAAGAACCTGTTTTCTACCTTGCTCAGGTCTGTTACCCATGGCTGAATGAGATCTGTCACAATATTTACCTTTGGCCACTGTTTTTAGGGAGAAAAAAATACCACAGTTTGTTTAGATGTGATCTGTCTGGGGCTTCCTCATATCAGCCAGGCTGGTGGGTCGTGTTGATCTGATCCTCTTTGAGCATCTATTCTCCAGTGTCACAAGGGATACAGTGGTAGTGAATCCATATTCCTCTCCATGCTGGAGGAGCACTAAGCAAGTGCTTCCATTTGGAGAACAAGCGGGTATCTCTGGGCTTCTAGGCAGGTGGGGAATGCTGAAAAATTCATTGGTCTCTAGGGAGATGTTAATTGCTATAGTTGAATATTCTTTTGGACTTAATGCCAATCATACTTTGATTATTGCATAATCCTTGAATCCTTTCAGAGCATAAAAGTGTTTAGAAGTGAGTGCATTAATGGTACAGATAGACATTGTTTTTGAACACTCATATGGAGGGTGACTTGGCATAATTTTGGGTGAGGCTTTCCCATCTACATGACTTTGATTTTAGCCATTAACTATGCACTTGGCACTTCAAACTATAATTAATTTAGGTTAAGTTGTTCCCTTTGATAAAGAAAGCTGTAGGATAGGTGGTCATTAATCATATCAAGAAGCTTTGTAGGGGTTGTGAAAGACAAAATTGGATTCCTGTTTGAAGACAAAGGAAGTGTCTGCTGTGCCTTGCCTTTTGGAATGAATGAGAGTAATTTTAGTAACTCCAGCCTATGCCAGTAAGGTGACAGTTTGGTTCTGAATCCTCTAGATGTCAGTTACACAAAACCAGACCTGCAAGTGCTGTGTGCTTTTCATACGTTGTGTTCCTTAATGTGTCGGTCAAGGCGTTGGGTGAAGAGAAAAGGGATTGAAAAAGACGTGCTGAATTTTCAAGTAAGGATTTCTGCCTATTGCACTTTCTGTGAACCCATCCTAAAGAGCAAGTGCTGACATTGCCCACTTTTAAGACATATTTGTTGAAGAGGTGCAGTCACTTTAATGCCTGGCATTTTACTCAACTAACTCAGTGGTGAAATAAAGGATTGATTGATTGATGTTCAACTTATATAAGGCCATGTACATATTGCTAAGTTCCCCATGAACGCCATCGTAGGTATCTAAAAAGAAGATGTCTTGATTTGTTTTAATAAATAACATTAAGCGCCTCCATTTCCAACCCCTGTTTGGAAATGTCACAATGATGGGTGTGTGTTATTTTGACCCCATGTGAAGATTCCGTGGCAACAGTAAACATTCACATTGTAGATTTTCATAAGGCAATAAATCTGCATAATGCGAGCAGCCTTGGCCTGCAATGAAGATGTGTTGTGAAATTTCCCATGCCAGAAGAGAAACTCATAGCTTGACACTGGCACTTTTAAGACTGTAGATGGCGATGCCTGGGCACTCCCTGTTTGGACTTCCCATCAGCTGGAGTTTGCGGCCCACGGGTTTCCCTGTGTTGCCTGGATCTGTTTATTTAAGCTTCATTGCATGGCTTGTACCACTGTCCTAAGTGGTTGCTGTTTTTCCCAAGGACTCTCTTTGCAGTATATTCTTGGTATTTTATTTCTCTTTTCTTACACTAATCCTCAATTAAGAACAAGCCCTAACATTCAACATCATTGTTAAGGGCTAAGAATAGTTTCTGAGAGTATTTCTAGTTGCTACCTTTCCAAAATCTGGTAATTCGTATTTGGATACTCTTAGCACAATTTGGGGGAGGGGGATAATTTACTTTTCTTTCTTTCTTTTTTTTAAAAACGTGCATGCACCCCAGCTTTCACTAAAGACAGCACAGACTCAATGGCATGGTTTACAAGTATGGTGTAATGGGAATTATACAGGATTGGAGCCACACAGGCCTGTTTTAACATCTTAGCATCATCGTGTATTAATTATGTGACTTTAGCAAGTCACACAGCCTGAAACTCAATTTTCTCACTGTTAGTTAGGACTTAAAATATTAACTGTGATTCATTTATAATATTCATTAGGGTTTGTGGCAGAAATTGCAGTGATAGCTCCCATTTCACATACTGTTCTCCAATTCTGATTTGGATGCTCGTACATTGTGGAGGTAGGGGTTGGTGTCTGTCTCCTCTTTGAATCCGGTGAGAGAAAGTGGTTGTGATTATGGTGAAAGTGGAGCTGTGAGGTTTCCAAGATAGAGTTAAAAGGAGTGATACAGCTTCCACTTGATTGTCTTGGGACTTTCTAGTTTGGAATGTAACCAGCAAGCAATGAGGGAGCTCAAGCAGCCACGTGGAGAGGCCCCTCAAGGTGTTTCCGGCGGACAGCCCCGCTGAGGCCCCGGATGATCTCAGCCTCTCACCGATTAGTCACCTTCCATCTTCCCAGTGGAAGCTCCAGGACTCAAGGAACAGAGACGAGACCTTTCCTCTGTGCTTGATACAAAATCCTGACTCAGAAATTGTAAAAGATGAAGTTATTATTGTCTGAAGCCATAATGTTTTGGGGGTGATTTATTATGCATCCACAGACAACCAGAACCAGTTTCTTGTGAGAGTCAAATGAAAGAGTGATCCTCTTTCTGGGTTTGAATAATGTCTCTACCCCTTAATGGCCATGTGACCTTGGACATACTATTTAACTGCTTTTGTGTGTGTGTTTTTAAGGTAATAGGGCCAACAGTACCTTCCTCTAGACTTAATAGGAGAATTCATCACTGAATACATGGGAGATGCTCAATAAATGTTAGTTGTCATTATTTTCTATTAAACTGTATTGCTGGAGTTTGACAATGTGTAGGGAGATTTATGTTAATTGTGTTATGATTTTAAAAAAGGAGTTGTGCAAATTTTTAAGTGACTTTCCTAGGCAAGAAACCAGTGGGGCTTTTGGATATCAAATTTTGAATGTAATTTTCATGAAGTGAAAAAAATAAAAGAAAATTAAAAATAAATTTTACTAATTTCTGCCAAGCCTGTATTTCGTATATTTTTCTACAGTCCAGGAACCCTTTGGCTTCAGTTGATAGCAGGAGATGTAAATACTCCAGTATAAGACATTGACAGAAGAGGGTTAGAGAATAGTAAGTAGGAAGGAAATGTTAATTTATTCATATTATGTACCAGAACTGCACTATAGGCTTTTACTGGTGTCTATCTCTTAGATACCATGAGACAGATAGTAAGGAAAGGATGGTATGCCACTAAATCTTTGCTGTCCCTGCTACGGAGCTCGTTAGCGTCCTTTTCTGTTCTGTTAATGGGGAAAGAGGAACTTGGCATTGCAGTTTTGCTTCCAGGCTAAAAGCTACTGGTCTGAGCTCCCACATCTGTATTTGTTTCTGCCTCTGACCCGTGAGTCACTTTGTGACTTCTCTAAGCCTCTTTTTTTTTCAGCTGTCAAGTGCATCTATCAGTGGTTTCTGATTCATGGAGTTGATAGGAGGATTCCATGAGATAACACAGTATTTCCAAACTTGCCTGATCATAAGAATTATCCTAAATCATTTGTTAAAATACTGGATCCTGTCCCAGTGTAACAGAATCAGAATTCCCAGGGCTTCTGTGATTTTTAAGTGCCCCAAGTATGTCTTATGATCAGGCTTGTCTAGAAGACACGAAGAAGAAGCATGTAAAGCCCATTAGTTAAAACTTAAAAGAAAAAGAAAAGAAAAATTTTAGCTGCTAGAGTACTTTTACTGACAGTAATATTTTAGGTATGTTCTTTGGAGTTACCTGTTTTCTTTAAATTTACTTCTATAGTTCTTGACAATTTCTGAAAAATAAATCACAGATTGTCTACAAATGTTGATCAATGAGTTAAATAAAATCTGTTTCTGTTGTTACTTTACATTCGTTAAAAAGTTATTCATACTGTTGGCTTTTTTTTTTCTTCTCTGGAGTTTCAGCTGCCATACCCAAGTTAATGCATTTCTTCCCAACCACCCAAGCCTTTGGGGACTTAGGAGGACCATGGATCGAAACCTTTTTTCTTTTCTTTTTTCCCCTGTAATATAATTAAAGAAAAATAGCTTTGCAAGTTAGAGTCACTGAATCCAGAGGGAATTTACCTACTGGCTACCCATATGGCTGTGACTGTAGGTCTTCATGTTGTATGTTCCATGATAATTAGATTGACAGTAACTATGTTGGTGATGCTAATGAAAGACTTTTTTATGTAATGAGTCTCTATAATGAGTTTTCTATTTGAAGTACCTATTTACAGTAATGTGTGTGTGCATCGCATTGGCTGTCATAACCCGGATGGGGCTGCTTACTTGTCGCAGATTTGAACTTGAGCAACATGGGTTTATGTAGAAGTCGTCCACCCACAGAGGACTTCTGTGCATGAGATTTTGCTAAGTATGTCCCTGACTACTTTGAAGTATAGCTGCTTTTGTCATCCTTGGTTACATTGTCTGTCAGGTTGTCTTCTGCTTCCTAATGAGGAGTAGTAACCCTGATGTTATATGTATAATTAATTATAGAGCAATGGATACTTTTGTCCCGTGTTCCAAAATCTTAATTCATTGATTCTTAATGCTGTAGGGTCTAGGTTTGTCTTATGTTCATTTTACTTAATCTTTAATAGTTTAAAATTTGTGCTTTAATAACGCTTTGATTCTACTTGCCTAAGGCTTTGTTCAATGGCTGGCCGATGATGGATGCTAGGGCCTGTCACATTGCCAGATTTTCAATAGGAGCTCGATAAATTTTTGTTGCTATTGTAATTATTTGCCTTATATTTTAAAGAGCATACCAATACTTAAAAGTTACAAATGCATTACAATAGGTTCTGTGTCTAAAAAAATGGGGCAGTGAATTTCATTTTATTTTCTTACCAAGTTCATATGGTGGTGTTTCAGCTACCTGTTCACAAATATAGTGGGAGGAGTTTGATCCATGTAGTTTATTGGGAAAACTCTAAAATGGAGATCTGTGTTGCAGTTCCAGCTATATGAATGGAACCTGGACAAAGTCCTTAACCCTAGTGGCCCTCGGTGTGCACACCTATAAATGGTTGGGCTGTGAACCTGTGATCCTTTCAACTCTTAGGTTTTTGGCAATGTGGTTCAGCTTGTCCTTTAAAACTGCTTTTAGGTTGGATATAAGGTTAAGGTTGGAATGTTCTTACAAGTCTTTTGGGAGATTGATTCTAAAATATTGGTCCTTGGGTCTATGCTGGGTCTTATTCTGATGCAAATTTGTTGATTGAATGTATAGTGTGTGTGTGTGTGTGTGTGTGTGTGTGTGTGTGTGTGTGTGTGTGTGTGTGTGTGTGTGTGAGGGCATATAGTGAGTTCTAAATGTCAGGTGAAGGCTGGGCAGTGACTCAGGGTTGTCAACTTTATTTATTTCTATGTACAGCATGACATGGACATTAAGATTATAACCTTTTGAGGGCTATAAAGCTTATTTCCATATTTGCCTTTATTTTAAGGAATACTGCAGTGAACATCCAAAGAGATATGTGAACATCCTTCTATTTGTACCTTGTGAATATATGCCAATAATTGATACTCTACTCATGCTTTTGCTGCCAGCTAGGTGACACCTCCTCCAGGAAGCCTTACCTGACAACCTGCCAAATCTACCCACATCTCCTTTCCCTCAGGTTAGGTGCTTTTTTTTGGAGCTTGCATTATGTACCACACATATCCTCTGCCACCTGCCCCAGTCAAGATTATGAGTTCTTGAGAGTAGATATGGCTTCCTTCGTATTTATATCCCCACATGATACATCATAGATGCTCAGTACATGTTAATGTCTTGAATCAATAGATGGTTGGATTGATGGAAGTTTACTAAAACTGATTCTCTGTGCTTAATTTTGCCTCCTGTCCCTTCTCTTACATATTGCAAAGTCTATTCGGAATATAGACATTTCATTTTGAGGTTAACCTTTCTCTGAATTTATTTTCTTCAATTTGTTGCTTGAAATTCAGGGAGACATTTCTAATACCCTTTCATTAAATTATTGGGAAATGTAAATGTGATGGTTTCAATTGTTCAAAATTGTATTGTTTTATTGACATTGTAAGAAAAGGATCTTTAAAGCCAATGTGACTTTATTGAACATCTCCACATTTTTGTTCATTCTTTCTAGCAAAGTTTTATTGAAAGAAGTTAATCCATCATGTAGTTTCATTTTGAATGATGGTTCAGAAGTTGCTGTAGTCATTTTTTTTTTTAAATAATAAGGCCTATTTTTTTTTCTTATTACAAAAGTAATATAGGTTGATTGACAAAACCACAAGTATCTCAGTTCTACCATTCAGTAAAAATCAATTTGAACCCCTTGGTACAGCATTCAATAAAGTATGTTCTTTGGTTATTAAGCCTATCAAGATGATCCTCAAAAGAATTCCATTAGTAAACAGTTTTTGAAAAAGCTGTGTATGTATGAGAAAGCCTAAATATACATTATCTAGTCTTTGACCAGGGAACGTCCAGCGCTTTCTCTGTTCCCCTTTTTCGTCTTTGTTAAAGTGCTTGGGGAACTAGTGATCCCTGGAGTTGACTTTGGGAAATGCCGGCATAGTAATACATCTTTCCCATCTTTTTTAGTTATGTGTAATGAATGCCCATAAACATACTTTTGTTTAGTTTTGAATAAAAATGGGTTCATTCCTTAGGTACTGTGATACAGTTTGCCTTTTAATTTCATAAATCATGATCTATAGCAAAGTTTTCAAAAGTTATATAGGATTCCAGTCTATGGATTATTTCATAATTTATTTAACCTTTCCCATTATTGAACATCTAGGTTTCAAAAAATTTCTGCCAACGACTTTGTAGTATGAATCTTAATTATTTTCTTACTCCCAACAACTTTCATTGTCCCCTTATTTCAAAGGTGTGCTAGAGTGGATAGGATATTGATGTTCCATTGCTAAAGATTAACACTTCTCAACTTCATATTTTAAATCCTTTCTTAGTGATAACTCTTATTGATATTTGGGTCGCCCACCTGCTGGGTTATTCCAAACAACGTTTAAGTCCCAGTCTGACTTTTCTTGGCATCTGGTATTGTATTTATCCATTTCTGATCATCTTTTCATATATACTTAAGAACTGTAAGTTCATTTTAATACCAGCTTAAGCAGGATGAAATTGAGAAAGGTGGTACTCCAGTTACTGTTATTGGTAACTTAAGTCATCTATACTTTTGTTTCCCTGATTGCATGGGAAATAGAATGTTGCTTATTGTGTGGATTTCAAGGCATGTATTTAGACAGAGAGAGAGAGAGAAAACACAAGCCCAATGATTGTTTTCCTGGTCTTTTGAGCCTATAGCCTTTTTGAGTTAATATGTATAAATTTACTCAATAGTATTAGCTGTCAATAGGTAGTGACAGCTGCTATTATTTTCTTTTCCTTATTAGGACTAATTTTTGCATTGTTGTTTCAGTCATTATTATCTTCAGTCCTCTCAAGTTCAACTCTTGTGCTGTCCGGACTTTGCAATATTGATGGTTTCCATTTCCAACTCCATAGTGTGTGTTACTCTTCTGCATCACATACATTTAAAAGTTGGTTGGCGTACACTTAGAATTTGTTGAAAGTCATTAATGGTATTCAGGAGTAGTCTTAACCGTGGCTCGTTATGTAGTTGAACACCTCAGAGGAGAGATATTTAGGACTCTGGACTGAATATGCTGAGTGTACCACTAAGCCCAGAAGAGACAGGTCTGTGCTCATCTAAAACCCACAGCAGCAACTGGGCCTCTGAAAAGACTCCTAGAAACAAAAGGGAGTTCTTGCCTCTTTACATTCATGGATCTTTCTTCTTTCTCATATTTTCTACTACTTATAAGATGATTGTTTTCATTGTTTGGTGAATTCAGTCCTCATACTCTGAGCTAGGACCGATTTCAATACTGTCTCCATCTGTCAGGCATTGTCAGGCATTATATCATCTATAGGCCGATTGAAAGAATGCTCCAGATAAGGGTGGTGGTTCCCAGTGTTTTGAAGTCTGTATCTCAAAAAAATTTCAGGCACTTACTTAATATTTCTTGTACTTTCAGGATCTATTAGTTTTAGGAAACGGCTATGATATATATTATATATATATTATCCATATAATATATATTTCATCCAATATCTATATACATACATACGTGTGTGTATAATACTTATACCTTAATTACATTACTTATTTTATGTACAAATAACTATTGCTTTACTTATAGAGTTCCCAGCCCCTTGGGATAACTGTTTCTGTCAAATTTTCTGACCCACCGTTTATGGGAATATTGGATTGTAATGTCTTGGATATCTTGGGCAATCCTTATACTTTCTTGTTTTAGAATGGAGGAATTATAGCTTTTTTAGTTCTTTATATTCCATACTTAATTTTTGATTGTTTCTTTTTAATTTTAAAGAATATTTTTTTTAGCATTTTAAAATTTAATGTCTGTGTATGTAGGCATGTATTTAAGACATGTGAATCCATTTTCTAGTTTTGGTAGAGTCTAACTGCTTTCATTGATACTAGAAATTTATCCCATTTACTCCCATTGAATAATTTTATTTTCTTAGTTTCTGCCATTAGTAACTTACAGTGTACACCAACATTTTTTTTCCTTCTCAAATTAGCCTCAATAAGAGTTAATTTGGACTTTAAAGGTTATAATGGGTCTCTTGAATACTTGGGATATGAGTACTCAACCTATCCTAAGTCTCTGCTATACGCTCAACACTTTCCTTAGTTCTGGACCTAGAGATGAAAGATATAGCCCTCCCATTCTCTTCAGCTCTCTTTGAATACCCTAGGGCTTTTGTAAAGTTGTCGAGATGGATTCTAGAGACTTACTATGGCTGTTTGGATTGTAATTCCTATAAAAAGATTGGAAACACTCTTTTCTAGGAAAACTTAAAGTTGATAGTTTCACACACAGTTGTGTGGCTGCTTTTTTATAATGAGATTTGCCAGTGGGAATTGTTCTTACAATTTACAGCAAATGAGAATGTGATTTAGCTAACCAGTTGGACACCTTTTATAAAGACTGGGTTTTGCTGATCTACAGAAGTGTTAGTTTGATGATGGGTTCTTCATGAAATACAATATACTATATTGAACTGATATCCACATGAATGATATGTTGAGATATTGATACTATATTATACAGGCTCTAATAGTTGCTAACATTCAGTGGATATGACATTAATGAATGATGTGCATTATCATTTGTATAAGGTAGCCATACTGTTCTTATGTGGGAATAAGTACTTGGCCATGAATAATATATCAATGCTTAAACTTGAAAATGGGCTGCCTGCCTCATCTTCATTAAGTCTTGATAGCCTTCAGACATCGATTAAGGCTCAAAGATGAGCTGACTTGATGTACAAATTGACAACACTATGACTTAGCAATGCCAGTGGTGTCCTGTAACTATGAGTTTATTAACATTCTTATATTTCTCTACCATTAATTTTTCATGAGCTTCCTTTTTTTCAGTTTAATGTCTCTAAGAAAAATTGTGGTATCTGTTAAAGGCAGGGAAGTTAAAGAAATAAAGATTTAAGTTTTATGGTGTGCTGCAGTTTTTTATATATAGTAAAAATGATAAGTTTATGAATTCATTGAATTCAGAAGGCTACGGTTTTATTGGTAGATGGAAATTTCACTGACTTCATGTCCCTGCCTTTTGTTTTGTTTTTTGTTCCAGCGTAGCTTACAGAGTTCTAATACATGCTTTATTTTTGTTTTTTTATTATTACAATAATACATGTTTATTGCAAAAATTCTAATAAATCATAGTTACATAAAAAGAAAACTACATTTTCTCCCTTTGCCTCCAACCCCAAATCCCAGTCCTCCCATTGTAACCAACTTGAGATGTATTTTTTCAATTTTCTATACATATAAAATATGCATATATTTGGATTTTTTAAATTCTAGATGACAAATATATTTATTTTACTGTTCTTTGAAATTTTTGCTTTCCACTTAGACTACCTTTAATCAGTGTTTTATTGTAACTACCTAGTATTTTATGTGTTGGCAGAGAAGCCATTGACATTAACGAGGTTCTCTATTTTCTTAAATGATTAAGAAATGACAAGTGCTATATACCCATTCTGAAATATTTTTTTTGAGGAAGAGATGTATAAGATCAGGCTGCAGACATTAAATAGCTGGACAGCTCTATTACATTCAAGTTTTCTTGGCTGCAGTAGCAGAAGTCGCCAAACCACAGTGGCTTCAATATCATGGAAGTTCATTTTGGTTGTCTGTAATGGTCCGGCCCTAGCATAGTCCAGGGCTAAGGTGGTGGCTCTTTGGCGATGGGAACCGGGGCTCTGTGTCATTTATTGTTCTGCCATTATCAGAGCATTATTTCCCTTGCCATTCATACCAGGGGGAAGAAGACAAGGAGACCGGGTCTCTTCTCTTCACAGAGATGTCTTGGAAATTACACACTTCACTTCTGCTTACATCTCATTAGCCAGACCTCGTTCATATGGCCGTATCAGGTGCAGTAGAAGTCTTTATCAGGGCAGCCGTATGCTCATCGGAGAATTAGGAGGCCGCTTACAGTCTTTGCCGAAGAGTATGATGTTATCATTTTGTTTAAAAGGAATCCTGAGACATAAAACTTCTTTGCGAGTAAGTGAAAAAGCCCATTGATGTACAAATGTAAGCTTAAAAAATAAATTTCTATGTAATTTTTTCTTGTTTTCATTGATTTATATAGTTCTTTAAAAATATTGCCTATCATTTTTCTAGTAATGGAGCCTTTACATGTGAATATCCTCTGCAGAAAATGTGTGAAGCCAGATTTTATTAGGTAATCAACTGTGTTAAAGAGGGAGATTTGGAATATGATTGTTCATTTCTCAGTGTAATGAAATGTTCACCCATTATAGTTCTAACCTTTATGTAACTATAGCCCATTAGTCTTCTAAAGTTATTTTTACTTTAATTTGCCAAACTTGTTTGCTATATTTAGAAAATAAAGATAAACAAAACTGTAATGCGTATGGGTCCACTTACATGTGGATCTTTTTCCAATAAATATATTGGAAAATCTTTTTGAGATTTGTGACAATTTGAATTTTTTTTCTTTTCTGTATTTTACTTTCTCTAAGAATACAGTATAGAATATACAAAATACATGCTAACTGATTGTTTATATTATTGGTAAGATTTCCAGTCAACAGTAGGCTATGAGTAGTTAAGTGTTTGGGGAGTCCAAAGTCACACGTGCATTTTCAACTACACAGGACTTTGGCACTTCAACCCCCATTTGTTCAAGGGTCAACTTGTATGTATGTATACACACACATATATATATAAACCATCTCCTGTTGCATGAGCATTTGCCCTATAAATTCAAATACTTTACAGTTTGACTTTTTTTTTCCCCATAATCTCTATTTGATAGGGAATGATGGGCACAACACGTTTAAAACACTATTTTGCCCACTAGCTAGACACTCATTTTATGGATGCTTTATAATTAATTTAATGAGTTCTATTGTTGAATCTAGGTTGTCTGAACTTCTGCTTTTATAAACAAAACTGTGATGAATATCTTTGTATATATAATTTACAAAAAATATATATATAATGTATACAACTTATATAGAATGTGTTTGAATTATTTCCTTGCAACAAGTGTTAGGTGGAGAATTCCTTGGTGACAGGATTATGCTTTTTAAAGGTTTTTGATGCATAGCACATCAGTACAAATTTCCTTATATTCTGCCCAACCCTGGAGCTTGATCTTTCACTTAAATCTTTATTAGCCTGATAGCAAAATTAGTTGTTTGATAGTATTTTAATAGTCAGGAAATTGATTCAAGTTATATTAAATTTTCTTTTCCTTAATTTTATCCCATACTTTGAGAACTAGGTCCTTTTGTATTTGAGGGAAGTACTTTTGTTCATTGTTCACCCATTTTGTGTGTCTCCAGATGGTAGCTCTCCCTTTATTCTTCTACTTCATGTGATACAATTTATGTTTTTATAGTGGTAATGAGTCTGCACGTGGATACCTCATGTTCTGTCCTTAGCTCCCTGTTGTATCTAAGGAGAAGTGGCAAGGCAGTGTGGAGGGGAGGCTGGCAGGCTTTACCTGGGCATGCATTTCTTTCTGTTACATTGTGAATTCAGAAGTTGCATTAGTTGACCATCACCTGAAGGATGCTTTCATATAATCTTTGGTGGATGTCTTCATTCTATCCTCTTTTTCAAATATTCTTCTAAGATTCCCCCATCTTGCTTTTCTACTGAAATCTCATTTTCTTTATTTCTGATATTTTTTCTTTTTCCTTGATTCTGAAAAAGTTCCTTTTTTCTTTCTTTTTGGAAGTCTGGGGAATTAAGATTGAAAAGCTTATTTCTTCCGGATGAACAGGAAATGTACTGGCTCACTGGTTTCTCTGGGCCAGTGCAAATGCCCACGGGCAATTGGTGTGTACATAAAACCCAACATGAGCCATTGTTATTGTTGCAGCCATCCCTTCTCTGTCTGAGGTAGGAGGCAAGGAAAATAAGACAGTGGAGTGGGTTAGAACAGTGGCGATCCTGGAGTGTATCATTTGTCTCACAACTGGATATTCTCATGGCAGTGTTTAAAGCAACAAATCTCTTTCAAAGAATATCTTCTGAAAAGTGCATATTAGTAATTCAGTAATAGACACATTCCATTTAAACTGGGTGGTTCTCCAGCAGTAGAATCGTAGAGCAAATCGGCAGCTTCAGTGGAATTCCAGAAATAAGTCTTTGTTATACTTGTTGCAAAGAATTATTTGTCTAACAAGAGTTAAGTTCTTCCTTGCTATGACCCACCCTACTTGTAAGAGATACTCTTATTCATTCTTGAGGGTCACGTTTCAGAATTATTTCATTTTACTTCTTTCGGGCGAGAAGTTGCTAGTGTTAACTTCTGCATGAGGATGTTTTTGAAACACTATTTCCAACCTGTTTAGGTAATAAAATCCAACTTCAGTAAAGATTATGTAATGAAATACTTTAATTCATTTTTATGACTTGTGCTGACTTTTCAGCTCGTTTTAATATATGCATATTTTCACCGTGCTATTCTCATGAGAGTTCATTGTATTTGCAGACCTGGACTTCAATGTTTTGAGTGTAGCTCGACTCAGTTAAAGAAATCGAGAAGATAAACAGTTGTGTAAATTCCTGTTGTGGACTCCCTGACCATTTATGAGACACGTTTGTGTATTTTCTTCATGAGGAGTTCAGCGCACATTTTCTCTTCTTATTTCTCTCTCCCTCCTTCCCTTTCTCTCTCCCTTTGGACTTCGGGTACTTCTAAATTCTTTAGCACACACTAGAGACAACCTCGTGTTCATACTGTAAAGTGGCTCTTCACAGCTGTTAGTCAAGAGGAACACTTTATTCCCTGCTTCCTCCTCCGTGTGTGTGTGTGTGTGTGTGTGTGTGGTGTGTGGTGTGTGGTGTGTGTGTGTGGTGGGGGGTTCCTCCAAGATCCAGGAGGAAACCTGAATAATAGAACACCCTAGATTAGAGACTGGTCAAAGGACTGAGCTTTCCCAGAAGGATAGCCAGACTTGATTTCCTCAGATGTTCTATATATGTGTCTGAGTCTGCTGAGGCTTATGAAAAGTTGGTACCACTGATGTTTATTCTCTTTTCTATTACCTTTCCCTTCCTCTGGATTTCTCTCATGGGCTCACCTGGTTTTTATTTTTTTAGTCTCCTCCTTTCAATTAATTTTGCTAACATTGTCAGAATAATTTGCCTAAGAAATTACTTTGATTATGGTATCCCTGTGCTCAAGAATATAGGATGGCTCCCTGTTCCTGTGGAGGGAGCAATATAGCACAGGGGTCAGGAGCACAAGCTCTGGAGTGCAACTGCTTAGGTTGACCAGTTGTTCCCTCGGGTAAATCCCCTTTTCTTCTCAGTGCTATAATATATTCATCTGTAAAAAATGGGGAATGATAATAGCACTTGCATGGCTGTTACAAGAATTAAATGAGTTAATACATGTTGATGGTTTTGCATATTATTCTTTGTCTTGACTATTGTGCCTGGCACAGTGAGAACTCTGCATGTGTATTTAATCAACAGTCATAGGTCGTCAATGCGACCTTCCTTGTTATAATTCCTGAGGTTAGGTTTGATTACCACCTATTGAGTATCTGCCGTGTGCCATATATTGTGTTAAGTTGTGTTAACATGTTATGAAACTGATCCTTAGCCAACAGCTGTCTGCTGAGGCAGTCTTGAGCTCCATTTTCCACATGGAGAAACTGAATTTTGGAGAGGTTAAGGCCCAAAGTCATCCTATTTAGCTGGTGAGAATCCAGAGGTCTGCCATCTCCAAAGTGAAGCTCTTCTTGTTAGCTCTGCACTATTGAAGTTCTAACTCATAGGGTCATAGGCATTAGGTCAGTAGTGTGTCTGTTTTTGAGTTTTCAGTTGTTGCATGGCTTGAGAATTGGGCCATGTATTAATTTTCTAATTACTGCAAATGCTTTAGCAGAGATTTTAAACTACTTAGGGAAAAAAAGACATGATCTCTTGCAATAAAATTCCTCTGCCTCAAAAGAGCAAAGCAGCTTTTAAATACTTTAAAACAGTTTTTAAAAATGGACTATGTTACTGAATCACTTTAAAGCAGATCTAGTGGTACCTCCTGACAGATCTCATAAAATTTCAGTGTCTTTTAAAAAAAAAAACCCGGGTCATTCTGGATAATCATTATAGACAGAGAACTGAAGACAGAAGGTGGTTTATTGACTTGCCAAAGGCCACCTGGTAAATTAAGAAGAAAACTGGCAATAAAACCTGAGTTTTTGAACTTCTGTGCAGTTTCTACCCTGAGACCATCTTGTCCTTTAAGACAAGAGAGTAATTTAAAATGTATGTGTGATGCTTCCTGGAAAACAAAATCTGTTTGAAATGGTGTTTGGGAGGAATTGACACATCTGCCAGGCAGCATAAGGCTGCTATATATTGGTTATAGTGGTGGAAGAAGAAGAGATGAAGGCACCTAACAACTGGTTTCTTTCACACCGTCGGGTGCCTGCCGTGTGCGGGTCATTCTTCATTGTGACCTTAGCCTTGATCTCAGCCTGCTGCCCCTTACACCTGGGAGCATCCATACTTTCTCTGGTCTCATCTTTCCCAAACCACCACCCTTAGTCACAGTCATAGTTTAGATCTCAGCTGAAACTGTTCCCTTTGCTTATTCACTCTTTCAATCCTTTCTCATTTGACCTCAGTTATATTCTTTAACAATTTCCTCCAAAATCCCACTCCAGTTTCTCCCTCACTTTTTTGGTCACCAAGAGGTCAAAACTTGACTTTTAATCCTTCCTCTTGGCTGTACTGCCCCCAAAGATTTTTTCCTTGTTGGTAGACTCATGGTCAGCAGAATCTTTGGACCGAAACCATTCTACTCCTGGCTGCAAAACATACAGAATGTTCTCAGATATGCATGTCCACATGGGGAATCTCTCACAAGGAGCATTACTGTTACTTGTTACTTGCCCTTGGTGTTCCTTCCCACTTAAATCCAGTACATTTTTCTCCTGGTTGGTATCACCCATCAGTATTATTTGAATAATTCTATGTGACTCTTCTCTTTTAGCAGTGCAGACCGCATGGGGCAGGTTCAGTGCCTGACTCTGTCACCACTACATCCACCATGCAACACATGGCGTGAAGTAGGAGCTTTGTAATTATTTGTTGGATAAATTAACCTTTTAATGAATATATGAAAATGTGTAGTATGTAGGAGGCTGGGGGTTAATGGGAGAGTAGAAAGATGAACCCAGCCATCAAGGAGCTTCCAGTCTAGAGGAAGAGACATGTGAATGATGAAATTTATTACAGAGCGACAGAACTGAGGGTTAATGGGCAGATCAAGGGAAGGACCGAAATGATGACATAGAATTAGGAGTGACTGATCTGACCTGGGCAGAGGGAGGACAAAGTAGACCTCACAGAGATGACATTTAATTTGGCCTGGAAAGACAAACTGATTTAGGGCTGCAGGGAAGGTGCCAAAGCATGACAAATTATAGTTGTGTCCCTGCAGGCCTTGTCCATGCATATGCTATCTCTCCGGTCAGGGTAGTTGAAATAGCATAGGATTGGGAATTAGGAGACCTGAGTTTGCTACTGCCTGTCTGTGGGGCCTTGTTTCCTGCTCTGGACTTCAGTTTCTTTGTAACAGAAAGGCACTGCGCACACCCTTTAATTACTTTTTTTTTTCCTGTCTGAAACTCTAAAATTCTACAGATGCTACTTTGTCTGTCACACATGAGAAATGTGCTTTTCTGTTAACTTTCTTTCTGGGAACCACAGAAAACATCAGCAAGGAATTAGGGGTGTGTCATTGTCCTCTCTGTGTCCTGTGGACATATTTTAGGGTCTCTCTTGTTTTAGTTTAATAGATGAAATTTTCTGTTCAATCACACTGTGTGTGGTGAGGCCCCAACCTCTTGAGCTCCTGGCAAAGAAGACAGGCCTTCATCAGACTGGGTTGGGCCTGTTTGATTTGGGGAATACTGATGGTGAGCAACCAGATTTTACCCATTGATCTAGACAGGAGGCTTGGTCTTTATCACTTCCTAAATGTGGATTGGGGAACCTTGGACTCCTTGAACTACAGCTACTGAAAGCCCTTCTTGTACATGAGTTCCTAGGAGAGATGTCTGGTTATAAGAAGAACGGAAGCTGGGGGTAGGAAGAAAAGAGCGAGGCAAAAATTGAGACAAAACTACAAATATTCACATGGTATTAACGGCCTTTGTAGATCTAAAGTTAGTGTCAATGATATTAGGTACTGAGAACGTTCAGTGTCCTGAGTGTAATTTCGTTTTGTCATGACATTGCTACATCTCTGCTGTTTCTCCATCGGTAAGATAAGGAGTTTGGTCACTAGATAATCTTTGATATTCATTTTAGTTATAAAATGCTATGCCTTTTTAAATGAGGATAGGAGCAGGGATAAGTGTCAGAAAAATTGGTATGGGGGAAGCATCTCCTTTTTGTTAAAACATTATTACCCAGCCCCTCAAAAAAAAGTCTGTGATAAGCTTTAAAAGTAAAACCTCACCCTCAGTGTTCATCTGTTTTTCTGGCCACTGGAGGTTGCCATCTTAGATTTATTTTTTCTTTATTTTTTGCACTTAAGGAGTTTACTTTCTGGTTGGAAGAGAGGAATCAGCAGCGATGACCTTCCAGGTTGTGGGTAGAATGTTGCTGCCTGCTTAATTACCTTTTTTTCAGTGCGTGATTCTTCTGTCCTCCGTAGGAAGGAAATGTTCAATATGCACACACTAATTTGCAGGCTGTGTGTGTGTGTGTGTATGATTTTGGTGTATGTTCTTATTTATGATGATAAGGATCTGTTTGTGGAATAGTGGCACATGTTCATCTTTTTTCTTTATTTATTCATGAAGCACTTATTGACTGTGCACTTTTCATTTAAGGCTTTCAAATTATGAGGATACTAAGGAAAAAGGTTGATTTTTTTTCCATAAGAAAAATAGAAAATAATGATAATCAGTTACCATTCATTGACTGAGTCTTCAGTGTTTTCCCATTCAGAGATTTAAACACATTATTTATGCATTCAGCAAATATGTATTATCTCCTTATGAGTGCCTGTACTAGACCAGGTACTATATAGATAGCAGTGAATAAGGTCAATCCTTGCCCTTATAGAGTTTAGGGTGCGGAAGAGGAATTAAAATCAGACCCAAAACCATTTCCCATGAAAATGTAGAAAAGAATGGAATTGACTGAGTGTTAAGATGTATTCCTGGCTGAAAGTACCATCTTAATTTTTTTTGTTTGTTTAATTTGGGAAGTTAAAACAATTTCTTTGAAATTTACCTCCGGTGCACAGTGAGTTTGCTGCGATTTTTCTCGAGAAAAATTCAGGTCATTTCCTCCCTACCTTTGGTGCTGTGATCATTTAATAAGAACCGTCCTCCTGTGATCTGCAGTTGCCAGCTATCATCAGCTCCTCAAATGTGAGGTGTGTCACGCTCCCTTTGATGACACGGGCATTTGATACACAGGTCTTCCCATCCCATCCGTCATAAACATACTTGTTTTGTGGCTTGTTCTGCATTATTTCTTGTTCGTAACTGTGCTGCCAAAGCATCTCTCCCTGTCTATGCTATCACTTCTAAATCTGTGATGTTGTAGCTGAATCGTGACACATGGTGTCTCTCCTACCCAGGAAGATAAGGTGTTGTCTGTGCACCCCTTTCTTAGCCCACAGTGGCCCGCCAAGCACCCCTGATGACTAAAGGAACAACCACCACTTCTGTTATTGTGAATACAATGTGGAGTTTCAAGGGAATTTTAATTTTTCCTTCAAGATTTTTTATCGCATAGGCAAGACAATAGCCGATCTCGTGTATCCCTTAGGACTGATGAGGTCAAGAGCACGGGGCAGAGGAGAGACTGTGGTAAGAAGGGTGAGAGAGCTCGGGAGTCCAGCAGACCCAGTTCTATCACATATCAGCTGTGTTACTTTAGACAAGTTTGTGATCCCTTCAAAGGTTGGTTTCCTTGTTTGTAAAATGACAATAAGAAGAATAATAATCATGAAATGATGTTGACTTGCTGGGATGGGGTAGGCATTTTACCCAGACTATCTGCTGTAAACCTTTAACTCTCCTTTGAGTTGTAGGAATCATTTTTCTCAATTTACAGATGATTCTAAGCACAGAGAGGTTAAGAACTTTGCCTGTGGACACATAGCCCACAGGCAGGGGAGCCAGGACTGGACCACAGGGAGTATAGTTGCCCAGGGTTGTGAAGCTTTGAACATAATGCCCCTTAGTACATTGTAACATTTATTCAAATTGTAATAACATGATCCCAAACTGGGCCTTAACATCAGGGACACCTGCTCCCTGCCAAATGGTGGTAGCTTTGACTTCTCTCTACACAGAACCTTGATTCATATCTTGAAGTTCTGCCTGCTGTAGGTTGGCTGGGCCTGGTACTCCACAATCCTTAAAGCAAATGCAGGACTATTGCTCTCCGGGAGTTTTGTAGTTGATCTTGGTACTCCCAGTAAATCTGAAAGGCTGCTGTTCACTCTCTGCTTCTACTTTAATTTCTGGCTTTGCTTCAATAGGTTGAGAAATGTTCAAGAAGATTTCAGCTGAAGTCCCCAGGGCATCGGATGAGCTGACTCACCCCCAATTAGGCTGTGAGCGTGCCTGGTGGGGATACTCTTGTTTGCCAAGGAGTTTTTTTTTTTTTAAGGTGGATTGATGGCACGGAATCTGTTCCAAAGTAAATTCTGCATCAACTTTGATCACTCCAGCTGTCAGCTGGAATTGCTCTGGAAACAGAGGCGGGTGACACCAGCTTAGGGTGAATTACTAAACCTCAGAGGGGAGGTCTACCCAATGGAAAAAAAAAACGTTCCCACCTCTTGCTCCTCCCTCCACCGCCCACCTGTTGCATAGATAGACAGAAGGCAGATTCTGGTTGGTCAGTCAGTCCAGGCAGCCCTCCTTGGGGCTGTGATCAGGAGCAGGGTTCAGGGCTATTTGTAAACAGACTGACAGCATTGAAGCAAAGTGCAGTATTTAAACTGTTGCAAAGGTAATATGCAATCCTGGTGAGAAATCTATCCATTTTGTCTCGGCTGTGCCTTGTCCTTTACTTTTATGTCTTCCTTGTAATCTTGGGATATAATAAACACTTATTTAAGGACTGGATACAATGATAATTTATTCTTAATTTCCTTGGGCGTCTGAAGAATAGACCCACATTCTTACATACAAAATGTTGCCTTGAAGCCTGCATGCTCCGTTTGGAGAGAATTACATTGCAAGCCGGTTTTGGGTTGCACCGTGGTTCTGTTTTGTTATGAGCTGTGCCATTCTTGCAGGTGATCAGGTTGTCTTCTGATGCCCAGGAAGTCCTGAGCGTTAGTTAACTGAAAAGTCCAGGTGACTGTTTTGGTGGGAGCATGTTTCTCCACGTTGTTGTCACTTTACTGATTGCATGCCTGAGAGCTAAGGCACTTTCTCCAAGGATGAGGACTGTTCTCTGCAACTGGATGCAAGCTGAGGTCATCTCTGGGGAGCCTGTCCCCATGGGTGGAAGTAGAGAAAAACACATTAAAATATCTGCAGGCTTTTGAAACTGCTCATATTTGTAGTGACACTGTCAGTGTTTCTGGCTCTGACTTAATTACTAGTCTTACTCATACCAGTTTAAGTCTCTGGTAGAAGGAGTTGAGCTGTGCAGGGTTACATTTCTTCTGTGGAATGAATTAATTCATATTGGTGATTAAGAGAGAGACAACTTAATTTTTTTTAAATTTTTATTTACAATTTATTTTGGTATCATTAACCTACAATTACATGTGCAATATTATGGTGATTAAACTACCCCCTTCTTAAGGTCCCCCCCCAACCCCATTACAGTCGCTGTCCATCAGCGTAGTGAGATGCTATAGAGTCACTACTTGTTTTTTGGTTTTTTTTTTTTAATGAGAGACAACTTAATTTGTATAAGGGTGTTCTCTAAGTCATCTCCAAAAGCATTTTATATAAATTCCATAAAGGCAAAAGTCACATAAGTCAGGCCACAGAATGTGTTGATTGCAGCATGGATTTTGGACTTAGACCTACATTGAATCACAGCGGAAACTTGGATAAGGTTTTTGTTTTAAGTTAATTTTTATTCGGAAAAAGCAAAATAATACATGTAGATAATTTTAAGGAGCTCAAAAGTTACTTTGAGTTATCTTAGAAAAATGATTTCCCATCACCCTTTCCTACCCTCTAATGGGACCTTTCAGAGTTTATACCATCTTAACTCTGTAAGCTACTTCTTTTCATATTTCCTTTGATAGTTAGAAACTGTGTTTGTGTTCTATCCATTGCAGTTTCAAATGCAGGCATTAGCTGTTGTTATCTATTATTATCCCTAGTAAGGCAGTTGAGCATTTAATTTCCTCCCTCCTCCTAAAACTCACACTGTCCCTCCTCTGCTCTCCCAATACCTACATATCAGTAGCAGTGTATATCAACATTTTTGGATAAACATTCACAGCTGAGCCATGTAATATACTATATTCATACTGCTTCTTATGACACTAATAAATGCTTTGCTTTTCCTGTTGCTTAATTTTCTCTGTGCCCATCTCTAAATCTTTCCCAAACTCTGCAACAGAACCAGAAAATATCACAACATAGCCAGAACAATCAAAGACTCTATCAGTTCCTTTATAAAAAAAAAACATTCTTGGAGTCCTCTCAGGTTGTCTTCTGTCCTGCTGCTATAATCTGTACTGAGTCCTTTTTGTGTTCACCCCACCGATGTCATCTGGAGTTTTCCTTCATAATACCCTTGAAAGGGGAACTGTCTGAGCCCTTCTGAGCTGCAGTTCTTCATCTGTGGAATGCGGATCATGTCATCAATCTCAGGGGGATGTTGGGAATATTTAATGAGCGAATACATGTAAGGCATGAAGAGTTCAATCAGCATTCATTACTGTTATTATTATTCTTTTTATCTTTCTCCTCTTGTTCATATGCTTTGCTATGATCACCAATCTGCAGTACATCTTCAAGAATTAAGGATTGTTGGAGCTTGAAGAGAACTGAGGTGTAACCCTTCATGTTACAGAGACCTAGAGGAGGTATGTGTGTTTACCAAGGTCCTGGGGCTGGTTAGTACAAGGAGGGAGATCCAGAACTAGATCCTTGCACCTCGAACTTTCCTCATAGTTATCTGTACTTTCTGTCCTGAGGGTTTCTGCTTTGTGTTTTTATTGCTTAGTGTCATTGTCATGTTTTCTCCCTTTTCCTGATTCTGTTTTTAAAATAAGTAACAGCTTTCTTGAGATATAATTCAGGTATCCTACAGTTCACCCGTTTAAAGTTCATAATTCCATAGTTTTAATATAGTCACAGAGTTGCATAACCATCACCAAGGATTAACTTGAACAACATGTTCATATCTCATAAAATAAAGCCTGTATTGTTTTGTGATCACTTAACTAACCTTCAGTCATAGGCAATTGCAAGCTGACTTTCTGTCTGTATGGATTTTCCTGTTATGAATGTTTCGCATCAATGGAATGTACAATATGAGGTCTTTTTTGACCAGCTTCCTTTACTTCTGTTTGCAAGGTCCATCTTTGTTGTAGCATATATCAGTACCTCACTCCTTTTTCGTGGCTAAATAATATTCCACAATATAGATATACGGTATGTTTATCCACACATCTGCTGATGCAGATTTGGTCCCCCCCCCCTTTGACTATTATGAATACTGCTCATATGAATATCCATGCACATGTTTTTGAGTGAGCATAGGTTTTCATTTCTTTGGGAGACTTATCTGGGAGGGCAGTTGCTGCCTCAGATGGAAACTTTGTGTTTAACATTTTGAGGAACTGCTGGACTGTTTTCCAAAGGAGCTGTACTATCTTACATTCCTACCAGCAGTGTACGAAGGATCCCGTTTCTTCATATCATCATCAACATGTGCTGTTTTTTTCAAGTGTGTGAAGTGTGCCAATCTCAAGTGTGTGAACTGGTATCTCACTGTGGTTTTGGTTTGTGTTTCCCTGGTAGTGAGTGATACTGAGTATCTTTTCCTGTGCTTATTGCCCATTTATTTATCTTCTTCTGAGAGGTATCTATTCGGATGCTTTCCCAGTTTTAAAATAGTTATTTTTATTATTGAGTTGTAACAGTTACTTATATGTGACAGACACATGTCCCTTATCAGTGTTATGGTTTGCAAATATTTTCTCCCCCCCATTCTGTGGGGCATAGTTTTACTTGCTTGGTGGTATCACTTGCAGCAAAAAGTTTTCTCTATTTCTTCTTTTTTGTTTGTACTTTTGATTCACTGAAGAAGGCATTGCCTAACTCATTGTCATGAAGATTTACTCCTGTATCTTCTTCTAAGAGTTTTATAGTTTTAGGTCTTATATTTAGGTCTGTGATTAATTTTGAGTTAATTTTTGTATGTGGTGTAAGGAAAAGATCCCAGTTTCATTCTTTTGCATATAGATATGAAATTGTCCCAACACACTTTGTTGAAGAGACTATTGCCTCCTGTCAAATTGTCTTGACACCCTTTTTGAAAATCAAATCTTTAGGCCTTTTGACATTCTGTCATGCTATCCTTTTCCCTCACAAAGTTTGGGTTAATGTGCCTGAGAATACAATGAGTATTGCACCAATCCCCTTTCTCTGAAACCTTTGTGACCAGAGGGACTAAACAGCTTAGGGAGATACATTCCAGGTCAGATAAGGAGAAGATAGAAAATCAAAATATCATAATTACCAACTGAAAACCATTAAATGTGCCAGACAATAGGAAACAGGAATTTCTTTTGAGAGTTACCAAAAGAACACAATGTTGAATAAGTGCAAGCAGCCCAGCCGGGGGATGACCCGTGCTTCAGCTTTTGCTGTAGACATTTTCAGCAAAAGAGAGCCTGCCATGGGGCCAAGAGACACATAAGGCAGCAGATGCACTTGGCTGTGGCTCCACTGCGTGTGCACTGATCTTCAGTCACCATTCCCGTTGCCGCACACAAGGTTGTCTCAGTTCTCCGCTAAGAGACAAGTCAGCACTTTCCCTTGGACAGCACCAAAGCCCGCCATCGTGGCTTCTGTCCCAGAACACTGGAGATCTCTGCGGTGAAATGGATTTACACATTTTTATTACCTTTGTTCTTTTTTTTTTTGAAGACTACAATACATAAATACATAAAATGCATTATTACTAAATGCAGCGTAGTGATCTTCTAACCTGGGTATTCTTGTGTAGATGAAGATGTGAACTGCTACAGTCATCCCCAGAGGTTCCCTCATGCCCCTTCCAACTCATTGCTGTCTTCTGAAAAAGGCCACAGCTGTTCTGGCTTCTCTAACCCTGTGTTTGTTCTATCTGCTCTTGAATTTCAAATAAATAAAACCTGTAGTATGTACTTTTTTATGCCTGGGTTAACTTATTCGGTATATGTTTGTGAGATATGTCCATTTTATCGTGTGTGTCAGTAGTTCGTTTGTTATTGTTTGTGTAATATTCCTCTGTATGGAATACAGCAGGATAGATTTATTCATTCTTCTGTTCACAGACATCTGGGTAATTTGTAGTTTGGGACTAATCTCAATAAAAATGCTGTATTTATTCTTATGGCTGCGTAATATTCCATTGTGTATATGTACCACATCTTCTTAATCCATTCATCTACTGATGGGCACTTAGGTTGCTTCCATTTCTTGGCTATTGTAAATAGTGCTGCAATAAACATAGGGGTGCATCTGTCTTTCTCAAACTGGGCTGCTGCATTCTTGGGGTAAATTCCTAGGAGTGGGATTCCTGGGTCATATGGTATTTCTATTTTGAGTTTTTTGAGGAACCTCCATACTGCTTTCCACAATGGTTGAACTAATTTGCATTCCCACCAGCAATGTAGGAGGGTTCCCCTCTCTCCACATCCTTGCCAACATTTGTTGTTGTTTGTGTTTTGGATGTTGGCCATCCTCACTGGTGTGAGGTGATATCTCATTGTGGTTTTAATCTGCATTTCTCTGATGATTAGCGATGTGGAGCATTTTTTCATGTGCCTGTTGGCCATCTGAATTTCTTCTTTAGAGAAGTGTCTATTCATGTCCTGTGCCCATTTCTTAACTGGGTTATTTGCTTTTTGTTTGTTAAGGTGCGTGAGTTCTTTGTATATTTTGGATGTCAACCCCTTATCAGATACATCATTTATGAATATATTTTCCCATATTGTAGGATGTCTTTTTGTTCTACTAATGGTGTCCTTTGCTGTACAGAAACTTTTCAACTTGATCCCATTTGTTCATTTTTGCTTTTGTTTCCCTTGCCCGGGGGGATATGTTCATGAAGAAGTCACTCATGTTTATGTCCAGGAGATTTTTGCCTACGTTTTTTTCTAAGAGTTTTATGGTTTCATGATTTACATTCAGGTCTTTGATCCACCTTGAGTTTACCTTTGTGTATGGGGTTAGACAGTAGTCCAGTTTCATTCTCTTACATGTAGCTGTCCAGTTTTTCCAACACCAGCTGCTGAAGAGGCTGTCCTCTCCCCATTGTATATCCAGGGCTCCTTTATCAGATATTAATTGACTGTAGGTGTTTGGGTGTATTTATTCTCGCCTGGTGTTTTGGTAGACACAAGCACTTAATGTTTTTTATGTATTTACATAGGTGTGGAAGAGCTGGGTTGATAATAGGTATCCAGAAGAACTGGCTCCAGAAGATGCTGCCAAATGGGTTTTGATGTGGATCTTTTTCTCTTGTTTACATCTCTCTGAGCTCTGGGACCCAGAGTGTGTGTGTGTATAGGTCAGGGACTGGAAAGAGGAA
Organism: Phataginus tricuspis; assembly: GCA_029783875.1. Classification (NCBI taxonomy): domain Eukaryota; kingdom Metazoa; phylum Chordata; class Mammalia; order Pholidota; family Manidae; genus Phataginus; species Phataginus tricuspis. The sequence goes on from JAQQAC010002837.1 coordinate 99,164,775, forward strand.
GAGAAATTGATAGAGGCAGAAAGTAGAGGTGTGGGATAATATATATTCAAAGAAGAAAATGAAGAAAGTGGAATGACTTGGACACAGTATAATTATGTGTTGGAACACTTGCTTTCAATCTGCATTCAAATTCTACCTCTGCCATTTACTGGCTGTTTAATTCAGGAAACTTCCTTCACCCCCGTGGCACATTTTTCTCACCTCTAAAATGGAACTAATAATAAGGGTGACCGTGAGCAGTGTATGAAGCATTGCCTAAAAGTATCAGCTTATATTTCTTGAGAGCTTCCTATGTGCTAGCCACTGTGCTAATGTTATTATCTAGATTTATCTTTACAGCAACCCTATGAGCCATGCATGATTATTTTCCCAACTTTGCCACTTAGGAAGCCGGAGGTCTGAGAGATTCAATTACCTGTCCCCAGGTCACATGGCTGGTAAGATAGTCAAATGAGAACCCTAATGGATGGACAGCCATGTATTGACTGCAGAGACTGTGGGAGGCAGACAAGAAAGAGAATGTCCTTGCTTAGAGACATGAACAAGTGGAGAACTGCTATTCTGGATAAAAGCCCATCCGGGGTTTTCTAGAGTAGTCTAAGAAGGGCGATGACTCTATGGTGTGATGAGAAGCGGAAGTTGGCAAATACCTTTTCGTAATTTTCAGTCTCATCTTCAGGGCAAGGTTTTGTGTTTCTTTCCCAGAATTCACTAGAAAACTTAGCATCGAGGTGATGCTTAGAGTCCAGATCCCCCCGACCCCCACTTCTGCCTTAAGTCATCCAGCCCATCTTTCTGAAGGCACATCCTTGAGGCTAGTCCCAGGTCGGGGTGCCTCCCTCGTTCTTTCAACTCCGCCTCACTCGTCTGCCATGCTTTAGGCTGTACTGGTTTGGCAGCTATCTGCTTTGCCCCCTAAGGTCTAGCAACTTGCCTCCTGTGAAGTACCACAATTCCATATTAGGAACATATAAAATTATGGAGATCATAGTCTATTTTTCTCCCAGTTTTCTTACTCTAATGATAAAGTCTCACTATGCACATAGTCCTGTTTTCCCCTTCCCTCCCCTTCTCCCCTCTTTCCTGTCTCCCTTTCATCCTCTTCCCACTTGTCTTCCCTACTCCTCCTTACTCTCTCCCTTTCTGATTCGCTCCTTCCTTCCCTCCTTCCTTCCTCAGGTCAGTGCCTTGCCACTTTGATCCAGTCGTCGTGCTGGGGCCAGGGAAGATAAAGATGCATTAAGACAATGCACCGGTCTCCTCTGTCATTTGGACAGTCCCCTTCATTCACTGAAAATGACATTGAAGGGTCTTTGGAGTTCCAGGCCTGCTACTCCAGTGTTGAATTGATCTTGGATCCTGGGAATTAAAAAAAAAAATCTATCTCAGTGTTCAGACAGCCTATTAAGTCCAGTTCCTACCCTTCCCATGTTTGTTTACTTACATTACAGATGTTTGTCCACATGGTAGGCTTCTGCTTATGGTAAAAATAGATGCTCAGCATCCTTGGTACAATAAGGTGAATTTATTATTCTAAGAAAAATTGCATTTAATAAAGAATGGTTTCCCAACCTCAGAAACAACTCGATCCATTGTAAGGATCTATAAAGCCATGTGGAGTATCACACAGTTTTTATTTTCTGGGTTAAGGAATAGGAAAGGTGTTTTGAAAGCTGACTCTGTGCCAGGCATTATAGCACATGCTCCACACACTTGCCTTCTCAGGACAGCCCGTGGGGCGGGTGGCCCCAGGACTGCTTCCCTGCAGACGAGTAGCTCGAGGCACCACTTACTGAGAATCTTCATTTCAGTTCAACTCAATTAGAAATAGGTGTTGAGTGCTTCCTAGTGCCAGGCTCTTATGCAGGCACTTGGAAACATCAGAAAACAGAGCCTTGCCCTAGGGTGGTGTACAGTCTAGCAAGGGTGGGCAGGTAGAATGGGCTAGGGTTGGGTAGGTGATAAACTATCAATTAGCAAATTCTGAAGTATATTAGAAGTTGATGAGGCTATGGGAAAAGAGAGAGCATTGGAAATGCCCAGAGCTTAGCAGATTAAAGTATTAAATGGAATAGTTAGGGTGAGCTTCATGGAGAAGTCAAAAATTCAATAGAACATTCAAAGTATTCAAAAGACCCCTCTGGGCTATAATCTAGCCACAAGGCCTTAAAGAACTCAGCACATTTTTGTTGTACTGGGTAATGTCGGAATGGTTCATCCTGTCACCCATGCCACTCAGTTTTTTGAGGGTGATCCGTTAGCCCGCAGAAAACAATAGGTGCTCAAGGGATAGTGTGGACAGGTTTCCAATGGAGTTCCAGGGAGGAAAGACTGGAGGTCAGTAAGCACGCTCCCAGAGACAGATGTTGAGCACGTGTCATGGGGAGGCCCTGTGACTGGCCCGAGGAGATGCTGACATTCTTTCTCACAGCGCTGAGACTCTCCGGGAGGTTAAATGATGAAGGGAGGCAGGGTCTTGTCTTCAGCGCTAAGCTACCTTTTGAATCTAGCTCTACCATTTGGTGCTCTCCTTTACCTCTTTGAGGTTTGCTTTCCTCTTCTGTAAAAAGGAAATATTAATACTTAGGTAAAAGGGTTGTGAGGCTGCTGTAAGAGCTGTCGACAGGGGTGGTCCGGACTGCTCATTCTTGCCTGTCCATCCTTGTCTGCAGGCTCATTTGGTTTTGCCCCAAGGCGTGGCCCCCAGGTAAGATGTCTGTGGTTGCAGTAGTCCCTGAGGCCTGGGCCAGGTGAGAGGCCCATGGTAGGGAGGCACTGGCATCTCTCAGTGCCGCCTCCTGACACAGGGCCAGTTTTCCAGAGCAGCTTATGGACCAAGAGAACTCAGGGGGTTTTTCTCAGCGGGGAGACTTGGAGGAGTGGCTCGTGAATTCCTGGCAGACCAATGGTTACAGGGTGTCACCCCTGGGGCTCCATATGTTCCCTCCTCCCTACACCCAGAGTGGAATTCCGAGGGCCCAAGTGGGGGTGGGCCCTTGGGGCTGGGGTGGGGGACAACCTTACAGGAAGCAGCCCACTCACACCCTTTGAGATAAGCTGGGTTTGGGCTGCTGATGCAAAAGGGGCTTTTATGGGCCTTACCTCTTCAGGAATTGTTACATGATTGATTCATATATTTGCAAAACACTGCTGCCAACAGTGTGCCAGCTACTGTGCCTGTGGTTGGGCAGTTAAAGCTGGCAGAGGCACAGACCCTGCCCTCAGGGAGCGTCTCACTGTATGCATCGTCAGGTAGTCATTTAGGGCCTGTGGGAGGTCCTGGCTGGGCTCACCCAGGGCTAGGTAGCCATCTAAGCACTTTGTATGGATGATGTCATTTAACTGTCCCAAACCTGTGACATAGATACTGTTGTCTCCACTTTAAAGATGGGAAAACTGAGCCCAAGAGAGGTAAACTCACCCAATATGTAGTAAAGGACACTTAAAACATCAGGAGATTTCCAGACATCTGGGTTTTCAGCTTCTCTTTAAAACGATCTGAAGATGGTTGGGTATGGCTGGGCTCACATCCTGCCTGGTGACAGCTGGTGACAGCCAGGAACAGTTGAGTGGCGGCTCCTCCTGCTGGTTGGCCACAGTCCCCACCATCAGCTACTCCATAATGCCTCACCCTGCTCTCCGTGTTGACTATGTGGTCTCTTCTGCACTTGGTCAGCAACCCTGAGTTACGTCGTTTTTCTTGTTTATTTGATAAACACGGCAGCACTCCAGCCTTAGAAAACAGTCAACCTGAGAAAGCAATAAGGTTTAGATGCCTGGGGAGGGGGAAGTGATGGGGATATAGGGAAGGTTTAGTGGGCAATGCCCGCAGTGGAAATAACTCTCTTGACTCTATGTACATATAAACAAGGCACTGCATCTCTTTAGTTCTTTAGGTCCAGAGTCCAGCTTACACAGGTCATTCTGACATGACTCCGTCTCAACTAGTTCTTTGAATTCCCAGCCTAGGGTTCGCTCTTCCTTTTTCCCTTAGAAAGTTTTTTTTTTTCTTTGTTTCCACACCTTAAAAAAAGAACTGCACTTCTCATTAAAAAAAAAAAGAAAATTAAAAAAAAATTGAAGACAGCCAACATCAACAGTTCCCCCCAACCACAGCTACGTTCTCCATAGGTAACATACCTTCATTTTACATGTTTTACAGAAACATTCCAGAGGCACTTATCTAAGGTATTAAAGGGTAGAGCTGCTTACATCTATGATTATGATAATGGTGAACATTTGCTCACATTCCTGTATCCCTGCGAGGTTCCTGTATAAAAATATTGATTTGTACAATTTTTGCAGCTTCAGTAAAATCTCCATTTTGAGGTTGTAGCTTGGATTTGAACAGTGACAGGGTGAAGAGGCTGGACTTGAGCATGTGTCCAATATTCCCAGTGAATCACCACGAAAAGCCACCTGCTTCTGCCCCAGATAGCCTCGAGGGAAGAGGCCGGGTAGGAAAGCAGAGTATTCGTGTTCCTCCTGTTCTTTATTTTCTCTCCATAGTGAACTGACTCAAGCTGGGAAACAGGAATGAAAAGTGCATTTGTTTTTCCCAATTCTGATACACAGGCAGCTAGCTGTGCAGTGACAGATGTGGCCAGGCTCTTCTGTCTCTCTGCAGCTAATGGACGGCCTCGGCAGTCCACACTGGCCCATCACAGCTGTGGGTTTTGTAGTTGGTAAGCCAAGCAGGGCAGCAGGCCACGTCCATTCCATCCGTCACTTGGGGGAACCAGCTTGGGCCACACCAGGAGAAAGAAGAGCCAGAAATCTTCCAACCCAAGGTTATGATCACCCAACACAGACCCCAAAATCCATGGTTGGCATTTTGGTGAGGAACCTTCCAGCAGTTCGTGTGTGTGTGTGTGTGCTTGTCTGTGTGTGTGTGCATGCACATGCATGTACTGGCAGGTGGGTAGAATATTTTTCCTTTACAAAGTAGGATTATGCTGAACATGGTATTATACTACATAATTATTTTCAGTCACAAGTATATTATTGTTTCGTGTCCATATTCTGTTGAATGTTCATTCATTTATTTTAAACCAGAAAAAGAGACATTGTTTCACAGCCATTCATTTGACATTCGATAATGGGATACACAGACACAAATCAAATGATCATACGGATTGGTGAGAAGGAACTCTGAAGGGAAGTTCTTCTCCGTGCGTATAGCGGAGGGAGCCAGTCCCTGAGGAACTGTCACCACAGTTGCCATCTGAGGAGTAAGAAGTAGAGGTGGAATTGGGACAGGAAAAGAAGCGACTGTACCCATTTTCACCTCTCTGCAGTAGTCTATTCATGGATATGTCATACATTATGTAACAAATTATTTGGGGAGTATGTTGAGATAAATGGGGGCATTTAGATTGTTGCTGATTTTTTTTCATCCATTTCACCTGTTTTGATTGGATGGATTAGAGGCTTTAAGTTCTTGGTATAGCAATGGAGTGGATTTGCCTGAATTTACCAACATTCTCATGTGGCCCTCTGGTATTCAGTGATCCAAATACACTATTCTCAGACCAGGCTGAAGACAGACAAGGGTAATTAACCTGCCAAAGAACTTCTTTAAGGCAATGGCCTTACTTTGGGAATTCTGAACCCAAATGCCTACATTGAGCATGCAACCTAATGGTAGCTGGCACATGCCTTTGATCCCTGTATGCATTTATAAATTTACTTATAGAACATTTACCAAGTCTCCACTCATGCCAGCTAGTGTGTTAAGGGTTGAGAATGGGAAGTGCAAGAGCTTCTAGATGCTGTCCTCCAGACCACACAGTATGTGTGAAAGTGTAGAAGCAACTCAATCTATAGCATCGTGAGCAGTAAAGAAGTAAACCTGGTCTGTTCCCTCTGTTCTGGGAGCTGGGAGACATGACAGCCAGCGCCACATGGGCTTCTCACAGAAGGTGGTAAATGAACTGATCTTTGAAGGCTGATCAGAATTTTGCCGAATATTAAGGGATTTGGGGCCTTCTGATAGGAGGAATTCTAATAGCATAGAGAAGGCCTGGCAATGGAATACTGAGTATGTTACTGGCTTCTCAGTGGGAAATGGGCATAGAGGATAATTGGGGCTGGACTGGGAGAAACCTTGAATGCCAGGCTGAAGGTGAGATTTCATTCTGTAGATAGGAGGGAGAGAATGATTTCATCAGATTGAGTATACTAGGGTAATGTTAGCTGCTGTAACAGATAAACTCCAGAACCTCTGTGACTTTACATCATAGAAATTGCTTTCTTCTTCTCATAATGTGCAAAAAGGGTATTTCTGATTGGCAGGTAATTCTTCTCCAAGTGGTGATTCAGGGCCCCAGGCTCTTCCATTTTTTGGCTCTGCCATCTTGAAGGTGTGTCTTCCACGTCACTGTGTGTATCTGCAACAAGCTGGTGGAGTAGGAGAGAACACAGAGCATCCTGAAGTTGTTTATAAGCCAACTTGGGAAATGGTATGGTGTCACTCTGTGCACATGTTCATTGGCTAGAACTCAGCCCCATGGCCCCACCAAGCTGCCCTGGGGGTTGGGGAATGGCGTCTTGGACGGAGAAGGGATGAAGAGGAATAGAGTCACAGACCCTGCTGCACGGCCACTTTCGGCAAAGGCAGTTGTAGTGGTGGTACTGAGAATGATCCAGAGGAAGAGAAGCATAGCGACAGAGAGGGGAGAGGGTGCGCCATGAAGGCATGAGTAATTAAGGCTGATGTTTACTGAGTGTTCATTGTGTGGCAGGAGCTGTTAAGTCCTTCCTAAGCATCAGCCCTCTCAGGTAGGGGGTAGCATGCTGAACACTGGAAGAACCAAGACAGACCCAGACGGGTCTCAGCCCAGCACTGTGCTCTTAACCACTACGTACTGCCTCTTGCCTCTTTCTTTCTGATGAGAAAGTGAACAGAAGAACCACATCTGACATGAGGTGGGTAGCACCTCATTAGCATACGGGAAAGAGGAATCGAAGATGAAAAAGATGTCCGGCTGGGGAGCCTGTTGGCACCAGTTAGAGAAATGGTGTATTCTGTGTGATGTTTGGTGCAAGAGGCCTTACCAGTTGTTCCGGATCTGCCACCTCGTGATACCTGGCCCTGATTCTGGCACATGGACTGTACATACCTGTTAACATCTTGACAAGTGGCTTTATAAATGTTTTCATTGGTTGCTCTTCAGTGGTTGTTAAAGAAAAGTTAGATGCATATTTTAGATGGAGCAGTGGAGGAACAGCCTCATGACTCAGCCACTGAGTCATTTTGATCTTCAGTGGGTGAATGTCTTCTTTTCGGGGTGCCCCTCCCTTCCGCGAGCTCCCACTCACCTCGAAGATTGAGGTTGAAGGGCCGGCCGCTCCCTCTGAAACTCCCTTAACTTCCTTGGGTAGGGGTAGTTTTCCATCTGTGTTCATGCTGTGCAGTTGACTCTCTTTATTTATCGTGGTTTATTCTGGAGTCTGTTACCTCTATTAGGGTATTAACATCCCAGTTTCTGGGGTTTATATACAAGAGGTCAGGATGGGGGGTGCATAATTTTTGTGAGATAAGTTATATTTTCCTCTGAATATACAAAATTGGGGTTGCAAACACAAAGTGTTTAGGGGCCTGGGGGCTGACCTAAGAGTGACAGGGGCCTGGCTGACACAGTCAGAATTGGTGGGGTGGCAGCCAGACAAGAGACTGCATGTCTGTTCTATAAAACTGCTAACTCAAAAGCACCCCATTGTGTTGGGAAACAAACTGCTTATAAGGGACGTGTTCAGTCGTGACCTCTGATCAGGAATCTAGCTCCTTGGAGAAATCTTTGAAAACAAGGGCAGTATAGAGATTATAGCCAGGATCCCTGTCTATGCCCAGCTGAAAAACTGGGGTAAGGTCAAGCGGAGTTTCTCTGTGTCCCTCTTAAACGTGAAGGCGACCCGTGGCCCCAGGGTCACATGGCATGCTGTGGCTGACCTTCTCACAGCCTCTGAAATGCTGTTGAAATAAGGACCTTCATTCAAGGACAACCTATGGCCCTCTTATTTGGTTTCTGTGCATTACTTCAGGAGCAATGAGAAAGTGAAGGGCAAGTAATAATTAATATTTGTTATTGAAATGGCTCAAAGAATATATTTTTCATGTCAAACCCAGTGTAAACCTATGAATACAGTCTCCATTCTCAAAAGAACTGACAGAAATGGGAGAAGAAATTACTCGCTGTAAGCCTACCACACATGCACACACACACACACACACACACACACACACACACACACACACACCCTGCTTTTTGCCCTGGAGGATTCTCTTCAATGGTACTAGCTACCATAGAGGGCAGCTCGTCATGCAATCCCAGGGGGACCTTCCCCATGGCACTGGCTGAGGATGCCATCACCATGGCAAATCCCCACGGCTCCTGTTAGAAATGTACCAAGAGATCCCTGTGGCCTCTCCCCAAAGACTCCTCGCTCTTCTGAGTTGGTGTGGAGGGAGGGGAGCATGTGGGCTGCAGAGCCAGATACGCCAGCACTCACACGGCCCAGTTTGGTGACTTCCTGCTTCTTCCCGACCCACTGTTTGTCTCCATCCATAAAGATGTCTCTGTCAGTACCCTTGTCTACAGTTCTGGTGTAAGGACTAAATATAATTCCATGTTTAAAGCAGGTAACACAACAGCTGGCACATAGCAGGCATTCAATATGTAATTGATCCTGTCTTCGTCTCACCCTTTCCTGCCCCTGGCAAGAATTTCTTGCCCTGTAAGCCTGAAGATTCCGATTGTATTTGTATATATGCAGACAGACTTGGTGTTAGCTCATTGAGAAGTGAAGATGAATTAACTGTGAAATAATAATACAAGTCAATGAGAAAATAGGGTTTGGTTTATTAACTATTTCAATTTATATGTAGTTGGAGATGATACATTTACATAAAAGAACTCTTGAAAATCTCAGTGTTGTTTCACGCCATGTCATCACAGATGAGGGGTTTCCGGCAGAGAGGAAAGAGCAGGCCCTTGGTGGTTTTAAAAAGCAGAAGGTTTAGGATCACAATGCTATCTCCCCCACCCCCTTTCCTCTTCTCAGAAGACAGAGTCACAATTATATCCCACGTAAAGATAAAGAGTACAATAGAGTTAAAGGTAAAGGAGTTTTCAATTCTTGCTGGGAAGATGCAATGACTTAGTTATTTCTTATTAGAACTGGGAAAATCATGGTTCTCATCTTTTCAACTTTATTAATAGCATTTCCCAGCCAGGCAGAGACACAAATATACAAGATTAAAAATTAGTTGAATGTGACAGAGACCAATGATGTAGTCTCTTTGTAACAACTAGCTTGTGTCGTAGATGTGAGGCATGGTGCTTTTTCCTAATCACACCATTTAGCTCTATAAATTATAACATTGCTTTATATTATGTCAACATGGAGCAGAGCAATGAGTTCTTTCTAAAGTCATCTGAAAGCTTATGTTTGTCATGAATTTTTGTTCCATAGTAATGATCATTTATGCTTAGGCCATTATTAAAATAATTTACTCGTTATCATCATTTTTAGAGTTAATACTGTTGAACACAGTAGGGTTTCAATAATCCTTATTTAATCATGGCATGTTGTATAGCCAAGCCAATTTGTTCTCTCCCTCCATCTCTTCCTGTGTCCTTTTTGATTCCTAAGGGGTGTTTTCACTTTGTCCCCCTTGAAAAGAATGAGATACAGTGAAAGCAGGACCTACTGTATCTGTCCCATCAATGTGGGCGGCAGACTGTAGTGCCACCTAACCGGCTTCCTAGAGCATAGCAGTTTTCAGGATTTCATGAAAGGCGGCATCTTAGCTCTATACCGCTTTAGGTTTGTAGGGGAGAAAAAATTTTCTGTCTACCCTCTTAGGTGCTTGGCTGAGACCTCCCTGTAATAAAAGACAGATTAACAGGAGAAAAACAAACAGAAGTTTAATACCATGCACACCTCCTGCATACTTGGGAGAGACCCAAGGAAAACTTGAGTAATTCATGATAATGGTCCAAGCCACCACCTTAAATACCATCTCCAGCTAAAGACAAAGAAAGACATTGGGGGCCTAGGAGCCAGTTATTACCAGGAAGAGCACAGTAAAGAAGGGTCTGTGGATTGTCATGCAGACTTAAGTCCCTGCCTTCTCTGAGAAGAGTTTCTAGAGATTTAGTCTCCCTCCTCTTCCTGGTACCGAGAGGGAGACACACTTAAATGGAGAGTTCCCTTATAAATGTAAATGCCCCTTACAAAAGGGTACAGTCAACTTGGTTTCCTGAGGTTTTTCTGTGTCTGCTCTTTCTTAAAAATCACCAGCTCAAGATAATGCTGTACCAAAGAAGTATAGTTTGGAGTGGCATATTTTGCTCCCCTTCAGGTTCATCTCCTGAGGGAAATACTGGACGAAAGGGCTCAAGACCACAGTCTTGCTGAACAACTTCTACCATGTGATAGAGCACACATCCCTGCTGGGGAAGTCAGCCACTCGCCACTGAACCGTGTGACCAGGCAGGACCTCAGGCTCTGCTCTCATTTGCTCCCATATGAATTGGGGACAGTGCTCTCTGCCCCGCCAGGGGAAGGTGAGGATGAACAGGTGTCAATGAGAGAGTAGCTATGAAAGTGTCCTGATTTGCAAACCATCATAGGATGATAATTACACAATTCCATCAATAAGTTGTTAAAATACGAAGAAGAGGCCATATCTGAAATCACAGATTTCGTGGCATCATTTTCATATTTTGATGGTTCGTAAAATCTAAAATCGTTTCAGATTTTGTGCAGGACTCGTGTTTCCTCCCTCCAGGAAACGACTTGCCAGTCCTCATAAAGACAAACTCTCTTTCCTGTTCTGAGTGCTGCTGACTAGACTAGCAACTGACCCCGTGAATATAAGCCAACTCCCGCTGAGAAGTAAGGGCTGCCCTTCTGCCAGGCGTACCTTGGGAGCTCGCAGTGCCGTGAGCAGGGCTAAGCCCCATTACCTCCGACTGCCCTGGCTGATTCCTGTCAAGCTAACAGGGCAGTTAGGTTATATTGGTTTTCATGTGATTCCTGTGTTTTTGGTAGGCTGGCTGACAATTTCTAATATGTCACTCAGTTACAAGAAAGGATATCTAGCCCCAGGGACGATTTGAGTTCCCCTTGCATTAGGCAGCCTGTAAGCTTGAGGATGTGCATCAAAGCCAGAAGGAGAAGGGAGTTCCTTCCTGCTGCTGGCTGCAATGAGAAGCATTCCTGCTTTGCAGACAGGGGCTGAGACCATCGATCCCCAACTTCTGTGGCCCAGACATCAAAGAGTGGGGACAATCTGACCTCTTGAAAAAGTACCGTTGACATGGAAGTTCAGCCCATGACTTCCTTATTCATCCGAGATAGTCAAATCGGAGAGGAGCAAGGCCTGTTGTGTTCTCTCAGACTCCTTGTTTTCTGGAGGACTGCAGCGTTTCTGTCCCCCGATGGGAAGGTGACCATACGGTTTCCTGTGCAGGGATGTGTGGGAAGGAAGGAGCCTCAGGCAGCATGCAGTTTGGACGAAATTGGATCAGGCACCTGAGTTCCCTGACTCAGTGCTCTGGCAGACAGTGCACTGAACAGCCCCTTGGGTGTTTGTCAACAGCTGCCATTCATTTTTAACTTCTGCCACCCAGGAGGGCATGTTTTAGGGTTGGGGGAGGTAGGAATGGGAAAGTTGAACACAGGAGCTGTCTAATGGGCACAGCAAGTACACGGATGTGGGGAGGGTGAGGTTGAGTTAAGTCCTGTGTTCCGTCCCTCTGGGGTCTGCCATGCCTGTTGCTTGTCCTTCTCTCCCCCCAGCCTGAGGGAGGCCTCCCAGACACATGGCCTTGACCTGCACTGATGTGGTACACAGTAGCCACATGTGGCTGTTTCAAACGAAATCTAAATCAATTGAAATGAAATACAATAAAAAACACCTTCCATCACTCCATCATGATAGCTATGTTTCAAGAGCTCTGTAACCACATGTGGCTGCCCTATAGGACAATGATGATCCGAAGTATGTCCATCATTGCAGAACATTCCATTGGACAGCACTGCAGGCAGTAAGCTCTGGAAGAGCAACGTGTGTGTGTGTGTGTGTGTGTGTGTGTGTGTGTGTGTGTGTGTGTCTGTGTCTGTGTCTGTGTCCACACACTCTCACCATCAAGTCTTCAGTGCTGAACTAGGCCTGTGAGAAGCGCCCAGTAACCATCTGTGGCATAAACAACTGACAGAATGAGTGAGTAGATATACATGAGTCAGTGAACGAAGGGGTTTCATCCTCCGTGTGCTTGCTTTGGCTCTGCCCTTTTCCTCATCCGAGCTTATGTACCCGGTGCGGGCCATGGCTATCCCGGCATGGTTTCTGTAAGCTTACATGTGCCATCTGCCCCCTTCTGACTTCATTATTTAGTTGCATTTCCTCCCAGTTCTTGAGTGCAGTTGATTTCGTGACTGCAGGACTCAAAGCAAACATTTCACAATCCACTTTCTGTCATGTGGACCCGTGGGGCCTCCTCCTCCTAATGGCATCTCCTACTGAGCACATCCTGTTTGCTGGCTGGTGCGTTGAGGACCTCAGGTAAGCAGTTCAGTGCAATCCCTGAGTTCTTCCTGGGATGTGGGTACTGCTAGAGTTCTATGGGAAAGCTGAGGTCTTCCAGGGTAAGAAGCTTGCCCAGAACATGGCAGAGCCAGTGGTCACATCCATATCTAGGATTCCAAAGCCTCTAGGCTGGACTTCCTTTCCCTGAACCTTCACTGCTTTCATTTATATCAATATCTTATTGATCTTAGAAGCCCCTAGGGCTCTGTGTCATTTAGGAGTCCTATTGGGTGCTAATGCAGAGACCTGAAAATGATAGCCTGAACAGGACTGACTTTTCTCCCAGAAAATAAAAAGTCCAGGGGAAGGTGGTCCAGGGCATCTAAAGCCCATTGCAATAGCACCAGTTTTGTTCTGTCCCCTGCCATACCTGGGTCAGGCTCTGTCCTCACGAGTGTGTCTCCTGGATTGAGTTCAAGACAGGCAGGAACAAGAAGGTTGAGAAGGTGGATAAGAGCAAATGACAGCTGTCTGTCCTCTCTTCAGGACCTTTTCTGTAAGTTCTAACCAGCAGGTCTACAGACACCTCATTGGTTACTTCTCACTGCAAGGGAGGCTGGGACATGTAGTCCCTCTGCAGGACACATTCCTCCACAGTCCATCCCTGGTGGAATCGGGCTTCTATACTAAGAGTAGAATGAGTATTGGATAGGCACCTTGCAGCCCAGCACAACCTTATGTTTTTATTTCCATTTTAGAGGTTGGGAACTCACAGTCCATGGATTTGGACAGGTGTTGTTTTATCAGCTGGAGTTTAACTATTGATTTGTATCCTTTGGGTTTGGCACCATCCCCTCTTATATGATGTCCAGCAGCTGTTCTTATTTATGTTATTGGCTCCCCAGTCCCTGCAGGTGTGTGAAGCCCTAGCCCCTGATCAGAGGCTGTTGGTCACACATCGGAGGTACCACACTTCCCCCTTGGTTGAGGGCTTTTAGTGGATGTTTCCATTTTCAGTGGTGTGACCATCTGTCACGACTTGTCGCCCTGGGAGGTGGGTGGGAGCTGTGGGTCACGTTGGGACCAGAGGAGCCAGGAGACACAGCAACACGTTGAGTTGGCTTTGTTTTTAGATCTGCACCTTATTTGTAAAACCCACTTGGCTGAGCACCCTCTGCAGGACGTTTTATGCAAATTCCCCCACAGAGGGCTCCCGAGAGTGGTGTTTGTAGGACTAGCTTTCAGCTCTTCTGTGAATATATTTGAAAATTATCCATTTTGCAGATAGGATGGTTGTTCATAGAAGTGGCCTTTAAAACTACTTTTGTTTATCTGATGGGCTGTTTACATAAATCCTATGGAAATGGTGATTGTGAACTGCTGGCATAGGACTTGCTGAGCTTTCTGAGAGTGCAGAGATGGAGGAACATCATTCACTCACTCACTCACTCATTCAAAGATCTGATATTTTGAATGTACAAAGTGCTCAGTTACTGAGATGGAAAAATCCTTGGGTGAAAAAGAAAAAGTATGTTCCATTGTTTATGTTTATTTCTGTCTGCTTTTTAAAAAAGCTTTTTTTAAAAAATAAAAAGTCAGAATTTTCACATAACCAACAGTTTTGTCAGGGCATTTCTGAAGGTTCTCAGTACAGAAGATCATTTTCACCCAGCAAGGCTTCCACTTCTAGTGTTAGCTACAAATTGCATCAGGCAAAGCATTTTAAAACAATTAATAAAATACTGTCTTGTGTAACTAGAGACTGCTTTTGTTTCGTTGTCATCTGCTGCCCTTTTTGGATACATCTTAAGGTTTATTTATTGATCTGGAAATTCATTGTATGTTTCTCTAATATTAACTTGATAGGGAGGACAGTATGGGCAGAAATGAATAAGGGTTTGGTATATTGGAGCTTCCCAGTAGCTGGAAAAATATGGTGTGTGATTTAGACTTTTGCTATTGAAGCACTTGAGGAATGAAACTTGTATGTAAAATTTTATCAGCACGAAGTATGCATAGAAGAATGAGCTAAGATTTTGACCCTACCAGGACCTCACTTATCAAGGCATTAAACATGCACTTGTAGAACTATTTGTATCCCACAAGCAGAGTGATATTTACAGTTTTCATTGAGCTGTTTACTACGTCTGTGTTAGGTTAGGCTATCTAGAGATTGTTATAAATCTCAAAAGACTTCTTTTTGAATCTTGAGGTATGAATCAACAAGGCTGGTGGTGTTCCTCAGAGAAGTAGCTGCAAATATTTTCTAATATCTTGCCAATCCCTAAAATATGGGTGTCAGGCAGGAGTTCTAGCATTTTTTAATGATAATGGATCTGTGTGTGCACATACATGCGGCTAATGTTTGTTTGTTTGTTCACCTTTTAGGTAGAGCTTCCCATTTTGATGCACCGTCCCAAATACAATGTTGGGGCAGTGGTAAAAAGTTAAATTTATCTCCTCACTCTCCTCCTTTTCCGTTTCTGAGCAGGCTCAAATGTGAAGCTGGGTAGAGGCAGGGAGCCCATCCCAGACTGCCTGCTGTTCCAGTTGCTAGAATCAGTATCACCTCATGGAAGCCATGAGGAAAATAACCGTGGCCAGGATTTCTTCCTTTCGGTGGGGGCCAAAGAGGTGGGCAGATGTAAGTAGTGTTGATCCATGAACACTTGGTATTACGCCAACTGTAACCCCACCAGGTGGAAGAGTGGTAGGCTTGCCTTCAGCCTGAGGGGTCTTGAACCCCCTCCAACCCTTGCTCCGTGTCTTTTATCGCAACTTAAAAACCTTCTCTATATGATCTCAGCCTTTGGTCTTCATCCACATTCTTCTCAAATTCTTCCCCTATTCCTCTCTTTCTCAGGTGTCAAAACTGTGCTCTCTTTCTCCTTATGATTCTATGCCATCACACTTATATTTAAATGTTATATTATTAATATTTATATTAGTGAACATTAACAGCTCATTTCTGCTCAAAGCTTTTAGAAAATATTTCCAAACATATGTGACCATTTAAGTGTGTGTGTGTGTATAACTTAGCATAACAGATTTCCCCCAACTTAAGTTTCCAAGTTTATACACATCACCACCCCATCAAAATCAAGGCAAGAACATACTATCCATAAGTCACTGAATGGGAGAAAATAAGACAATAAAGAGCTCTGTAAAAATAATAGAAATCAGTTTCATGCAGCCTTCGTTAATATGCAGACACTTCCACATGTATGATCCTTGATGGCCTCGCCAGTCCTAATGTAGATGTTAGCTTTATCCACAGCTAAGAGATTTACCTGCTCATTGAGTAAAGCACCATGGAGCGAGCATCCCCTGTGTGCCAGGAATAGTTCTAGGTACCAGGTACATAGCGGTGAGCAAATCAATTTCCCTGCCTTCTAGTGGGGAGTGTTTTAAAATAAAGGAAATGAGATTGGGGCCCAGAAGGGCTAAATGGCTGATCTAAGCTCATGCAGCTAGTTAGGGAAAGAGTGAACATTGAACTCTAGGTGTTTCTTTGCCAGTGGCTTTTCTTCTACAGTCTTGTTTGTCAATGCTTTCTATCCATGTACCCCTTTAAACAGAGCAAAAAGCTCATTACTTAGATTGCTCGAGTTTTTTTCCCCAAAAGTTCATCCAGAGTTTAAATGATATTCTATTACATGTCTTTGTTTTAATATAAAACTGTTTCAGATGATGTAATGTCCCTCCCTGTATCTTTATAGTCCCGGAAAATGTATCTTGCTCACTTGAATCTTCAAGGATGCCTTTGCATTAGGTGACCAGCTGTCCTGGTTTGTTCTGAATCGAGGGTATTCCTGGGATTGAGGGACTTTCTTAAAACAGAGATAGTCTTGGACTCTCCTGGTTTGCCTGAACCCAAGTGGCTTCCCAGTTTGAAGGATTTTCAATGCTTATCTGGTTAAGTCTCAGGCAAAATGTTGACTATTTGGTTATCCTTGATTGCACACTGTGAGTAGAAGTGGTTGCATTTATCCCCATTTACAGCATGACACAAACATACTAGTTCAGACTCTTAGGACATTCCCCAAGTAGTTTCATTTAAATTGGCATTCTTTTTATAAAGAAACAGAGTATCCAAATGAGTTTGGCTCGTGGTATTTAATTTTCCTTCTAATACTGGTTATGTAGGAGAAAAATGTGATATATCCCTGAGCCATAATTGTATGTAATTGATTAATTGGTTTGAGGTATGTACTCATACTTGGTACCATACTAGTTAGTAACTTGCTTATCTGTATTGCAGAGAAATTCTCTGTTTTGAAGCTGAAACTAGAGAGGGAGAGCTGGTTTCTTTGGGACTACATTTCTCTAGGTTTCCAAATACCAGCATCACATCTTTAGTGGAACCTGAAAAGAAGGAAAAAAGAAAATGTTTATTGATTTATATTTGAGTTCATTTAAAGTTACTTCTTTACTAAGTATGAAGAGAAATATACCTCCAGTGTACCCTTGGAGTACCATTTAACTATTCTGTACCTCTCTAGGAGAAATGCTTTTTATTAAAAAAAAATGTTATTCATTAAATCCTTGCAGGCATCTTAATAACATTATTCCATTTACTTGTTACAACCAGGGTATGAAGTAGTCTGTCAGTCAGTATCGTCTGCATCACAGACACAACCAATTCCCAAACACCAGTGTTGTTTTTTTAAAAAAGTTTGTTTTTAGCTCAGGATATATGTGCATTAAATGTCATAGTCATTCAGATCGACAGAGAGACCACCCTCCCAGCATTGCTGGTTGCTGTGTAAAAGGGCTTGAATAAAGCTCTGGAAGGTCTTGAACTTGTAGTTGAGTGTTTGGATGGGGTGTGATACACTTCTGCACAAACTCATGGGTCAGAACTAATTACATGACCCACCCACTCATAAAAGAGGTGGCTGGAAAGTGTCATCCTTCCATATCCCCAGAGTCAGAGGGCCAGAAATATTTGGTGAGCTGCTCTGATGTCTGCACGTCAGGAACGGAAGGCCAAAAGAAATTAAGGAACTTTCTGGAAGCACTCAGCTTGCAGGTGGCAGGACTCAAACTTGGGACTCTCTGGGTCTGGAACCCAAGCTTTGAAACACCAACCCACCGTGCTGCCATTCCTCCCCTCTAGATTCCAGATTCTTCATTTTCTTAAAAAAATTATAGGGTCATTTTCTGCCCTTCAGTGAAATCTCTCCACTCAGAAGGAAAATACACACAAAGAAGAAACTTGGGTATGACCTAAGTTGGTTAACTCTATCAAAAAAAAACCCCAGTTATTGTCTTTGTGCAAACTGTGCCGTATTTTCAACTCATTTTAATTAAGGATCACCTGTCAGCTCTTTTTAAATGCTGTATTATCATAGGCTAAACAATAATTGGCTCATGAGGTGCGGAGTAAATGTACTTAGGTGCTGAAATGGATTCCCAGTCCATAGGGTATCAGTCTGAGCATCTTATTAAGATTTCCAGAACCAACACGGGGTATGAAACATTCCAGGTCATCTGGCTTTACTTGGGCTACCTTGTCAACTCTCCCATATGTTTCCCATTTGGTTTTCTTTTGCTGGAAATTTCATTCAGGATAACACACATTCCCACAATCTCTCTGCTTCTAGTAACCCAGAGTCATGTGGTTGGACAAAGAGGATTTCTTCTGACTTGTTTCTCCTTGTTGATGCTGGCTCTAAATTTGACAGATGTCCTTCCTATCCTTAGGGTAATTCTTATCCTCACTCAGCTCTTTTATGTGTCTCTTGGGGAAAGATATTGAGTGCCTCAGGGCTACCCAAGGTCTACTAAACTCTTCAACTAATCAACAAATGTTGAGTACCAGTTCTGTGTCCAGTACAGCTGCACCTTGTCTTAGTAGAAATGCCAGGGAAGGAAAATTTCAGCCTAACTGCTATAAGCTAATAGGGTTTAAAAGTGAAACTCCTCCATTTTCATGCAGATATGTTAGGATGAATCGGCCTCATGGCCACTGTGGAGAGGCACATTGTAGCATAGCTGTGAGGACTGTGAGAACAGGAGAAACTGCTTTTACATCCCAGCTCTGCTACTGGGGCAAGTTTGTAAGTCAGACTGAGCCTCGGTGTCCTTACCTGGAGCCCAGAGGTTGTTATATCATCAAATGTACATTTAATTTATGTGAAATCGTCTCTCCATTCTCAGCATACATGACCGAATAAATGATGTGGGGGCTTTCCCGTGCTGTGTAGGTCAGTAGTTGTCCAACTGTGTTGCGTGTCAGTCTTGGGGATTTTGAACTCACATATTTTGTTATAACTTCTATAGTTAAGAGAATGCTCTGGAAGACGAGATTATCTCCATATGAATAAAAGCTAAATTTGTTCAACATTTTAGTTAGAGCTATGTGAAAAAAATATAAATCAAAGATTGCCTGATTATTTTACGTGGATAACTTTGACAGCAAGAATATCATCCAGATTTTAGTTTTATGGTTCGTGGAGACTTAGATTTTAGAGAAAAAAGAACCACCAGGTGGTGCCAGGCATTTTCTTATCTAGAGAGGAGAAATACAAAGCCAGCTAAGGAATTTCCATCCAGAATACCCTTAACAACTTTGGATTTCTGCAGGCATTCAGCCATCTGCCTCCGATTTAATGTTACTAAGTCCTTTGAAATTCCTGAGCTTTAAATCCTCAGATAGAAGACTCTGACTCTGATTGTGATTTGTCACGCTATACACTCCAATAGCCGATAGCCATTGTGCATTTACAAAGAAAAACATTGCCTATAGTGATCAGCTGTGGCTTTTTGCACAGTTGTTTCATTATTTGGCAGTGTTTAAATAAGTACCTACCCTTAGGGTGGCAAAAATTTAGTTCAGGAAATATTTTCCTAAAATGGTATAAACAAATGTACTTGGCTTTTAGCAAGATGGTGCTGCTCTTATTAATCCACAGGGAGAACAAATCAGTGTTTTCACCTTTTGCTTGAAAAAGAAAAAAAAACCCAGAAGATGAAAACAGCAGATAATTATATTTGTCAACCCATCCATCCTCTCACAAGTATTTATTAAATGCTTCCTCAGGGAGGTGATGGGGTGTAATGGCTAGGACCTTAGGCCCTGCAGTCACACTGTCCAGATTTGCATCCTAGTTCCAGCATTTTCTAGCCACCTTGGATAAAATTGCTTAGCCTCTCAGGCCCACAGTTATCCCATCTGTCATGGGGATAATAACATCGACTGTAGACTCTTTTTGCAAGGCGAAAAATGTGAAACATGCGTTTTACAAAATAAATACTCAAAACATACTGGTGACCATGAATGTGGGTACTTTGAGCTGGTTTCTACTTTGGATTAGTGGAAGGACCCTCATGGAGCTGGAGGACCCGTCCAAGATTCACTGCCCTATGGTACTGTTGGTGGCAGGGCATCATTTCATTCTAACAACCTAGAAGATCCAGACCATGACCCCCATTTTGCAAATGAAGAAGTGTTGCTTAGGGTGGTTAAGTAACTTATTAAGGGCACCCAAAGGCCAAGCTCGCAATCTGGTATCTTAACATTGCTCTAGATTTGTGATGCTGTAGAGTCTGAGGGGAAACTTCCCTTTTTAGCTCTTATTCATTTGACACTGCATTACACCAGGGCTTGCATACCAGAATGACACAAGTTTTCAGGCAGGCCCTAGTCAATTTTAGAGACTCTAGTGAGCATCTTAAAAATAACGCTTTTACATAACCACTGCCTTCTCCTTGTTTGTATTAGCATGGGGCGAGTGGCTGCTGCACCTATAGCTGTTCATTCTCCATTCCTTTGCTCTGAGTGTGTGCCCATTCACCAAGTCCATTTCCATTGGTTCTGAACTGGCCAAATGAAGTGGTAAGTGTGGCAGTGTTACTACTGGTTTGTAGCTCTGATTCCCAAATTCTCTGAGAGGAAGATTTAAGCTTTATGATCATGGCCTTCCACCTACTACTTTTTGTCTGAACTAGATAAGAGGGTCAGAAGAATCTGATGGGCTTGGAAGAGTCATCCACCTGCTAGACCATAAGGCCAGTAAAATATCTTTGAAACTTAGATTGGTTAATTTAAGATCCAGTGTACTGGGTGATGAGAACAGTAGCTGTAGGTGGCATTCACTGAGTGCCTATTCTACGCTAGACACTTTTTCTGAAACTAAACATAAATTATCTCATGTAACCCATGAGCTAGTGATTATTATCCCTATTTTACAGAGAAAAATGGTGAAGCTCTGAAAGGTTAGTTGACATGTCTGTTAAGTGGTGGAGCCAGACATCAAGCTGTAAGTTACTCCGAGGCCCACCAGTCTTAACTATTATACTATATGTTCTTAAGGATTTCAATTGGCAGAAAAAAAGGAAGAAAGAGTTGAGCAAATGTATGCATGGCCATATAGAATGCTGATGTTTCCAAAACCTTTAAATCTGAAATGAGAGTAGACTCATGGTCCCTGACCTATTCTTTGGAAGAAGATTGGTAAATGATAATCATTTCATTCAGAATTTGATTTTCATGCTTTCAGAGTAGGATCTAATCTGCATTGGGAAAAACACTGAAATACGATGCAAGACTTGTGTGAATTGGGTTTTCACTTACTTTTCAAGCTGTACTTTGAGAAGAGCTGCTTTGGATACCTGTTCTCCAAAGCATGTCAATTCAGAATGCTACTTCAGTAGAATCTTAATAAAAAAGTCAAGTTAAGCAGAGTTCCTTTGCAGAATTTCTCAGAGCTTTCAATATGCTAAGAAATCTTAAGCATTCTCCAAGAATAGACCATAGCTTATGTTCTCCAAACTTTTTTTTTTTTTTTTTACTCAGGAACTCCTTTTTCAGAGCTCTTCTGAGACCAATGCTGAAAACTAACCAAAAATTTGAACCTTACTTTTATTTTCTTCCATTGTATCTTGGCTGCCTCAGCATGAATAACATTCCACATGGTGGAAGTCAGGATGATGACTTATTTCCCTACACCAGGAGCTGAATGAGGACAGCCAGAGTGAAGGGGTCTTCTGGCATCAGAAAGTCTTTGGAAATGAATGTGTTAAATGACCAGTGACTAAGTCTTATCTTGGCCATAGCGATCTCTAGCTGGGAAGGTGTATTGGTTATCTGTTGCTGTGTAACAAGTTACCCCCAAATTTATCAGCTTATAATAATAATCGTTTTGTATTTCATAGTTTGTATGGGTCAGTAATCTGAGCATGGTTTACCTTGGTACCTTCGTCTCAGGGTTTCTGATAAGGTTGTTCGCAAACTGCTTGGGCTGCAGTTTCATCTAAGGCTTGAGTGGGGTGGTTGGGGACTCTTCTTCCGAGATCGCTCTCATGGCTGACAATCCTTGGTTCCTCACCACATGGATCTCTCTCCACATGGTGGCTGCATAATATGGTGCCTGACTTCTCCCAGGGAGAAGGATCCTGGAGAGAATAAGAGAGGGAGCCTAAGACAGAAGACAGAGTTTTCTTTTTAAATCTTATCTTACAAATGACATCTCATCACTGATGCCCAATTCTTTTAGTTAGAAATAAGCCGCTACATCTACCCCACACTGAAATTTCATGAACAGGACATTACCAGCAGGAGGAAGAGGTGATCACTGAGAGCCGCTGTAGCGGCTCCTTTGCACAGAAGTGTAACGAGGGATGGGTAGAGTTTTTTGGCAGAGGAGACATGCCTTTCATTTTCACTTGTGGGGAGGAGGCAGAGAACAATTCAACAAAAAAAGCTACCACCTTGCATTGTGAGTATCATATTTCATGTTCCAAGAGTAAGCAGACAAAAGAAAGGTACATATGCCATGAAATTAGGAACAGTTGGTCACCATGATTTTGCCCACCCCTACCTCCACCCCTCCCAGAACCCCATGCACTTAAAACTTGCTAGAAGGAAGGAAAGAAAGAAGGAATTACAGAGAAGCATTTGCTATAGTCCAACTATTTTTTCAGCAGGAACAATATAAGGTTAAAACCACACATTTATAAGATTCAAGGGAGACGACTTAAAAAAAAATGATGAGAAAACAGGTGTGAATCTGTTTACTTGATTAAATGACCTTTCATACTTCCTCCCTCACTAGAGTGTAAATTGTGGCGTGACAAGAAGGTGGTATTGTTTATTTGCTACCTCCTAAGACACCCAGGAGGGAAAAATCAACTGCTTCCTGCTCTCTAGGAAACAGCTCCATAACTCAGGGCTGTGACATCTGTTTTGATGTTAGAGAAATGGCAATAAAACTTGACTGAGATGAAACACTAGTTGAGGTGGTGAGGGAAGGGGGTGGGGGATTGTCTGGAGCACGAACTAGAAAGATGGAATGCCAAAAATGCTCACACTGATGTTTAAATATGTAAATATTTAGTTATTTAAATATTTCAGTCCTGGGATTAGCTTCCTTTGTGTCTATATTATCAAATTCGATAATAATCCTGTTTCTGAAATGTATCTTGAGGTCCCTGAGGCATTCTGAGTTGGGTCATTTCAGGTGCCATTATTAGATTCCCTCTTCCCCCTCCCCACCCAGGCATATTTTGTAACATCTGGAGAACTTTCGGTTGCACAGCTGGTGCTGGTGGTCAAAGGGGGTGCTGCTGGTGGAAGCGTGGGATGCTGCTAACATTCTACAACCCACAGCCTCCACGAAAAGGAGTTCCCCAGCCCTCACTGTCAGTAGTCTGAGTTTGAGAAACCCTAAGGAAGTGTGAGGTTTGGGGTTATGTCTGTAAGGAGCCAGGTAACAACAGGTAGGATATGATGGATGAGCGAAGGAGATCAACATAGATTAGAAAGGATGCTGACAAAAACCATCCCTGTGGATCTAAAGAATGTATAGCGTAAGAGAAAGAAAATGACAAGCTTGAGTTGCTTTGTGTTTCCCATTCATAAGTGGTTTTGAAACCATATGTAAATGGCCCCTGTTACTAAGCAGCAGGAGCTTGGTTGGAGCCGGGGTGAGTGGCCGGTGGCCATGGCTGTATATTTTGTCCGAGCAGAGGAGGAAGGCACTGGCCGGTGGTGGGATTTCCCTTGTGGTGAGCTGGAGGGCTCGACATGTATAATGGTGGTGTGACTACAGGGGTGTGGGCATCGGGGAATGTGGCGGAGAGGAACCCAGGAGCCCTGCACTACCTCTGGGAGGTTGTTGGATTTCTCCCCCCACCTCTTCCTGTTTCAATACTGAGCCCTGTCTTCCCTTAGCAGACACATCAGCTCCAGCTGGCGTGGACCTGAGGGGCTGTTCAGCAGCTTCTGCAGAGACAACAGACAGGATTCAGGATGGAGGTGGCAGGGCTAGGGAGGCACACATTTGCTTTGGAAACTGCATTTTGCCCGGGATTATTGTTAGTAGGAGGTGGCTGCCGAATCCCACCTGTCTCCTTGGAGCTGAGACCTCTGTGCTTCACAAGGAAACCTGTCTGATTCCATCTTCATCTTGAGCTTTCTTATCTTTGTCCCTTCTTTGCCATCCCTGTCATGAAGCCAGTGGCCCTCAACTTCCATGTGTTTAGAGATCCTTTAAGAATCTAGAAAAGCGGTGGGGGGTGGGGACATGGGAAAGGCAGTATTTACAGAGAAGACAAGTAATGATTCTATAGCATCTTACTACGCTGATGGACAGTGACTGTAATGGGGTATGTGGTGGGGACTTGATAATAGGGGGTCTAGTAACCATAATGTTGTTCAAGTGATTGTACATTAACGATACCAAAAGAAAAAAAAGAAAAAAAAGAAACTAGAAAAAACTGCAGGAGCATTAAACTCTGTCTGCAGAATTAGGTTAGTTTCTTTGTTACTCTCCAGCCCATCAGTGGGTAGAACACTCTCCTGATTGTGACCTCTCTTGTATTCACAGAGGAAAGTTTTCATTTTTTTTTCCAGTGAAAATCATCTTTCTTTGACTTTGATGTTTTGTGTGGTACCTTTTACCTTTTTCTTGGGACTAGGTATGCCTCACCTCTATCCAGGGTCACACAACCTGCTTAAGGCAATATTGAGCTGGTAGACCTCAGCAATGTATGCCTGAGGTCAGGCGGGTGACAGGGCAGAGGCCACCTGAGTACAGTGCCCTGATACTGCGACCTCAGATTAAGCAGGCAGTACCCAGATTGTTTGCTGTGATATGGACTACAGTTCTACTATCATCCATTCTCCATGATACCAGCTTTATAATTAAAGCAGGGATAAACAAGAAGCTTAATGTAATCTGCAACAGAGAAACAGGGCGGTTGAACAGAAGGGCTGCATTCTGGTTTCAAGCACAGGGCAGGGGGAGTCTATATATGCTGCAGTGGGTGCTAAAATTATAAATATAAATCATTAGATTTGCCAAATAGTGGTCTATAAATATTTGGTGTAAAATAAGAATGTTCTCACTTGCACTTAAATAGTTCAGATTTCTTAGATTTCACTATGAAAACGTAGTATTAATGCAGATATTATTTGGCAATGTAAATAAACACACCAGATAGTTATCAACTTCTTCTACACAGTCATCACTTTGCAAATATTGGCTTACCATGAGTAGCCTTTATCATACTTATGAGTTCTATTTGTTAAAGTGCTAAGAATCAGAAACTCGGGAAGTAGATTCATACAATTAAAAATGCACTGGGATTGGGTTGAAAGCAAGTCTTTTCTCCTAATGCTTGATCTAAATGAACTTGTTGATACATATTAAGAGTCCCTTCTGGCACCTTTTTCTCTGCCTGCCAGGCACATCCTAACCAATGCATTTTTTAAATATCCTTATGATAGAGCTGTAATCTCTTTGTTTCCTTGATGGAAAGTAGTTATATATTTTCTGTAATAGGTATATAGTATCATAATAAATCCCTAGACAAAGTAAAATACATATTGTGCCAAAGAGATACACTCAAAAAGAGTATAGATAAATCAAAATGGAATTCTAAAAAAAATGTTCACATGACCCACAGAAAGGTGGAAAAAAGAAAAGGGAGAGAAGAAAACAGGAAACAAAACATAAAATGGTAGACTTAAGTCCTAACACGTCAATACTGTAGTTTCATTAGATGTCCATGGTCTAAGTACACCAATTTAAAGACTGGCAAAGTGGGCTGAAAACATGACCAAGCTATATGCTGTCTTCAATAGCCTTGCTTAAATAAAATGGCAGAGGTGGGTTCAGTGGAAAAGGAATGAAGAAAGTCTATCACGGAAAGAGTCATCAAAAGGAAGCAGAGCTGGCTAAATTAATATCAGATGAAATAGACTTAAGAGCAAATAAAGTAGCCAGACGCAGAGAGGGACATTTTATGGTAAGAAGGTCATTCCATGAAGTTGACACAGAAATTCTATATATGTCTGTGCACCAAACAACAGAGCTGCAAATGACGTGAAGCAAAAACTGATAGAGATGAAGGGAGAAATAGGCAAATCCAGTTGGAGTCAGAGACTTAAACACCCCTTCCCAACAACTGATAGTACAACTAGAGAGACTTTGAAGAATTCAACAGCACCATCAACCATCAGGATCTAATCAACATTTATAGGATACTCCCTCCAACAAATGTAGAGTCCACTTTCTTTTTAAGCACCCATAGATCATATGCCAAGATAGACCATATCCTGAGCCATAAAACAAGCCTCACTAAATTGGAAAGAGGCAAAATCATACAGAGTATGTTCTTCAACCACAGTGGAATCAAAATAGAAACCAGTATGAAAAAGATAGCTCCATATATTTGGGCTTCCTTTTGTTTCTTGAACATAGGAAACCTATTCAGACCACTTGTGGTTTCTGTCTAGAATATTTTTCCCCCAGATTTTTTTCCTGGCTTATTCATTCTGAGCTCTAAATTCAACACCATCTCAGAAACTTCTGTAATAACCCTACTAAAGCAACCTCTTTGCAGGAGCCTACTTGCTCCCATATTCCTATCTTTACCCTGCCACAACGTTTATATCACCCTGTCATTTCTTCTTAGCACTTATTAACACATGAAGTTACCTTTTTTGTTTATTTATGTAATTTATCAGTTAATGTTACACCCAAAGATATTAGCTCCAGAAAAGTATTATGTGTTGTGTACAGCACAGCATCCCAGCCCCTAGGGCAATAGGTGTAGAGTATGAATTTGTTGACCTGGACTATAGATTTCTATCATCCAGCTAGCCAGGTGTACTAGCTCTCTAAGGATATTCTCACTGCCATGAAAAGCCACTGGGAGCTTGTGAACGTTATTAAACAAGTTCTTTCCTGCATGTCAAGGCAGCAAAGAGATCTAGCCCTGCTCTCTTCAGTTAACCTTTGCTTTCATATATTTGTTTACCCAACTATGAAAACTCTTGTGGGAGCTTGGACTGAAATAGATTGAACATACTTAAAAGCTTTCAGAGCCTGCAAACTTAAAGCGTGGAAAAAGGCTTGTAGTTCTCTAAAGTTGATTTTCATAATGAAGTAAAAATCTCACTGAGCCTTGAACTTAAAATGAATTTCTCTATTTTTGTATAGCACAGCAAAGACTTGCAAATAGGGAAATGGTTACCAAATAGTAGCTCTGCTTTTGAAAAGGTATTTGAACATATACAGGCACTTTAAGTGAAAGGTCTTCCTCAGGTTTTTTAGTCTCTCTGTTTTGAATTGGAGTTGTACAAATGAAGTTGGGTAGGTTGCAGAGGCCATAAAGCATGTGTTGGAAGTTTGATGAATCTAGGTTCCAGTCTCTGTCACTTATTTTCTTGTTGGGGACTGTTAGAAAGCTCATTTTCTCTCCCAGACCCTAGTTATCTCACCCATAAGACTAGGAATGATAATGGCATCCCTGTAGAATTGTTGGGAAGATTTTAACAACAATAATAATAATGCATGTTTAATCTATTCCCTTGACATAATCACATACTGGGTGAAGGCAGTGGGTAGGAGTCAAGCCTTCCCCACGTGACATAAAAATAATCAGGCTTGTAACCTCAACAATATCCATAATGGTGCATCATTTTCATCAGAGTGGATAGAGATTTGCTGGTTACATTTAAGACAGATACATTGCTTGATTGATAGTCATGGCAGTGAATATTAAGTATCTCTTATGTATCTGGGATGACACTAGGCCGTGGAGGTATAGACATGAACAAGAAGCTCAGGCCTCCTGAAAACGATGGTTAGACAGAGGAGCAGCCACAAAGCACACGGTAATTGCTGGAACAGAAAATGTGGGCTTAGGTGCTTTTGTGGCAGAAAGAAAGGAGTGTGCAGCTTCACCCAGGAGTCTCAAAGGCCAAGTGCCTTTTCACCTGATAAAGGTGGAGGAATCTGGCAAAGGATACCTGCAAAGCAGGTAGGCTTGTAAGAACACCCATTCAGACACTTGTGGGCAGGTTGGTTATGAAGAATTGCCTGCAAGCTTTTTACTTTTGTGATTCCACAATCCTTGGGAGGTTTATTTTCACTGTGTTTAGTTGTATTATATGTGCTAAAAGCACACTGGCAGTCTTTCACTCTAGTTTTGAAGAATCGCTTAGCTCCCCCCTTGGCATAATTTTTCAAGAGCTTACCCAAGTTAGAAGGCACCAGGGCCATACAGAGCCAGTTGTGATTGTGTATCTTACTAGGGCAGGCGAGAAAGAGGTGCTTTCAAAAAGGCAGGTGGTTGGGTACATCAGAGACCAGCTGGCACTCGGGAGTGGTGACCAAAGATGTTCCAAACCTCTTGATATCTAACACTATGAAGTTTCTCTCGTGGGAGCGTTGGCACGTTATTAAAGGCAAGGGCCCCATCATTACACACATTCCCTAAGCCCAGCAGTGGATCAGGTATATAAATTACAGTTCTAATGGTGTTCTCCTCACCCTAACCTTGTGTCTCACATATACGGTGGCAAGTTTCACATTTTTATTTGTCAATTTCAATCTGTAGTGAAGACCTGGAGTCCCTGCCTGTCATTAAATCAGTGCAATTTCGCGCGGCATTGTTTCTAAAATTCTCATTCATGCCAATAGGTCTGCTCTAGTAGATGCTTTTCAGATCCTTCCTCGCCAAAAATCTTTGTGGAATTTTGTTTTGTTTTGTTTTGGCTTTCCTGCCCGAATCTTAAGACCAGGAGTCACTTAGTTCTTTGCTTTTTTTGTTCAGAAACTTGGCATTCTTTATTGTGGTTGGACGCCAACTGTCAGGGGCTGGAGGCCATTCTTCAAATCTATTTTATGGATTAAGTGTTCTGTTTTGTGTGCTTTGGAAGAAGGATGGTCAAGTCAAACACTGTACTTGGTTATAATGAGATGCTTTATCTCTGTATCTCTCCCCCACTCACACCCCATTCTTAAAAGCATGAAGGAAAATGAACTCCCTAGCTTTGGCGGTCATTTTTATAAACAGTAATGCTGCTTGGCTCATATAGAAATTTCTCCTCAAGTAGCCCTGTTCTTCCTCACAATTAGAAGAGGAAGCTTTTGGTAGAGGAGAAACTGAGGGAGGGCTTGCTGCGGGAGTCGTGTTTGCATGAAGTCCATTAAGTCAGCGACAGAGTTCAGAGCAGCCGGCCGACTTCTAGTTCATTGTTTCAAATGAGGAACAGCATCAGGAACCGAAGGGCCTGGTTAGGGACACTGCCGGTCCATGTAGCATTCATGAATTTAGAATGCAGAATCAAATGCAGACCAACCTCATTTCACAGAGGCAGGGGAAAATCGCTTAAGCTCAGAGGGGTCTAGTTACTTGCCTGAAGATGCACAGCTGATGACTGGCAGACTCCAAATGCCAGGTTAATGTTTGCTTTTTAAAGGTACCACATAACCTTCCTAAAACCATCAAATGCCTCTCCCTTTCCAATTTTACATGCTTATTTGTTTCAATTTAATACTATAAACTTTTTCATTTGTTATCACCAGATGTCAACGTTGGGGTTCACAGTGAACAATGGAGGTATTTTCATCTCTTTATATTTTACGTACCTATAGTGTTGAAGTAAGATTATTGAAACCTTGATAAGCTTTGGGCAAGAGTTCCAGTGTTTAATCACATGGACATATCTGATTATTTTTAATAGATTGTATAATGTAATACTGTTAACCATAAACCATGTTGGAAATTGATTGCAAATGTAAGCCAGCCTTAGAAAATCATTTGGTGGTGGCTGCCAGGAGCCAGTATTAGTGTGGTGTCTGATAAAAAGTGTGGCTGTGGGAGTCTAGTGGAAATAATGTCTACTAGGAGGAAATGTGTGGGACAGCATATTTTCCAAGTATTTTTTTCTGTGGCTTAAATTTAGACAAATAATTGAATCCATATTCTTTTTTAAAACTTATTTTGTTTTTTTTTGAGAGCTTTCATCAATCATGGTTGGACCAATCATGAGCTAGTGATAACCCCAACCATCTAGTGATGTACCCACTAGAGCTACATCAGGTTTTTTTGGAAATGAATTTTTTTTTGGCAGGGGGAGGATAGTCATTCCTTTTTCAATATTTTTTCCAGGTGTGGCTTTAGCAATATATAAATGGCCTCAGGTGAAATTGTGATTATTAGACAGTCCTGAAGGGATTTTTGAGCATCGAGAGACAAAAATACACGTGCATGCACACACACACACACACACACACACACACACACATACACAGAGTCTTTGATTTTAAAGACTGAGAGCCTTAGCTTTTCAGAAACAGGGTTCATTTTGCCTGAGTGTGTGTATGAGTTCTCTATGGCTATGTAAGAAATTACCACACAACTTGCAGTCTTATAATAGCCCAAATTTATTTTATATTTCTGAAGGTCAGAAGGCTGGCACACAGGTCTCCCTGAGCTAAAATCAGGGTGTTGGCAGGGCTGTGTTCCTTCCAGGAGGTGCTAGGGCTGCAGATCTGTTTCCTTGCACATTCGGGTTGTTAGCAAAATTTGTTTTTTTGTGATCAGAATAGTTGAGATCTCCCCTTTCCTTTTCTGGCTGTCAAATGAGAGCCTTGTCAGCTTCTAGAGGCTACCCATATTCCTTAGCTAGTGGCCATCACCTTCCATGTCAGAGTGGGCAACAGTGGGTTGAGTTCCTTTTGCTTTGGGGATCTTTTTTCTTCCTACTGCCCCATCTCTTTGATCAGGAAAGGTCCTCAGCTTTTAAGGACTCCGGTGATTAGATTGGGCCCACCAGATAATCCAGGACACCTCCCCATCTCCTCCAGGTCCATCCTCTTTATCCTGTCTGCAGCCCTTTGCACTGTATGCACTGGGAATTTGGTGTTGGACATCTTTAGGGGACCATGATTCTGTCTGCCACAGCTTATCCATTATTTGACTTTACAACTTGAAACCATGTTCATCTGCTTAGAGTTCTGCCCTTGGGTTCTTCTAGTTCTCCATCTTAGTGGCAACTCTTTTAAAAAGAGCTCTTTAAAGAAATTCACCCATAGATTTGAGATAGACTACCCCAGGGAACAACAACAATGCATAAACTGGGTTTAGCGGTAAAAAAAAAAAGTGTTTACTTTTACTTCTGGAGCTCCAGAGTTAGGCTGTGATGCTGGGCACCTGATGTATACCCTCTTTGGGACAGAAATTGATGAATAAAGTGTCCTCCTCTGGCCTGTTGAAGAAGCCTGCTTAGATGTGCTCATGGTGAAAAGTAGAGCTAGATAAGGACTTTCCGTTTAATGTGCACATAGAAACGTGCCAGGATCAGGTCTCCCTTAAGCCGACTTGAGATCTATTTCTTCTTCTGTGCCAAGAAAGCAGATGGGCTCCTGTCACTGCAAAATGAAGCTACGTTAATTAATATATGATGAAGCCAACTCCAGTTGAACATGTACTCTCTGTGAGCGAGTGACTACTAATTTGTCTGGAACGAAGTGTTGAGGGGATTGTTCGGGTAGATTTTAGTCTTGCCATTGTCCTGATGGATGGATAAATGCTGTTTATGTTTACACTTTTTGTTTTTAGAGTGGAAGGATTTGATGGGGAAGTAACTTACATGTTACATACACGTGAGTAGAACTGTGCTTCTCAGCACTGAAATGAGACAGGAGAAAGCTTATCCCTCTCTGTAAGAAGTATCTCAGCCATCGTATGCAACTTCCTCCATGTCCAGAGTGCACAGCTTGGGAATTAGAAATTTAGTGTGTGGCAGAGGAATGTAGATGAGAAGGGCTTGAAGTAAAGGTGAACCTGACATGCCTGTGTTTCATTCCTTGAATCACCCATCCTAGGTCAGAGGCATTTAAGGTTTATACCCAGGCATGCTTAGAGGCAGAAGAATATGGTGCTTAAGAGCAAAGGCTTTGGAATAAGGTCAGTTTGACTCTATAGTTAACCAGCTGTGCATGGTTTTGGCATTACCTCATTTTGCTGAGTAAATTCCATGTGACAGTATTGTGTCCTGAAGGGATTTTTGAGCATTGAGAGACTTAAAAATATGCATGCACACACACACACACACACACACACACACACACACACACA